>AP025056.1:22550028-22706482 GCA_036186865.1 Eustoma russellianum | reverse complement strand
AGAACTTCGCTCCAGAAAGGAATAAAGTCATTGAAGAGGAAGTCAAAAAGTTATTGGCTATAAAATTCATTGTTGAAGTGCTTTATCCGATCTGGTTGGCTAACCCAGTGGTGGTCCCTAAGCAGGACGAATCATGGAGGATGTGTATAGACTACACTGATCTCAACAAGGCATGTCCAAAAGATTGTTATCCACTCCCAAAAATTGATAGGTTAGTGGATTCAACACTTGGGCATGAAATTTTTGATTTCTTGGATGCCTTTAAAGGCTATCATCAGACCATCGTGGCTATAGAAGATCAGGAAAAAACTGTTTTCATAACAGAGTCAGGTACTTATTGTTATGTAACTATGCCATTTGGATTGAAGAATGCCGGGGCCACCTATCAGCGTCTAGTCAATTCCTTGTTCAGTGAACAAATTGGCCAGATAATGGAAGTCTACATCGATGATATGCTTATCAAGAGCAGGACTCTTGATCAATATATTCAAAATTTAAGGGAAGTCTTTACTGTGCTGAGAGACTCACGCATGAGACTAAATCCGAAAAAATGCACGTTTGGAGTACGCACTGGAAAGTTTCTGGGATACATGGTTTCCAAAGATGGGGTACAGGCGAATCCCGCCAAGATTGAAGCCTTACAAAACATGCATCCCCCTAGGAACATAAAGGAAGTGCAGAGGTTAACGGGCTGAATTGCCGCGGTGAGCAGATTTCTATCCAAATCTGCCGAGAGATCCCTTCCTTTCTTCCAGGTCTTGAAGAAGAAGAAGACAGCTTTCCAGTGGGACGATCAATGTCAAAAAGCCTTTGATGAGCTGAAGTCCCATCTGGCTGAGGTGCCAATGCTGACTTCACCTCTGCTTGGAGAAGAGCTATACATATACCTTTCAACATACAAGGAAACTGTTAGCGCAGTCTTGCTCAGGGAGCAGGATAATGTGCAAAGGCCCATCTATTTCGCAAGCAAAATCTTACATGGGCCTGAAATGAGATACCCCAATGCTGAGAAGGTAATCTTGGCACTTGTAGTGGCAGCGAGGAAGTTCAGGCCTTACCTGCAAGCTCATCCTATTATAGTGGTCACTGACCAGCCCTTAAAACAAATCTTATCAAGGCCAGACACATCTGGCCGAGCTGCAAAATGGGCCATGGAGCTTGCAGAGTATGATATCCAATACAAATCAAGAACTTCTATCAAAGCCCAAGCATTAGCAGATTTCTTAGCTGAAGGGATATCCGCGGAGGAAGAAAAAAGCCAGTAGCTGATTGGACATTATATGTGGATGGGTCTTCCTCCAAAGATGGTTGTGGAGCAGGTCTCGAATCATCAACCCCAACAAAGAAGAATTCGAATATGCCTTGCGGTTCGACTTTGAATCAACTAATAACGAGGTGGAATACGAGGCCCTTATAGTAGGACTAGGCCTTGCGAGAAAGTTGGGGGCAGAACGAATCATTTCCCGAAGTGATTCGTAATTGATTGTTTCTCAGATCAACGGTGATTATGAAGCCAAAGAGGAAAACATGAAAAAGTATTTGGCTAAAGTCCTACAGCTCGGTCAAGCATTCGAGCACTTCAGCATTGAACATATCCCCAGATCTGCCAACAAGAGAGCTGACGCGTTATCTCGGCTAGCATCATCCACTTCAACAACTTTGGGAAAGAAGATAGTTGTGGAGCTAGTGAAGCATCGTGCTTATGATGCTAATGAAGTGCTGCAAGTGGACTATCGCAATACTTGGATGGACGAAATTGTCAACTTCTTGCAGCATAGAATTCAACTCGAGGACAAACGTGTAGCTCGGCGCCTTCGATTGAAGGCAGCAAGGTATGCTTTTTAACGACCACTTATATAAAAAGTCATTTTCACAGCCTTGGTTGAAGTGTGTGACTGAAGAAGAAGGAGATTACATCATTCGGGAGATACACCAAGGAATCTGTTGAAATCATTCTGGTGCACGGTCGTTAGCAAGAAAGTGTTACCTTGCTGGATATTATTGGCCCACTCTGCGCCATGATGCAGAAGAATTGGTCAGAAAATGTCAAGCATGCCAAGTCAATGCTCCAATATCTCATTTGCCAAGTCAAGAGCTCACTTCTATTGCAAGTCCTTGGCCATTTGTACAGTAGGGGATAGATCTTGTTGGACCTCTGCCCCAAGCTCCAGGATCAATCAGATTCTTGGTTGTTGCCATTGATTATTTCACCAAATAGGTGGAAGTAGAGCCTTTAGCCACAATAACAGGAAATCAAATCAAAAAGTTCTTGTGGAAAAATGTCATATGCCGCTTCGGCCTTCCACAAGTCCTTATATCAGACAATGGAAAACAATTTGCTGATGACCCTGTTAAGAGTTGGTGTGCCGAGCTCAAAATCGAACAGCGATTCACCTCGGTAGCGCACCCTCAGGCTAATGGACAAGTTGAACTGGAGAACAGAACAATCAAGGATGGTCTAAGAAAACGTCTATACCAAATTGGGGCAAGTTGGGTAGAGGAACTCCCAAGCGTATTATGGACATATCGAACTACTCCTTCCACCTCCACTAAGGAAACGCCATTTTCCTTAGTATATGGCACTGAGGCAGTCATCCCAGACGAAGTTGGTTCCAGCTCTACTCGAACAGATTACTATTCTGCTGGAACCAACAACCAGGAGTTACGGCTGAATTTGGATGAGCTGGAGGAGAAAAGGGAGCAAGCTTATGTTCGCATGGCTCAGTACAAGAATCTAATTGCTCAATACTACAATTTTCGAGTACGACCAAGATCCTATCAAGTGGGGGATTTGGTATGTGCAACAATGAAGCAAGCCATGCAGCACCGACTAGGCTCCTAACCCTAAGTGGGAAGGACCTTATCGGATAGAGGAGGTGCGCTCAAATGGTGCCTATAAATTACAGACCTTGGAAGGCAAAACTTTACCAAGAACTTGGCATTATACTCATTTAAGGCTTCTACATCAATGATGAATTTCACCTCAGTAGGTCTGAGTGGTTTTCCCAAAGAAGTCCTTCCAGCTAGAAAAATGTAAATAATTTATTACCAGTGGTACTAAAGATTGAATAAAACAATGTTCATAACAGAATCAACGAGTGATTCATTCATTTTGCCTAAATGGATCAAGTAACAGGTTTACTTTATCTAAAAATTATTGTCAATGGCAAATTAAAGCCTGGCAGAGCTGCAGCTCAGTCGAGCAGCGTGACATTTTTGGTAGAGCCAAGGGCCAAGGCTGAAGACAAATATTTGCAAACTATGGAAATAGAGAAAGTAAAACTTCCAGTGCAGAAGAAAAATACTTGCATTAACTATGGAAATAGAGTAAATGAAACTTCACAGAGCAGAAGACAAATATTTGCAAACTATGGAAATAAAGCAAGTAAAACTTCGCAGTGCAGAAGAAAAATACTTGCATTAACTATGGAAATAGAGCAAATGAAACTTCGCAGCAGAAGACAAATATTTGCAAACTATGGAAATAGAGTAAGTAAAACTTCGCAGTGCAGAAGACAAATACTTACATAACTCTGGAAATAGAGCAAATGAAACTTCGCAGAGCAGAAGACAAATATTTGCAAACTTTGGAAATAGAGTAAGTAAAACTTCGCAGTGCAGAAGACAAATACTTACATAACTATGGAAATAGAGCAAATGAAACTTCGAGAGCAGAAGACAAATATTTGCAAACTATGTAAATAGAGCAAGTAAAACTTCGCAGTGCAGAAGAAAAATACTTGCATTAACTATGGAAATAGAGCAAATGAAACTTCGCAAAGCAGAAGACAAATATTTGCAAACTATGGAAATAGAGCAAATAAACTTCGCATGAGACAAAGTCAGGAAATTGAAACAAGCTGAAGAGCATGAGTTGGAAAAAATGAATTTTCATTACAAAGTTCATCTATTACAACTACAAAAAAATTACAGGGAAAAAGCCTATACTCCTCCTCCTCTTGATCAGCCTCTCTGAGATCAACCCCTTCCTTGAATTGCTCAAGTAGCTTGTCAAATATGGCTTCGGCCTCAGGGTTGTAGAGATCAGCAAGTTGAGGATGGTCCTTGTCCAGCGCCTTGCATCTTCAGCAGATTGTCTTCAAAGTACTGGGACTTCCTGAACTCAGCAACAGTAGACTTCTTTATCTCTTCAGCTTGAAGCTCAAATTGGGAAATGAGCTCAGTTTTGCTCTTCTTCTCTGCTTCAAGTTGTTGGGCCAGATCATCCTTAATCTTTTGATCTGTTTCAGATTGGCTCTTCAGCTGGGACATTCTTGCTCAACATTATGGAATCCCTTATGGAAGAACTCCAACTTAGCTTGGGTTTTGTTAGATGCCAGCTCTAAGTTGGAGATGACTTCCTTCAGCTCATCAACTTGCGAATTTGCTACTGCCAGCCGAGTGTCAGACTCCTCCTTGCCTTCTCTAAGCTGGGAATTCTCAGATTTCAAGGAGTCCAACTCTGATTTCGTTAAGTCCATCTCTGACCTCAACGTCTTCAGCTCAGCATCAATCTCTTCTAGCCTGGAGTTATCAAGCCCTGCCATCTCTGCCAACTCATCATTGGCCTTCTTCAAGTCAGCGTTTTCCTCAGAGAGTTTGACCACCATGCTGCGCATCTCTTCTGCTCTCCTCAGCATGTCACATTCTTGAGCTTGGTACTGCAACAATCAACATGGTCAAATCATTATCTCAACGATCTAAGTAAAAACATTGAGAAATATGAAGAAAACCTACCATGGACATGTTTCTGAAGTATGTGCTGAAAGCAGAATCCCAGTTCTGCAGTGCAAAACGGTCCCAGTCCATAGGCAGCACTGGCAGGTCTGCCAGCTTTCTTGCTACCTGGATGGACAGCCGTATCAGTAAAGCAGTACGCCAGGTTCTTCCAAGCCCGGCGGTGCTGATGAGAAGGCTCTTCTTCAGATGGAGCCTTCCCAAGAGGATGCTGGGGAGCCTCCTCCCCAGAAGTTATGATAACTCCTCTAGTGGGGGCATCTTTCGGGTCCCTTATAATCGACCCCCCTGGAGGAGAAACTAACGCCGGAGGCTGGAATAGAAGCTGGTGCAGTAGAAACTGGTGCAGCAGGAACTGGATCAGAAGTTGGCGCAGCAGGAGCTGGAGCAGCACTTGATGGCACAGATGGGGGAGCAGTCTTGGCTTGTGGAGCCTTGAAGATGACCTTGGAAGGGGGAGCAGTCTTCTTGGCACCCGCCCCAGCCTTTGCAGCAAATTTTGAGGGCAAGGCTGGGGCCTCAGAAGCCTTCTTCTTCAGAGGCTGAGCTGCAGCCTGAACGGGCTTCTTGACTGCAGCCGATGAAGTGCCAACTGAAGTTCGGGCTGCAACAAAAAACTAAAGTTAAAAATACAGAAATAAAACAAATAAGGCATCAACGCCAAGATTGCTAGTTTTTACCTTGTTTGGGTGAAGGAGCAGGCAGGGTCTGCACCTCAGTAGAAGTCTTGGAGGGCGGCTGAGCAGAGGAGTGTTGTCCATCCTCTCTCTTCCTCTTCTTGGGAACCAGTTTTTTTCAACTTTCCAAGGTTTTCGGACACCATGGTTCCTGCAAGGTTCAATAGCAGATTCAGTTCCAAATGCATACGTGAATCATCAAGAAAAGTTAAGAGATGGTCTAAAGCATGAAAATCATACGCCCAAGATTAAGGACTAAAGTCGAGGAGCCAATAAGATTCATATTTGATGGTGAGCGCCACATGTGGTACAGGCCGGCGCCTTTACACACCAACCTATCCACCATTTTCCAGTCAATAGCCTGGAGAAGACGTAGAAACCTTGAGGCTTCATCGCAAGAACTTTCGCTTGGCTACTGTTGTCTGCGGGGCCTAGATTTCCAGTAGTTTCTCTCAGGCAACCCACAGCTTTGTCATAGAGAAAGCGGCCCTTCCAGTTTTTGATGGAGGGAAGGGATGTTTATGGTGTGGTTAACTACTTTGTTAGGATGCCTCCTGCTAAAGTAGTACCAGCTTTCTTTGTGTTTACATACAAACATCCCTCTGAAGACAGAAAGATCAAACTCTACCTCAGCGGCTCTAAGGTAAAGCAGATAACTAGCAATGACCTTTAAGCCGTTGGGCATGATCTGGGGTAGTCTAAGATTATAAAAATCGAGAATGTAAAATAAGGGGCCAGGAACAGGGAGGTCAAAACCGGATTTGAAGTATTCTTCATAAACCGCCTCATACCCAGCGGGTGGGTCATAGGCAGTTTGATGAGGAAGAGGCAAAATGGGGAAAAAGGTATCTCTATCTATACTAAACTCGCTACAAAAGTGGGAGAGGTCAGCAATCTTCAAAGTGCAGGTTTGAACTCTGCACTATTGGAGAAGGTGAACCCCTGTCAACAGACGGTAAGGGTACAATGGAAGTAGAGGCAACCTTAGGAGGTTCCTCAGCAAGGCGTAACCTCCTCAGGGGACGATTATCCCCACTGGAGTCAGACCTCTCTAAGGATTGGACCTCTTGGTCACCTTCCAGATAGAATGAGCTGATCTGTTTTGGGAATCCGAAGAAGATAGGGATGAAACAATGAAAGCCATGAGTAAGAGGAAGAAAAGCTTACAGAAGGTTGAAGGGTTGAGCTGAAAGGAAGAACGCCGGAATAAGGACGAAGAGAGGCTTCGAGGACGAGGAAGAGCAGGATAGCAGAATAAGCAGCGAGCAGAATAGAAGAAGAAGAAAAGAAAGAATTAGGGCAATTGTCCCTATTTATAGGAAGGGAAAGCGAAAGTTGCAACTTTTCGTTTGAAATTCGAAGAAGCGACGGTTCAAGTATTTTCCCCCCTTAGGAACTGAAACCGCCGAAAAGATAATGATAAGGCGTTGGAATTAACGCTTACATCAAAGCGGGAATTACATACTGCCCAATTAATGGAGATACGTCACGGGCTCAGAATAGATTTGTTTGCCCTCACAGTTCAGCTCAGCCACACAAAATCTGGGGGCAAATGATAAACCAGAATTAATCGTCTGTTAGTCAATAACAGTCAACGGTATAACTCTTGCAGTTCGGCACCCAAGTATTGCTGTTCAGCCATGATTGCACTTCGGCTGTGCCCCATGACATCCATTTTACTATCGAAGAATAGGTCAAGGACTGCACCTCGGCATCGAACTCCAACATCAGCTTCATCTTAAGTGCTACACTCCAGATCACTTCGGTCAGATTCAATATTGCACTTCGGCAATGCCTAGTTTTGCACTTCGGCAAAGGAGTCAAGCACAGCATCACATCGCAGAACCATAAGGCAGAAGTGCAGTTCAAAGAAAGAGTACACATTTGGCTATTCAACCTGTACACACCAAAGTCACTTCAGCCGACCTACTAGTCACATCAGCCGGCCTATCGGTCATATCAGCAGACCTACTGCGTCATAGGTCTTCTGCCCCAAGCAAACATCTTATCCGCTATCAGAGGCCAAGGGCGGGAAAAACCAATAAAAGCAGGCCAAGGCAGACCAGAAAAAGGATCCGAAATCTATTCCTCATACAACCTGGAGTTAATACACTGAACTTTCTCTTCGGCTAAGACCTGTGAGAATTTTCTAAATCCATACACTAAACTATATTCTCAGTAAGAAATGGCCCAAACTGACTTGAGCGTCGGAGGGTTTTACCCGGGGTCATCCCTCCGGGACCTCTGATCTTTGCTTCCTTGTGCAGGACTTTCAGGAAGCTATTCCAGCTACCATCTTCAAATCGGTTAACTACTCATCAAGTTAACTGACAACGTTCATTTGAGGTCATCTTTGACCCTCGGTGATGATCCGGCTTCATCAGAGATAATTCAAGAGGATTGGGAGAGATTTTGAAAAGTACAGTTTTGGCAGAGGAACACCATCTTACTATGATGACGATATACATAGTTAGTTCTAGAGGACAACTTTGGAGCGACTGGTAAGATCGTTATTTTGTGTCTTTAAGGTCACAAGTTCAAGCTCCAGAAACAGCACCTGTGGAAGGCTGCATACATCATACCGTAAATTGATCCGATCCCTTTCCAGACCCTGTGTAAACAGCTAGTGCATCGGAAACGCGCTTACTAGCTCTAATTACATATATAGTTCAACATTCAACTCTTTGAATCCTCTAAAGGGAGAAATTATAATAATTTCAGTACCAAATGATTAGGAGATAAGTTTAGGTTACTTTTGTAGTATAGCGATTCACTAGTTGACAAATAAAACACAATCACATAAAAAAGTTTAATAACTAATGGGTACATTTATTTTATTGATTTGTTATGAGTGCATATATTTTATACAAAGATAGAGTAATTAATTCTTATTAAGACATATCTTATACTTTTCAATATATATTTCATTATTTATGAACTTATGTGTTTCCATTTACACTGAAATCAAAGACACACACTTTTTGACTTTGGAATATGATATAATAAAGCAAAATGACTCACTAAATTAGCTGCGCTCCTTATAATGTGAAGTAGCAGTTGATTGACACAGCTTGACGAATCACTATGGGTCATCGGGAAACAATCTCTGTGTTTCTGACAAATAGGTATGTTACGTATATCCGATCCTTGTATATTTGTCATAAGCAGGAGTCTCTATATCAATTGGTAATGTTGTTATCAACTTATAGTAACAAGTAATGTTTGCTACGGAAGAATTCTACGCGGGACCTGGACAGTTATGCAAAATTTCTGCTACTCAATTGTAATTAAGAGCAAATAAGCCGTTACTTTGATATAATTCCCCACCAAGACTGTGCCCAGAAAATCAATTTAAATTGGCATACCAAGAAAAGGACTTCGTCTTCTCTAATTCAAATTTGCTTTCACTAATCACTGGGTTTTCAAAACCATAATCGTTTTGTGCTGTTCTTTGCATGCATGCAGTTGATCTACTGTGATGGAAACTGAAGAGGAGAAAAAGAAGCTTAGTTTTAGCTACGATGTGGGTGATGCAAAGCTTAGATTGATCGATATGAACGAAGACGATGATTTTCTCATCGATTTCCCAATTCTTGATTCTGTCGATGATTTCCGGCTTTCGGGTAAGTTTTTCCTGTTTCTCTTCCTTTTAAAGATCTTGAATTAGCACTTCATTGCCCTGCTGATCTTGAAGCATTTTGATAAGACAATTCTTCATATTGAGAAAAATTAATTCTATTAATGGTTTTGTCGATGTGGACTTTTCTTGTACTGTCAAGAATTTAGAGAAAAGTAGGAGGGTGCTGTGATAACGATTAAGGTAGATATACCACGAAATAGGGGTTTGAATTCTACTATTAGTTTCTTAAACTGTAACAGATTTGGGATCAAATGCCTTGTTTGTTTGTTGAAAAAATACAAGCTCTAAGGGCTAAAGCTATGCAGATGGGGCATTGGAGCTCTCCAGGTTGGGATTTACCCTACTCTTGCATAAAGTATAATAAGATAAGACTTGATACATCATACCGTGAAAACGATCCGGCTTCTTTAAAGATTCTGCACAAACACGGGAGCCTAGTACATCGGGAACGCTCTTTATGAACTGCTAAACTATAATTTGAATAGCGAATTGATTATTGTGTATAGTCTTGGTCTAGTCATGGCCTTCACTTATTGACGAGACATTGTTATGGATGTGACTGAAAGACAAATAAACATCTGTGTTCATGTAACTTACATGTGGTTAACAAATTTTTTTTTTCTGCAGCAACATATGAGAGCAATAACAAGCATCAAGACCAAGCTATTGAGCCTGCAAGACCAAGTTATTTGCGTAGAAGCCTAGCTTGGGACAATGCCTTCTTCACTAGTGCAGGTGATCTTTTGCAACATGAAATTATGATCTCTCAATATTAACCTTGAGATTCAATTTGTTGCCTTTAAGCTAATATCATTAATCAAGCTTCAGATATGTGGTGTCTTCCTCCTATTACCAGGTGTTTTAGATACTGATGAGTTAACATACATAAATAAAGGGCTCTGTGCTGATGTGGATGTGCTGAACCGTAAAGCGAAGCGCATCAGTGACAAAAAAGGTTTTGCTTCAACATATCTTCCTTATTTCAATGCAAAATATTTGTCTAGATTTTGTAAACAACTGCATAAAGCTGGTGTAAGTAGTGATCAAAACCAGAAAAATGTATTTTCATTTTGTCCGAGCCAGTAACTTGTTTCTTTTGTTTGTTCTTAGCATATTTGAGCTTACTTTGAGAAAAAAAGAGAAAGGAACTTTAGCCTGCATGTTTTTGCTTTGTTTATTGTCCATGGCAAGTACTTTCAGAAAAAGATTTAGAAGTACATCATAGCTACATATCGCACTTGCTGTAAATTATATGAAGTTTGTGATCAGAAAAAATCTGGATACTGCAAATACATATCAGCTATTCCCAAAGATTTAGAAATGTTGATGCATCTAACCCATTTGAACTTTTATTACACTTTAAGTGATTAATGATATTCCACTTTCTAAAATTTCTGAACCTCATTCATAAATCTGTGACTATATTGTAACATACTAGATGCCATGTGGTACTTTATGTCAGGTGAAAGGAAGACGGACCTTAGTGCTACCGATAAGGTATGATTTTGTGATGATGTGTTGGTCACACTGTTAAGCTCTGGACAAATAAACTACTTGTTTTATTCATTGCAGATGAGAATCAAAAGAACCCCCAATAAGCATACAATAAACAAGCGAAGATCAGAGCGGTGTAACTTGAAGGTCTGTTATTTACAGAGTATTTCTAGAGTGGGATATAATCTCATAGATTGCTTCCTCTTTTCTTTCTTTTTTTATTTTATTTTATTTGATACACATAAATGCATCATTTCTGCTTCTGAGTTTTCAGAGTCCTCTTGAATAGTCTTCTTTAGCAGTTTTGTCAAATAACCATAGAGCTTTAATAACTCAAGTCATAGATTGGGACATATCTACTTAAGAACTCTAAGACCATGTGCATGATGACACTCTAATTATTATTTATGGATTGAAGCACGTATCTGCAAGAGAAGAATCCCGTGTAGTGTCCATCAATACTCCAAAGGCATCTGATGAACTTAAGAAAGACCTAAGCAAAACGGCATCATGGGGTTCTTATGATCTGAAAAAGGTGAATAAAGCTACAACTACTAGATCAGGTATGTGGCAAAAAGCTTACCTAGTGACTTATTGAGAAGAACTGATCCATCACTTGCATAAGAATGAAAGTAACTACAAGAAACTCTCACAGGAAACTATGTGATCGAGTGCAAGAATCCTGATTTGGGCTGTACCTCCTGTGAGCTTCTGCGGGGATACCTACCGCGTCATTTTTCTTCTTCGGGAGAAGTCAAAACTGTTTCATCATCATCAGGGGATACTTGGGCAAGTGTTTCATCTTCTAGGCTCCTTGGAGCCCATCCCGCATGTAAACTTGAATCAAAAAGGACTAAATTGTGTGCCTCAGCGTCTGCTTCAAGGACTATTGCGAGTCCCTTGAAGGAAGACTTTGAGCATCTTAAGTTACCAGATTCATCAATCTCAATCTCAAATAGCTCCTCTTGCCTGTTTCCTGCTAGTTTCTCTGATGTGTCATTGTCAGGACCAACATCTAAACCTAAGGAACAACGTATAGAAGCGAAGACTTCTGTTGACATTTCTGCAGTGTCAGAATGGACTGGTCAAGAATACGATGTGATACAGGGATCAGATTTGCTGAATACATCGCGCAGAAAATCATCCCTTTCTGTGCAGTCAACGAAAATGAACTCTCCAGTACTAGTGAAAGCAAGTGATCGAATGGACTCTAGTTCTATTGCTACATTATCAAGAAAAAGATCAAAACCATCTGCACTTCGACAGCCATTGCCGAAAATTGGCTTTTTCGATGAGGTTTGAAGTTAATGCTCTCTTTTGCTGACGTCTATTTTGAAAGTTGTCCTCAATTTATACCTTAAATATTAATATCTATATGGATTATTCTGATACATTTCATTATAAATCAACTGTATATTAAACAGGAGAAAACATCATCAACCAAAGGAAGACTAGGTTTGCAATCTCTGTTTGAAATACAGGGCACGCCTCCGAGTAGAGGCATACCTTCATTCAGAAAAACACCCAGAACCCTTCAACCTGGAAAGGCTACACCAGAGAATAGCACCTTAAAGATGAGGAAATCTTCTGAACAAGTCTCGAGTAACTTGAAGAATCAAACAAGTGCATCTCATAGCAGTGGAAGGCTAAAGTATGGGATTGGCTTCAACTTCAAAGGGAGTGGTCAAAGTAAATGGGGTAAGCAAAGAGCAGGTGAAAACTCTGACGTAAAGCAAGCCGACCAGAAAAGAGTTGAAGGGACAGGGAAGTCAAGATTTGGCAGACAGAAAGAGGATCAAAAGGCTGTCAATAACCAACAGAGTGTTGCACTTAATCTGATTGTCCAAGATGAGAGCAATGCAGAAGTCTCAGCTGCAGTGGAGGATCAAGTCATTGGTTTAAGCAGATGCATTGAGAGCATACATTTAAGCTCTAAGACCAATGGCAAAGATACTGAAGAAATCAAAACTCCAAGTTGTGGTAGGAAAACTATGGTTTTTGATCTGCAAAAGCAACTAGCTAGCATTTCTCCAAAGGCTAGTCAGCTGAGCGTTCCGTCAACCGATCTCTTACCCAATTCTAGAACTCCATTGGCAGACAAAACTTCCATCTGCAATAGAGTTGGATCACTTGAGTTTTCACTACAATCTTCAAAGGAAAAGGTGATCCCAAAATCATCACCACTTTCTTCTTTTCATGTCACTGAAAAGAAGAACAGCTCAGGCCTTTAAAAATTTATGTACTTCCTTACATTTTGCTAAAAACTTGGTTATATGTGTCCCCTTTACCTTCTTGACGATGTTCTATGGCTTGTAAACTCAGTTGTTTATGAAGGATGATGGTTCCCTTGGGGTGGCTTTTGTTTCCCTCTTAATTTTAGTCAATACAAATGGGCATTTAAAACTAAGGTTGGGCTCTGATGAAGCTGGATCTTCACCAATAATCAGAGATGATCCGAAAACAAACGTCGTTAGCTTTTCTTGACTTGCACCGTTGAGATCTTTCCCGGATGACCTGCACAGGGAACAAATGTCAGAGGTCCTGGGGTTATGACCTCCGGTTAAACCCTCCGACGCTCAAGCCAGTTTGAGCCATTCTCACTGAGATATTTTTATCTTTGAAGAGTTTGAGGTGATCTCACAGTTTTCGTATGGAGATTTGCTTTGTATTAGCTCTTAAAGAAGAAAGTTCAGAATCCCTGCACTCTCCCCCCCATTCTTCCCTTTATCCACTGCGTTGTTCCATGTGTCTGACCGTGGATGTGACTGGAACGAGTGTCGGGAGGCTATTTTGTTGTAGGTGTGCAGTAGAATTGGATGGGTACTTTTGCAAGTTGTCAAATCTGGGATGCGTGTAGAGTCGGCGATAGCCAATTTTTATACTTTACCTCTGCCAAGTGTCCCCATGAGACCAAGACATTTCCCTTAAACTCCTGCTCTGATCTAGATAAATTGCTTAAAGACATATTTTTACTCATGCTGAGGCCGAGGTTGAAGCTCGGGGCTGAAGCAGAGCTGAAGTGCAGTTGGTGGTGAAAATTGCTTGCTTGATACTGAGGTATCTGCTTACTGAGGCCGAAGTGAATACCTTGGTGAAATAAGGTCTTGTTTGAGTGAGAGGTGAAATCGCTAGCTTGGACAGAGGTGCAGCCCTTTGGTTCACCGAAAGAATTTGCCGAGCTGAGATGTACCTGAGCTGAAGTGTTCTAACGTTGTCCCAAAGTTGGGTTTTAGGCTCATCAGGCTCAAGTTTGACCAAAATTTAAAAAGGTCACGATATGTAAATCGAAAAGTCTTAAGGCATTAAAAATAACTGCGAGGTGCGTAATTTAAAACCTCGTATTTGAAATCTCATGAGGGCGGGTTTAAAGCACCTGATAAGGTTGCTGTTTTGTGACCTTGATGTCACAGGTTCGACCTTTGGAAACATTCTTTTGCACAAAGTGTAGGTAAGGTCGCGTACATCATATCGCGGCCCCTCTCCAGAACTGCGCAACGCAAACGCGAGAGCTTAGTGAACTGAGAAGTCTTTTATTTAAAATCTCATCACTTCTGAGTGTGAATGAGAAACTAAGTTAAAATAAGCTATATGAATGAACAAACGAAAATATTGTAATGACTGAAAAAATCTTTGCACCACAGTACTGAAATTGAAAGAATTGCTTTGCATGTAAACTATAAGGTTATTAGAGTCGCTGAAATTCATGAAGAAGAATTAAATCGCTTGGTGCGAAGTATCCTTTTGCCCCCTCCTCCACCAGACTCCGCACTGCAAACTAACCTTTTCTATCGCTGGGTGCCAAGTATTCTTTTGCCCCTTTGTCCAAGGATGGGATTTCTCACCCCACTTTTTCTCATCCCACTCATGACCGCGCGACACGTAGCAGCAGGGTGGAGTGATGAGGCTAGATGCCAGTGACCCTCATCTAGCATCACCACCCCCTCTTGCTGCCACGTGTCTTGCGGTGACGCGTGGGGTGAGGAAAAGTGGGTGAGGAGATCCTATCCCCTTTGTCCATTGGACTCGGCATTTCAAACTGACCTCGAAAAATTGCAGCTGTTGAATTGCCCCTCTTAATTTCCAATTGCTACATTGCAATCCTCAATTTCCATCATATCCCTCCAGAAGGTCACCACCCATATTGATTCTTCAATCCGAAAGGTTGCAATCTGTTAGAAATAATCATTCGGTTTTAAACAAAATAAAATCGTAAATAGTAATTTATTATTTACTAGAATCGCTGAATATGATAATAATACAAAACGACATAAATGGCATTAAAAGTTAACTCCAAAATTTACATGGAAAAACCTTCTCTCTGTGAAGAAAAAACTTCTACTATTCGAAATAATGGGAATACAAGAGATAACTCAAGTTTAGACTTAAATTTCAAAAATACAAGAGAATTGAAACACTCAATATTTTCTTATAATGAATTGGTATAGCCTCACAATTCTTTTTTCCTCTCTTTATTTTCTTTCACTCACTTCTATTAAAAAAAACTATGAATTGCTTTTTTTTTTTCCTGTGCTTTCCTTCCGCCAAATCATGCATATTTATAGACAAATGTAAAGTGAAGAAAACGAGTGTCATTTCATGTTCCAATATCTGCTCCAGGTTTCTTTACAATTTGTCACGAACTGCAAGCACCAATTTGTCACCAAAATACGGTATCTTTTCTACCGAGCCTCAAAGCATTTGCTTTTGGTCTCGACCCATCAAATCTTCTCACTAGACTAGAGACATATTCCGATTCTTACGAGAGTCTATCTCAGCTCAAAGCACTTGTTTTACCAAGCCTAAAAGTATTTGCTTTTTGTCTCGACCCATCAAATATACCAATGTAAACTAGAGATATACGCCGATTCTTACTCAGAGTCCAACCCAGCTTATTTGACCTAAGAATTAAACTTCTTATTTATAATGACTTTTGTCATCAAATCAACAAGGTTATTTCCTGTGTGGATCGTCTTGATTTAGAATTGTTCCTCGTCTATGGCATCCCAAATCCAATGATATCATGCATCGATATGTTTGGTTCCCGCATGATACATTGTATTCTTGCTCAATTCAATAGCACTTTGATTATCGAAATATAGTATATATTGTTGTTGTTTGAACCCCAATTCTTGTAAAAATCGTTTCATCAAAAGTGTCTCCTTGCCAGCTTCCATAGCTGCAATGTACTCTACGTCGGTAATCGATAATGATACAAACTTTTGAAGTTTCAATTGACAACATGTAGCTCCACTACAAATGTAAATAGATAACCAAAAGTAGATTTTCAACCGTATAGATCTTCAGCCACATCTGAATCCGTATATCCATCAAGAGTTGATTCGAAACTTCCAAAACGTAGCCATAATATTGAAGTTTTTTTGAGATATCGAAAAATCCGTGTCTCTACTTTCCAACTTTCTTGGATTTGATACAAACCTACTCAAAAATCCTATCTCATGAGCAATGTTTGGTCGCGTACAGACTATAACATGCATCAAGCTTCCAACTGCAGAAGAATATGGAATCAATGACATTTGTTCTTCCTCCTTCTCTGTTGAAAGATACTCTTTCTTACTTGGCTTGAAATGATCAGAAAGTGATATGCTATTAAGGTAGATTTAATGAAAGTATTTGACATGTTAGCTAGGCCTATATAATGATGATCCTCAAGAATATGAACTTTCCTAAAAGATATCTAAACTAGCTTAAGTTGTGTATCTCCAATGCCTCATTCTCCATCAATATGAATAGTGTCATTCTAGAGTCCTTAGACAAAGGGACCCTCTCTTTCCTACTCTTTTCATACTTCTGATGGAAGGAGTCACACGACTCCTGAAACTGAAAACCTCTAGTCCTAATTTCAGCTCACCCTAGATGTGAAAAAATTGGTCTCACCTCATTAGCATTTGCAGATGACCTCTTCATACTCTCCAAGGCTTAATCCCCATTCTATCCAAGTGATTAAAGAGGCACCTGAGGAACTTCAAGGACTGTCTGGGTTACAACCCAGCAAACATAAGTGTGAAATCTACACTTCCGGTATCAATTCTAAGGAAAGAAGGAGGTTCTAAGCAGTATTATGGGTATGCCACTGTGATCCTTCCCAATTAGGTGCGTAGGTTTTTCACTTGTCATATGAAAACTTTTTTACCATGACTGCAGCCCCTTATGGATCGCCTCCTACTTCCTTCCTAAGAGAGTGATCAGGTAGGTGGAGAAAATATTGAAGTCATTCTTATAGGACACCTCAAGGAAAGCTAAGTTAAGTGGTCCACTATTTTTCAACCAAAAGACATGGGTGGCCTAGGCATCTATGACTGGGATCAATCAATGACGCTTACATAATTAAAAGTCTTTGGAATGTATATGATCACAAGGAGGGTCTATGGGTCAAATGGATATATACACTAATCTTAAAGGTCAATACAATTTGGGAAGCCAAGCCTAACACGTCCGATTCTTGGCTTTGTAAAACTATTTGAGCGTAAGAGACAAGTTCACACACTATATTGAGAGGGAATTATGGAATGGAGAAAACACTTTCTTTTGGTATGACCCGTGCCATTCTTGGGGTATTCTTGGACCAATCACCTTGAACTCAGGAGGAAATTGACAATTAGTGATGATGTTAGGGTCTCAAAGGATATAATTGGCAAAACATGGAGATTTCCATATGGAAGAACCTGTGACAACCAAGTGGTCCTGTTCAATCAAGTATGCAACGCCATTCAACTCAAACAGGGGAGGACATATGGATTTGGAAGCCAAATCGCATTTTCTATGAAAAATATGGCTACGGTTCTTTAAATTTCTTTGCCTATAGTTGAATGAAGTAAAATCAAATGGTGTAATCACTTTCTTCTATCACATGCAATCGTTGTATGTCTTACATATTGGAAGAGAATGACTATGTTAGACAAACTACGTGATTGAGGATTGAAATGCTTGTTTGTTATGTGTTATGTTTAGAGAGGATCATGATCACCTCTTCTCCCACTACCACTACTCAACAATGTTGTGGAGTAAAATTATGAGCAAGATCAAATGCACTGGTTGGAGCAGTGACTTGCAACATACTATCCACTAGCTTAACACAAACACATCCTCGCGATCAAAGTTCCAGAAGAACCTTGCACACTTTGGGTTTTCAGCTACTATCTACCACTTATGGCGTGAGAGAAATAGCAGACTACACTAACAAATTAGCAAGGATCATGACACTGTTATCAAGGAGACTCTTCTGAACATTTGCTATAATGTTGACTCCTGGAGAAAATACAAAGCTCAAAACTCAACTTGGAACTGACCTTGAACATTGAAGTCTCAGGGAAAGTCTTCTCATCATCTTTCAAATTGCCTTGACTACTGATCTAGCTTGAATTCAATCTAGATCATACTACTTATCTCCCTTTTGCTACCTACGCTGGAGTATGCTCAGAGGTACTTTCTCTTCCTTCCCTATCACATCCTCAATTTGGTTTAGGAGGATGTCCAGCCTAGGGCCTCTATTTGCTCTCCTCCTTCACGGTTCCATGTGGTAGGCAAGCTCATATGGCTCTATCATGTTGGATGGTCAAACCTCTGGCGTGGAAGTCTTCTATTAGCAATAAGTTGGGACATCATGGCTAGACATTGCGGAGTTTGAACATCTTCGGGTTCAAGTCCCTTCAATTCACAGTCTCTTTTCTTTCCATTAGGAGGCTTTTATTTCTGCTGGGCTTTGCTTTGGGGTTCTTTGATGTAAGCCATTTTCATTTTTCTCAAGTGTTGCATGTTCTCGTCTTTATGGCAACCATTTTATACAGGTTGGTGTCTAGATTAGGTTATTTGTCGGGAAACAAAGGCTTATGCCTGGCTTATGTTACCATTTTCTGGCAAAATTTTGTAAATGTTGGCACTAGACAGTCGATAGTTCATAATAAGCCACCTACATTATTTCAAGCTAAGCTTGTAGTTGCTCATTATGAGTAACATCTTTTGTAAATGCGTCATTTTAGCTTATCTATGATAATTTTAACTTACAAAAAAAGTAATTGCCTTAGCTTTGTCCATATTGAACTGTTAAAACACTCATTCAATATACCTGTTCTGCGATAACCAAAGCTTTCCTATTGCTCGATCTTGAGTAATATCCATTTCTAAGATATGTTTTGCAACACTCAAATATTTCATGTCAAATATCTCTAACTGTTTTTTAATATTTGAATCATGTTGTCATCTTCTCTTTCAATCAGCCTGCCATCAACATAAATGAAATGAATGATAAATATACAATCAGGGTATCTTTGAACATATACACCAAGATCAGCAACTGTTCTCTTGAATTTCTGACTCAGCATGAATGAGACGAACTTCTTGTGCCATTGTCGCGGTGGTTGCTTCAATCCGTACAAACTCTTTTTTAGCTTGCATGCCATTTTTTTTGTCTTTGACTATGAAGCCTTTCGATTGTTCCACGTAGATTTCCTCATCAAATCTCTATACAAGAAAGATACTTTGACATCTAGTTGTTCTAGCTCTAAACTAAACCTAGTTGACAAACCAAGTATAAGTCGAATAGAGATCTTAACAACCGGTGAGAAGATTTCATCAAAGTCAGTACCTTTCTCTTGACCAAAACGTTTCACCACCTTGAGTTTTGTACTTTAGCATCTTATCACCATCTTTCTTTAACTTAAAGACCCATTTGTTTTCCAGAGCTTCCTTTCATTTTGGAATTTGAACTAGACCATAAGTGAGTTTCTTTTTCAATAAATCCATCTCTTTTTATATGACTTTTGTCCAACAATATTGTCTTTGTAGGATTGTATTTCTTGAAAGTTCTCCGATTTTTCATCATCTGTTATACGATGTATTGTGAAACTCATATCTTACAATTCAGGGGTGGTGGGGGTTTGCTCTCTCTACTCAACAACACTATCATCATCACTTGCTTCTTCAATTTCTTCAATATTTCCTCGATTTGTATCATTATTCAATGAAAGGAATAAGTTTTATCTCTGTAAATTCTTTTGTAGTAACTTCTTTGTTGAAGAACACTCTCTCTTGCTTAGCTTGAAATGAATAGAAATTAGAGTTTTAGCTGGCTTAGATTTGTCAATATTGGACCGTTGAAGCACTCGTTCAATATATCCATTATGCGATAACCAAAGTTTTCTTGTTGCTCAATCTCAAATGATATTCATTCTCAAGATACGTTTAGCAACACCGAATTTCTTTATGTCGAATGTCTCTCACAGTTTCTTTTTTATGACATCATGTTCAATCAACATGTCATCAACATATAAGAGAAGATAAATGACCTTTGATTTTATAGTATTGCAAACAAACTTGTGATATGAGTTCAACCTTTTTTTTTCTTTTTCTTTTTTTTTGGCTAAAGGAAGTTCTGAGAAGTGGGAAACATGGACATGATGGTTTGCTTTATCAAATACAAATATAGTATTTTAATGAAAAGACAGTGATTTTTAAAGACAACATACATAGGACACGTGAGGAAGATCATGTTCTGAAGAGCAAATGAAATGGCTTCCTCTTCCACTCTCCACCCCCAATCTCTTTTTTAACGTGGCCATCTGTAAGAGCACTGTGCCTCAGAAGTCTTTTTTTCATGTTCTGGATCATAGAAAAAAAGAATAAAATAAATAAGGAAGGGGTTATGGAGAATAAGGGGGAAAATGTTGGGTATCCCTCATAGTTGGAGAGTCTCAATGTTTGAAGTCAAACACAATTATGACATTGGAAGAATTCCAACACAAGGAAGTTGGAATGGAGCTTTGGTTCTCCAAGAATGTTTAGTTTTTGGAAGACTCTAGGAAGGCCTCGTGCATTGAAGAAGGACAAGATGGAGCACTATAAATGGAGGTGATGTGTGGAACAAATGCAAGAGAGAACAAGAAGAGAAGAAGAAAAAAATAAGAGAGACAAATACAAGCGAGGAAGAGTAAAATTCGTAGGTGCTGGACAGTCTGCCAGCCTCCGGGAAAATTGCATTTACCAAATATTGCACTATTGGATCGTCGCCAAATTTTGCCAGATTTCCCCAAGACACAGTAGTACATTCTGAACAGTTGAGATGTGTTTTGGAGGTGTCTAGGTGTGTCCAATTCCTGCATTCCCGAGACTGAAATTTTCTGACTGAAAATTTCAGCTTTGTGTTTTTGTCCCTCTCTTGTATCTTGTTGTGTTCCAAGATTGTTTGGCTGATCTTGATGATGTTGTATTCCTCTAGCTGTGCCTAGAGAGACTTGGTTGTACCCATTATTGACTATAGTGGAGATCGTTTAAGTGGCCTACGTGTCCCGTGTTTTTTTACTCCTACTTTGGGAGGTTTTCCATGCTAAAAATTGTTGGTGTTCTTGTTCGTGTTTTCGTTCGATTATATCTCTATAGTTGCTGTATTTGGGAGAGATTATTTCTTATTCCGATGTGCTATCTCGCGGTTTCCTCTCCTCCCAACAAGTGGTATCAGAGCCAGGTTCTCTTGATTGTGTGCAACTATGGAAGTGAACACATTCAGGATGATAAGTTTGAATGGCTCCAACTACAATGTTTGGAAAGGAAAGATGGAAGATTTGCTCTATGTCAAAGGCTTTCATGTTCCAGTTTTCTCTACCGAGAAGCCCGAAGGAAAAAGTGATGAAGAATGGAACCTGTTGCACAGACAAGTTTGTGGATACATCCGCCAATAGGTCGATGATAATGTATTGAATCATGTAAGCAAGGTGTCTAATGCGAGAACCCTCTGGACAGCCTTGGAGGAGTTATATGCTAAGAAGACGGGGAACAATAAGCTATTTCTAATCAAGCAAATTATGTCTTTGAAGTATGATGATGGTTCATCAATGGCCGACCACCTGAACGCTTTTCAGGGAATTATGAATCAATTGGTGACGATGGGCATAAGCTTTGATGATGAGATACAAGCTCTGTGGCTTCTCGGCACTCTGCCAAATTCATGGGAGACATTCCGGACATCATTATCAAATTTTGCTCCAAATGGTGTTCTCACAATGGAATCGGCTAAGAGTGCAGTTCTTAGTGAAAAAATGAGACGCAAGTCTCTTGGTTCCTCTTCTCATTCAGAGATGCTGGTCACCGAATCGCGGAGGAGAAGTCAGAGAAGAACTCAGAATAATCGTGGTGCATCAAGAGGGAAGATTCAAAACTAATCTTCTGATCGTGGCAAGTCTCATGGGAGTTCCAACAAATGGTCAAATGTAGAGTTCCATCACTGTGGCTTGAAAGGTCACACCCGAAAGCATTGCCGAAAGCTGAAAGAGAAATGAGAGACAAGAGTAGCCACAATGATGTCAAGAAAGAAGTTACCAACAATGATGATATTGCCGTTGTTGATGATTTATTCATTATTTTTGATGATTGTGTAGAAAGTGTTAATATATCATCTGAAGAGATGGATTGGGTGATTGATAGTGGTGCTTCTACACATGCTACCTTTCGGCATAATCTTTTCTCAACCTATGAGGCAGGTGATTTCGGTGTAGTACGTATGGGAAATAGAGGACAATCAAGCGTTGTCGGAATGGGTAATATTTGTGTTGAGACTAGTAATGGAACTACACTAGTTCTCAAGGATGTGAAGCATATTCCCGATCTTCGGTTCAACATCTTATCCGTTGGAAAGCTAAGTGATGATGGATATTGCTGTTCTTTTCCGGGGTAATGAATGGAAATTGACGAAGGGCTCAATGTTGGTTTCGAGAGGAAAGAAGTGCTCAAATTTGTACGTTACCAAATTTGGGATTTCCAAGTATTACATGAATACTTGTGAGAATGATAACTCCTCGGAATTATGGCACCAACGTTTGGGTCATATGAGCGAAAAGGATTGAGCATCATGGCCAAGAAGAATGTGTTTATCCGGTGTTTCTGATGCAAGACTGAAGCAATGTCTGCATTGTTTGGCTGGAAAGCAAAGACGTGTGTCCTTCAAGTCCTCCGGACCAAAAAGAAAGCAGGAGGTTTTGGACTTGGTGCATTCCGATGTGTTGACCGATGAAGACCCGGTCACTTGGCGGTGCTTACTATTTTGTGACATTTATTGATGATTATTCTCGGAAGATTTGTGCCTATACCTTGAAGACGAAGGACCAAGTGCTTGATACATTCAAGTCCTTTAAAGCATCGGTTGAAAGAGAAACAGGAAAGAAGCTCAAGTGTATCCGAACGGATAACGGAGGAGAATATATTGGTCCTTTCGAAGAATATTGTCGGAGCCAAGATATATGCCACCAAAAGTCTCCTCCGAAGACACTACAGTTGAATGGGCTGGCCGAAAGAATGAATAGAATCTTGGTTGAAAGAGTGAGATGTTTATTATCTCAGTCAAGGTTGCTGAAGTACTTCCGGGGTGAAGCGTTGATACAGTGGTGCACGTGCTAAATCTCACAGCTTGTGTGCTTTTGAAGTTTGATGTTCCAAACCGTGTTTGGAGTGGAAAAGATGTCTCGTATGACCATCTTCGGGTGTTTGGGTGTCTTGCTTATGTGCACGTTCTGAAAGATGAGAGATCTAAACTTGATGACAAGACAAAGAAATGTGTATTTGTGGGCTATAGATTTGATGAGTTTGGCTATCGCTTCTTTGATCTGGTTGCAAGAAAGCTTGTTCACAGCCGAGATGTTGTGTTAATGGAGGACTATACCATCGATGATATTGCGAAAGTTGAGAAAGAAATTCCTACTCATATAGATTAAGAATTAGCTGGTGATCAACCAACTATAATTGCCCCAACACCAATGTTGTAGTTGATGAGCCTGATGAGAATCCAGGTGCTGATAATGAAGTTCATCCTGAAGAAGGGATGGCTGAGCATCCTACTGGTGCAGTTGAGTTGAGACGGTCTACGCATGACAGAAGACCTTCTGTTCGTTACCCCCTGAACGAGTATGTGTTTCTTACCGATGGTGGAGAGCCTGAAAGTTTTCAAGAAGCTTTGGAAGATGAAAACAAAAAGCAATGGATGGATTCCATGGAGGATGAAATGCAGTCCCTACGTGAGAATAATACCTTCGGATTGGTGAAATTGCCAAAGGGCAAGAAAGCATTGAAAAACCGATGGGTCTACCGAGTGAAGAAAGATGAAAGTACTTCATAATTTCGATACAAAGCTCGCTTGGTGGTAAAGGGTTTTACCCCAAAGGAAAGATGTTGATTTTGTCGAGATCTTTGCTCCGGTTGTAAAGATACAATCCATTCGAGTCGTGCTCGGGCTTGCTGCTAGTCTTGATTTAGAAGTTGAGCAAATGGATGTCAAGACGACTTTCCTTCATGGTGATCTGCATGAAGAGATTTATATAGAGCAACCTGAAGGTTTTCAACAGAAGGGTAAAGAAGACTATGTTTGCAAACTAACCAAAAGTCTATATGGCTTGAAGCAATCGCCAAGATAGCGGTACCAAAAGTTCAGTTCAGTGATGGTTCGGCATGGTTACAAGATGACAAAGGCCGATCACTGTGTTTTTATACGGAGATTTTCTGATGATGACTCCATCATTCTTCTGTTGTATGTTGATGATAATGCTGATTGTTGGAAAAGACATTTCCAAAATCAATGAGTTAAAGAAGACCTTGAGTGAATCCTTTGCTATGAAGGATTTGGGGCCAATGCAGAAAATCCTTGGGATTCAGGTCATACGTGACAGAAGTGCAAAGAAGTTGTTTTTGTCACATGAAAAGTACATTGAGAAGATTCTTCAGTGTTTTGGCATGGACAAGGCCAAAGAAGTGAGTATTCCACTTGCTTCTCATTTTAAGCTCAGTTACGAGCAGTGTCCATCTACCGATGATGAGAAGTCGAGTATGAAGAATGTTCCATACTCGTCGGCAGTTGGTAGTTTGATGTATGTCATGGTTTGCACAAGACCTGATATGCACATGCTGTGGGAATTGTGAGTCATTATCTTTCAAATCCGGAAAGACATCATTGGAAGGCCGTGAAGTGGATTATGAGATATCTCCCTGGATCATCAAATTTGAGGCTGACTTGGGGATGTGATTCGCATATATTGGTTGGTTATTCGGATTCTGATTTAGCCAGGAATTTGGATGATTGTAAGTCTACTTCAGGATATATGATGACTTTTGCCGGGGGAGCTGTGACTTGGCAATCAAAATTACAAAAGTGTGTTGCACTTTCTACTACCGAGGCCGAATTTATAGCCGTTGTGGAAGCAGCGAAGGATTTGTTGTGGTTGAGGAAATTCTTAATGGAGCTAGGAGTGAAACAAACTAAGTATGTCTTGTTTTGTGATAATCAAAATGCCATCCACTTGTCTAAGAATTCTTCATTTCATTCGAGATCCAAACATATTGATGTTCCTTATCACTGGATTCGTGATGCTTTGGATACCAAGCTATTCGAGCTTGAGAAGATTCATACGGATGAAAATGGTGGCGACATGTTGACAAAAGTTTTGTCAAGAGGAAAGTTTGAGTTTTGCCGCATGGCTTTCGGGTTGATGCCGCCCTCCAACTAGTCGGTTGGGGGAGTTTGTTGGGTATCCCTTCTAGTTGGAGAGTCCCAATGTTTGAAGTCAAACACAATTATGACATTGGAAGAATTCCAACACAAGGAAGTTGGGATGAAGCTTTGGTTCTCCAAGAGTGTTTAATGCTTGGAAGACTCTAGGAAGGCCTTGTGCATTGAAGAAGCACAAGATGGAGCACTATAAATGGAGGTGATGTGTGGAACAAATGCAAGAGAGAACAAGAAGAGAAGAAGAAAAAAATAAGAGAGACAAATACAAGCGAGGAAGAGTAAAATTCGTAGGTGCTGGGCAGTCTGCCAGCCTCCGAGAAAATTGCATTTGCCAAATATTGCACCGTTGGATCGTCACCAAATTTTGACATATTGTTTCCAAGAAACATTAGTACATTGTGAACGGTGGAGATGAGTTTTAGGTGTCTATGTGTGTCCGATTCCTGCATTCCTGAGACTGAAATTTTCTGCCTGAAAATTTCAGCTTTGTGTTTTTGTCCCTCTCTTGTATCTTGTTGTGCTCTAAGATTGTTTAGTTGATCTTGATGATGTTGTATTCCTCTAGATGTGCCTAGAGAGACTTGATTGTACCCATTATTGACTATAGTGGAGGTCGTTTAAGTGGCCTACGGGTCCCGTGGTTTTTTTGCTCCTACTTTGAGATGTTTTTCCACGCTAAAAATTGTTGGTGTTCTTGTTCGTATTTCCGTTCGATTATATCTCTACATAGTTGTTGTATTTTTGGGAGAGATTATTCTTATTCTGCTGTGCTATCTCGCGGTTTCCTCCAAACAGAAAATGGAAAAGAATTAAGCACATACTATATGGTAAACCTTCATACTATAATAGGAATAATTTTAGATCTTTATTTGAGATAATATTTATTACAGAATTAGTCAACTTCTGCCGAAATAAAATACTTGTTAGTTGATTTTACATTCATGTCGATAATTAAAATTAATCAACAATAATAATAACGTTTTCAGGGAAAAAAATAGAAAATCATAACTCACGTTCTATCACATCTTTTAATGTAAAATCTTTGCATATTTCATAAGAGGCTAACAGTATGCAATTTTCCTTGTGCACTTAACCATTATAGGTCACTAAGATGTTAGATGCTGTTTTCCAAAAAAAAAAAGGATGTTGAATTGCTTTTCTGTTTTTCTTATTTTTGGGAGGTTACTACACTTGTGATGATACAAACCATAATACATTTACAACAACAACATTACCCATTGCCTTAGAGGCTCCCGCCTATGACGGGATATGAGGTTAGGATGTACGCAACCATATCCATGTGTTAGAAACACACAGAGTTTGTTTTCCCGATGACCCATAATGATGCGTCAAGCTATGTCGATCAATTGCTACTTCACAATATAAGAAGCGCAGCCAATTTAGGGAATCATTTTACTTTATTCCATCATATTCCAAAGTCAAGAAAGAGTGTATCCTTTACCTCCATAAAAATGGAAATTAAACATAATACATTTGAATTTCTCTAAATTATTTACAATTTTTGACACATTATCAAGAGAATAAAGAGCAGATTTTTTTCCTTTTTTTTTTTTTTTGATTTGAGAAGTATGATGAAGTCCCAGCTCTTCTCTCACATTGTCTTGTGCAAGGACAGCAAAATGCAACCTTACTTAACAATGCATAAGCTTATAGGGTTGATCAATGGAAACAACAGAGTTCAAATCTGCCCAATTCATTTTTGCTGGGCAGTGTGCCAACTTGACTGCCTCCTTAAAGGGAAACAGAAAGGTTCTATAGCATGCTATTGCTCAGCAAACATGGCAAGTGGATACGCTCCAAAGAACGGTGTTTTTGGTTCTGACAGCTTTTTATGACATGCTATCACTCACTAAACATGGCAAGTGGATACATTCCAAGAACGGCGTTTTTGGTTCTGATAGCTTTTTATGACATGCTATCACTCACTAAACATGGCAAGTGGATACATTCCAAGAACGGCGTTTTTGGTTCTGGTAGCTTTTTATGGCATATGTCACTTAGTAAACATGGCAAGTGAATATGCTCCAAGAACATCATTTTTAGTTATGCATATGGATCAGCAAACATGGCAAGTGGATACGCTCCAAGAACAGCGTTTTTGGTTCTGATAGCTTTTTATAGCATGATATCACTCAGTAAACATGGCAAGTGAATATGCTCAAGAACAGCATTTTTCGTTATGTAGCATGCTATGGGACAGCAAACATAGCAACTGGATATCCTTCAAGGGCAGCTTTTCCCATTAGCTCCTTCCGGTTAAAAATTTCAAATGTCCAGATCAATTAAGATGATCAAGTTTGCTACATTCAGAGTCCAGATGTAATATTGTGATATTTCCTTAACGGTACATGTACACCATGCCCCCCCCCCCCCCGGGAAAAAAAAAGCATAATTCATCAAAGCATTGATGTGACGCTTCCTGGTTTCTAAAAAAAAAAAAAACTAAGCTATGAGCAAGCTCACTAGTTTTGCCCAAATATATCAAAAGACAGCGTACCACAGGAAGGCGAAAAAGGAGAGAAATCTTATTCACCTTAATATTTGATGTGATCTTCCCAGGGTTTTCCTGAAAACCAAACCACCACATAATGAATGATTAGGTTACTGAACTTAGTCTTTACACTTTACGTTAAATATACCCTAAACTCTACCTCTTCCCATGTCATATCTCTCCAAGATTTTGCTTCCAACACTTCCCAACAAACTTGATTAGAGGGCGGGGCTTAGATCAACTGATAAGATTGCTTCTTTGTGATTTTAAAGTTACAGGTTCGAGCCATGGAAACAACCTCTTACACAAAATATAAGATAAGGCTGCGTACATCGAAGTGATCCGGCCCATGCCGTACTCTACACAAATACAGGAGCCTAGTGCACCGAGAATGCTTTTTTTTATTCCTCACAAACTTGCTGCCACTATTGTTTGCACATGTTGTAGAAGCCTCAAGCCATCTGTCATTTTCTTTAACTCAGGACTTTATTCATATGCATCGGTGACCAAAGGGTAAGGTGTTAGGAAACAGACGAGATCACTGCAAAACGCGCAAACGAAAAAAACTTGATCTCCGATTACCTACCAAGGATTCATGTTGTTCGTTTAATTCGATGAAAGAAATCAAAAAACCTTACCTCTGTAGATTCGGAATCTGCAGACGTAGGAGGTTCGATGACACGAACACCCTTTTGCCGGTATCCACATGAATACTTCCGTCCGGAGCGCTAGCTCTTGAACGACGCAGCTGAGAACTTCGGTTTTCTCTAAAACAAATTCTGTTTTTCGTGTTGTCTCTCTGTACAAGATACACAGGATATATACACATATATAGACATCAAAATCCGAGTCCTAATCGGATTAGTTAATGTCAATCAAAATCCATATCAGATATGTATTCTATCAGAATATTCAAAATCTATATCAGATATGGATTCTTTCGTTATTATCAGATATGATTATTCATATTATCTAATATTAATATTACTAATATTATTAATATCAGTCCATACGCATTCTTGTGTGTGACCCGATAGGCCCATATTAATTGGTAGTCGGTTAAATCTTTATATAACCAACAAGTCGTAATTGGCTTCTAGCAAGGCATTACGACTACCCGACTAATATGAGTACAATCCAACTAGCCTAATAATAGTACATGTGTTAATTCCTTGTCACACGATATCTAGTTTTAACATAAGTCATGGTAAGCGTCATACTTATATTGTTCAAACGTATGATTACTCGATCTCCAAGTAGACTGATAAAACAAATGATATTTATCACACTATCAATTTAATTGAGTATGCATTTCACAGTCTCACTAATCGAGGGGCCCAAAGATACTTCTCTCAAAAGAGAGGGACAAATTCTATCTTGATTGTTCAATATCCTCTACATAATTTCTATCATATTTAATGATGAACTTGATTATTATCTAATTACGGATAACGTTTGACCATGTCAAAATATAATAGTCCTTATGTTGGAAACTATGACAATCTCAAATCTAAGGATTAAAACATGACTATCATGAGACTTACTTATGACGCTAATTCATGTAGTAATCTCATGATGGACCTATCCAATACATTGTTCTCTAACAAGTATCTATAAGATTGATTTGTATCACCATACACATAATCATCTCATGATTATCAAATCAATACTCATACTGGTTTACAAATTATTTTGTCTCTATAACAATAACGAACCAGGGACATATATCATGATTGTGTAACATACTAACCAAAAATAATGATAATAAAACCTCTTTATTAATAATAAAAGTATAACATAAACATCCAAATCATGGCCTAGGGCACATGCACTAACATTATGTCCCTTAGAACACACTAGAAGGGGGGTTTGAATAGTGTGTTTGTCAAGTATGGATATTTTTTTGGATGTTTTTCGTTTTTGAGTACAAACCAATACTTGGATGTGTTCTTGAAATGAATAAAACTTGCGGAAGAATAAAGAACACAATATGTATAGAGGTTCAAGTCAAAGTGACTCTACTCTCTATCTTCTTGATTTTTCACAAGAAGAATTTTGAAAGGAGGATTGTTATTTCTTTAGGGGAAAACAACAATCACAACAAAATCCAAATACAAAGAAAAACAGGACACTTGCCCAGACCACAACCAAGAAAGCCAACCCATTGAAGTCTAGCCTACAAAGAACTTCTTTGCTCCTCAAAGAATTCTTTTAGGGAGTATAGTGCACCACCACACTATCAACTAACCCTCCAAGGTCTGGATTTCTTCAAACAAGAAGTACCCTTACTTCTTGACCAACAGTACACTTAGCCTCTCACAATCTTCACTCAACAAGAAGAAACCTTTTCTTCTTTACAATGCAACTCTCATAAATAAAGTAAAATACACAATACAACTATTTTGAGAGCTTAAGCTTTGAGAGAAACTTGAGAGCTTTGATGATAGAAAGTTGGAGGAAGAAGGAGATGAAACCGTTGTTTTATCTTTCTTCCTTCTAACCGTTTGAGCCCTCTGCATGAGCCAATACTGGGCTTTGTCTCTTTGTGATGGCATGTCCCTCATTATTGGAGATCTTCTCTTGGATGGATGAAAAACTTCTTGGGGAAGTTTCTTGTTGAAAGCTTAAAGAGGAAAGATGACTTCTCCAAGAGTGACAGAGAACCTATGAAATTGCACTAAAGGGAGGGTACAAAATGCTAAGTAAACGTTAGAAAGTGCAGCATAAAGCATTTGTAACATAAGGCACATGAAGCGCCTAATGTGTTTTATGAATAGGCGTTCAATGTGACATGGAGCACCTTATGTGTTTTTAAACTGGCGTTCAATGTGACATGAGGCCTCTTAAATGGATAAGAAGGACTTATTCAATGTCACATGAAGCGCATGTTGTGGGCAACATAACTCGTTCGAAGTCTCATGAAGCACCTAACCTCAGCCTTCATACTGTTCGAAGTAGTTCTGACTTTTACCAAAAAGTAACTTGATGTTCGTGCCCATTTTGGAGGGGGAATAGTTCATTTGACTTGGAAATACACATGAAGCGCCTTGTTAAGCGTTCAAAGTGTACTGTTTTTTATTTTGACATATGAAGCGCCTGATATAGGCGTTCGAAGTGTACTGGAATCCAAACACTTCACATGAAGCGCCTTATGTAGGCGTTCGAAGTGTACTAGTCTCCAGCCACTATACATTAGGCGTCTTATGTAGGTATTCGAAGTGTCAATTATGCAAATCATTAAAACTTTACATATTCTAACATAAAGAATAACCTCAACAGTTTTTACAACCTGCATGATGCATTCCAAGTTAATTAGGATATAAAACCATGCAGAGGAAATAGGCTTTCTCATCTTTTTACTCAAAAGATCGTTGGGCCATGCGGGTTCATCATAATTATTATGACCCATAACTTTTGCCAATTTAGCTCTTAAAACAGGATCATTCAAGTCAGGTTTTTTTTTTTATTTGAATAGGTGAATTCTTATTTATCCATCCCCCCGAAGGAACCGGACATGATAATTTTTCATCATCCGGCTCGAACAAGAATCAAAAGAACTAAATGAATCCATATGAACACCTTTCTTACTTTCTTAAACCTACGTATCTTAATGTTGATTCAGTCTCCTTTCTCATCTAGCTCACTGATTTTCTTTTCTTAGGTCGCTAGGCTTTTGTCATGCGAACTATGTAATACATATAGCAACTAATTAGTGAATCTATTAAAATAGAAAATTATCAAATATTTTGTACGGACGAATTACTTGCTGACTTTGCATGGAACTGGATGCATGAACATAACTTTGTAAATAAATGGAAGACATACTTGGGTAGTTTGTCTGAAACTAAGGAAAACTCAAACAAATTTAAATGATATACGATAACTTATTTGAGGTTTTCTTTAATATGTTAATAATGGATAGTTGTCCAATAAGATCCTAATGAATCGAATGCATGTCATTATTGGATGATTCAGTACTTATTTGACTTTGCATTTTTTTCCTTTCATTATTTGTGTATATACACGACGATGGCTATTTTAATATCGAAAGCTTTCTATTTATACTTACTAAATTCCTTTACTAGTACACTAGCACACCACATTCACTGAAAGCAAACTCCCTCACTTGGATGAATGTATTGTTTGTCTGTTTTTCACCCTCCCCAGATCCTAGCGATAGTTTTTCTTGTTGTTGGGATATACTGAGTATAGTTGTTGTTGTTATATGTATATATATATATATATATATATATATATATATATATATATATATATATATATAGGTGCATCAACCCCAGGACCACTCTATTGCCTTTTGACAATTAAAAATCTTAAACAAGTCAAACACATAAGAAACAGAGTTAAATGAGTAATTAGGACCAGACTTCCAACATTTAACCCCCTAAAGATCTTCCATAACGTTAAACATACTAGAAGCATGTCACATGAACAGTTAGGACCAGTCTTCTAACTCTGGATCACTAGAAACCTTCCATAAGTCTAAACATATAAAAAGCATAGTTTATTTTATTTTATTTCAGTTCTAATTAGAAAAGCAGAATTAATGAATAAATATTTACTAAGCATCTAAACATAAATATTTGCAGTGAACTTGCCTGATATTACAGCACATTGGAAAGCCACGAAATATTGTCCTTCAAATGGGAAGGATTTGTTGCACAACTAAATGTGAAAATTGATCTATATTTTACTAACTTAAGATTGTATAGTTACATCCTCTTGATACTTTAATTTTTCTGGTTAATATATTAGTATGTTAACAAAAAAAGAAATAGAAGGGCAAGGTGAAGCAAAGGTATTTCTCCTATTCTTAAGGGGATTGTTTCTTCGTTTTTCCTTTTTTAATTAAGGTTATGTTTCCATTTTCAATGGAGTCAAGAACACACTTTTCTTTGATGTTAGAATATGATGGAATAAAGCAAAATGACTCAATAAATTAATTGCGCTTCTTATATTGTGAAGCAGCAGTTTGATCGACATAGCTTAACGCAATTTTTATTATGGGCCATCGGAAAACAATCTCTGTGTGTTTCTGACACATAGGCATAGTTGTGTACATCCGATCTCTCATATCCCGCCATAAGCGGGAGACTCTAAGACAATAGGGTAATATTGTTGTTTTTTTAATTAAGGTTATATACAATGGCTTAGACATCTAGCTGTTTCGTTTTTACAACTAGACACAATCGTATGTATCTATATTTTTTTTTTATCTAATTGCACTTTACTCATAAAAATGTTTCATGCTCAGTCAAGTTGTGCTTTCTAATAGAACTTCGAAATTGATATGTATTGTGTAAGTTTAGACCCAAAAAAGAAGAAATATATATAATGAAACACATAATGAGTGCGCTTACAGTAACTCCACTATGTTCTATAAAATGTAAATATTCTTTTTAGAAATAAAATGTAAATCTGAAGTCAACATGTTCGGTTATGTTTAAAACAGAATGATCCACTTTTCTTCGTCTATATCGTATCGAGTTAAAAGTAATTATTACACCCCTCCAGGAGCGTTACAAAATCTGCGTTGACTTTGATTGAAAACAATATGCATTGATTTTCTCCTAAAAATACAAGTACTTGTTGGGATATGAAATCCAATCCCAAATAGACCTAATAAACAGCGAAATTGTGATAAATACATCGTGTACGTAATTTTATTTTAGAATGTTGGGTTTAAAGTGGGAGCATGTGTGACCCATTAGGCTAAACTTGAGATGTTATGTAGAACAGTAATACTGTCTAGAAGATCATTGTAATCTTTTATGGTATTATGAAATCGATTCACTTTACTGTTTATGGAGTCTACTCGACATTGCAGTTCATATCACAACAAGTGGTATCAGAGTCAGGTTACTCTGTTCTTGATTTTTTAGAATATGGCAGAGATGAAATTCAATGTGGAAAAATTCAACGAAGATGATGGTTTTTTTCACACACAATAAAAGGATAAAAAATGAGGTTATACAACAAGGTGTTCATAATGGTTGGCATGATATAGATGATAAGGCCACAGAACAATCCGCTTGCATTTGTCCGACAAAGTTCTAACAACTTAGATGAAATGACTCAGTTGTGGAGATTAGGATAAAGCTAGAAGCTTGTATATGTCCAAAACAATAATAAACTGTATTTCAAAAAATAGTTCTACACACTCCAAATGAGCGAAGGTACAAATTTTTTGTCCCATCTGAATGATTTGAATAGCCTCATATCTCAAATTGCAAGTCTTGTTATTACTATGGAGGACGAGGATAAAACGGTCATGCTCGTGAGTTCATTTCCACCCCCTTTTTAAGGGGTTGACGACCACTTTACTTCACAGTAAAAATACAATCACATTGAAAGATGCCACATTATCATTGTTGTTGCATATTAAGATGATACAACAGAGAAGCAAATACATGCTCCTCTTACACAAGAAAGAAGAATGATCCAAAATAGAAACTTCAACGGTCGTGATAAATCGAATGATCATGACAAGTCCAAAGGACGCTCCAAATCAAAAATCAGAGTGAAGTGTTGAATTATGTAAGTTTGATCACCTTAAAACGATTTGCATGTCTTTGAAGAAAGGCAAAGACTGAGGTCAAAAACAGGTGGGAGACAACAACATAACAGCAATAGCGTCAAGTAGTAACAGCGAGACAACACTGTTCTATCACCAAAATGAATGTTGTCATGTTTCAGACCTATATCTTGAATGGATAACAGATACATGTGCTTTGTATCATTGTGCTACTAGTAAAGAATACTTCTCTGCATACAAATCAGTAGACTTTGATGTGTTGAAGATTGGAAAGAAAAGCATGTCATCGATAGTGGAAATGAATAATGTCACTATGAATACTTCACTTAGTTACACATTCACATTATGAAATGTGCGATATGTTCCAGATATAAGATTCAATCATTTATCTGCATACGCACTGGATAAGGATCGTTATGAGCATCACTTTAGTAATCCTACGTGAAAAGTAACCGGAAGCTCTCCGGTGGTAGCAAAAGGGAACATATATTGTAATTTTTACAAGGCACATTTTAAAGTGTTTGAAGGTCCAAAATGCAGTAGAAGATCGTGCTTCTCCAAATGATTGGCACGGGCGTTTGGGACACATCGATTAGAAAGGGTTACAGTTACTGGCAATGTAATCCTCGATATCGTTAGACAAAGGATGACAGTTGTACTACACAGCATAATGGAGTTACAGAACAGATGAATCGAACCATTAGAAAGAAAGTATGATGCATGCTCAAAATGGCTAAACTGTCTAAGTCATTCAGAGGAGGTATCGATACATCCGTCTACTTGATCAACCGATCACCTTTGGTTTCACTAGACTTTGACGTTCCAGAAGCAATACGGAGCAAAAGAGAAATAAGCTACTCTCAGCTAAAAGTATTTGCATGTAAAGCCGTTATGCATGTTCAAATAGACGAGTGGTCAAAGTTGGATGACAAAACTATTCCTTGTGTCTTTGTGGGATATGAAAATGAGAAATATGGCTTCAGACTATGGTATCTAGAAAGAAAAAAATTATTAGAAGTAAAGATGTTGTGTTCCAAGAACATGAAATGTTCAACAATGCAGGAAAGAAGTCTACTATGGAAGATGTTACAGAGATAGTACTTATTTCTTCATTGGATAATGACACAATAGAGAAAATGTAAAAGAAACCGAAGAAACAACTAATGATGCTGAGCAAAGGAGCAAGCCCCTACTTCCCCTGAATTGCAAGATGTGGGTCCTCAACCGGATAGGTCTTTCAGAGAATGTGTATCTTCTACTAGGTATCTTAGTTCTCAATACATTATTATAACAAAAGATGAAAATCCAGAGAACATTCAAGAAATACAATATTATAGAGACAAATATTGTTGGACAAAAGACATGCCATAAGAGATAGATTCATTGAAAAAGAATTTCATTTAAAGAAAGATGGTGATAAGATGCTAAGTACAAAGCTCAAGTGGTGGTAAAAGTTTTTGTTAAAAAGAAGGTATCGACTTTGATAAAATCTTCTCACAAGTTGTTAAAACGAGTTTATTCGACTTGTACTTTGTTTGACAGCTAGCTTGAGTTCAAAGCTAAAACAACTATATGCCAAAATGGTTTTCTTGCAAAGATATTTGTATGAAGAAATCTACATAGAACAGCGAGAAGGCTTCACAGTCAAAGGCAAAGAAGACATGGTCTGCAAGTTGAAAAAGCGTTTGTGCAGATTGAAGCAAGCACCGAGATAATGGTACAAGAAGTTTGGCTCATTCATGCTGAGTCAGAACTTCAAGAGAACGGTTGTTAATCCTAGTGCATATATTCAAAGATACTCTAGAGGTAAAGTTATCATTCTTCTCATGCATGTTGATAGTATGCTGATTTTAGAGAAGACTGCAACATGATCCAAATCTTGAAAAGAAACTGTTGGGGACATGCAACATGAAAGAGTGGGTTCTGCAAAATATATCTGGGAAATGGATATATTCGAGATCGAGCAACAGGAAAGCTTTGATTATCATAGGAGAGATGTATTGAACGAGTTCTTCAACTGTGCAATATGGACAAAGTTAAACTAGTTACAACTCCGCTTGCTGATCATTTCAAACTAAGCAAGAGAGAAGGAGAAAGAAAAAATGTCATTGATTTTATATTCTTCTGCAGTTAGAAGCTTGATGTATGCTATGGCCTATACAAGGCCAGACATTGCTCAAACCGTAGAAATCGTGCGCAAGTTTCTATCAAATCTATGAAAGACGTATTAGGAAGAAATGAGACAGATTTCTCGATACCTTAGAGGAACATCAAAATTATGCTTAACTATTGGAGGTTCTGGATCCACTCTTTATGGATACACAGATTCAGATATAGCAAGAGATCTAGATGGTGGAAAATCTACTTCTGGTTATCTGTCTACATTTGCAGAGGGTCTATATCTTGGCAGTCGAAACTTCAAAAATATGTAACGGTATTGACTACCGAATCAGAGACATTACAGCTACGGAAGCTTGCAGGGAGATACTTTGGATGAAACGATTTTTATAGAAGCTGGGGTTCAAACAATAACAATACATAGTATACTGCAACAGTCAATGTGCTATTGACTTGAGCAAGAATATAGTGTATCATGCAAGAACCAAACATATCGATGTGCAAAATCATTAGATTAGGGATGCCATTGAGGAAAAACAATTCCCAATCAATAAGATCCACACAGATAATAACCCTGCTCATATAATGACAAATGTCATTACAAAGGAGAAGCTTAATTGGTGCCTCGGCAAGCTGAGATGGATTTTCATTTAGAATTAGAGTATACCTCTAGTCTTGAGAGGAGATTTGATGGGTCTAGACAAAAGAGGGTGGAAGCCATTTTTGTTGATTTTCAGTGGACGGACCGTGCACACCAACTTTAACAAAGGAAAATAAGCACCAATTGAATAGTAAAACACATGATCTCTAATGTGTTTGCTTATAAATAGCCATGACTTGGTAGAAGAAAAATACATCAAATTTAGAAGCAATCCAAGAGCTTATTGAAAGAGAAGTCATTGAAAGAAAATAGAGAGAGAAAAAGAGAAATGTGAGGTTATACCAATTGGGTATAAGAAAATATTAAGTGTTTTAATTCTATTGTATTTCTCAAGTTTAAGTTTAAACTTGATATGTCTCTTGCATTCCCATTATTTCGAATAGTTGAAGTTATTCTTATTGCCAGTGATTTTTTCTTCCATATGTAGAAGGTTTTCCACATAAATCTCGGTGTCTATATTTTATCTAGCATTAATGGTATTAATTCCTTTTGCTATGGTTACCATTGTGGTGGATTCAATGGGTCAACTTCCAGTCATTTACGATTGGACTCTTTGCAATGCAAGTGAAGCTGTGATAAATACACCATGCATTTAATTTCTATCAAAGAAAGTCGCATTTTAAGTGGGCCCGTGTGTGACCATCTTGGCTAAACTTGAGATTTTGCATAGAATAGTAATAATGTTTGGGATGTCATTATGATATTTTCTGGATATTGACCAATTTGTTTACTTAACTGTTTATTAAGCCTAATCAGGATTGGAGTTCATATTAGAACAGTACTTCCCTCACCACCTTCATCCACCTCCAATACTTCTCAAGTAACCACATAGTGAGACATAAGTCAACCGTCCCTTTTTCCAATTCCCATTTCAAATCCTCCAAAGCATAGTTTCATACAAAATCCAAAAAAAAAATGTCATCCTCCCAAACAAACATCACACTTGATCCATCTTTTGGAACTTCTGAGGAAGAACTGAACACCAAATATGTCACGGAGCGAGAAATTTTTACAAAAATGGTTTGCAAACTCCGCCGCCACCCTGTGGAAACCTTACAAATCCTAGGTTTTTGGGTGTGGCTGGATCGTGAGGTCTGTGTTCAGCAGACAGCTTTGATGAATACGATGTCAAAGCTTCCGGATGCCCTACTCAATGAGGCTGCAGAGGAGAGTCTTTTGTGCATGAGATGTGTCGAAAATGATAAGTATTTTCTTGTTAATAATGATAATTCTATTCAAGAACTTGCTTTCCTTCCAAATTTGATTGGAAGAAAAATCACTCTTAAGAATTTCCATGATAATCGTATGGCTGTCGTTTATGGTACGTTGAAAATGTTGAATATGACTTGTGTTAGGGCTTTTAATGATATCTTATTAAAGTACGAAAATAAATGTTTTGGTTTCGACCATAAAAACATGGGGTTTTTTACAATGAAGGGTTGTGAAAATTCTATTTTCAGTATTCCAATTTATCGTGATACTGGAATTCTTGAACTTGCTCTTCCTGGTACGGTGTCATTGGACGCGCCACCCATTTTCCCTGAGAAAAATAACAACCAATTTGTGTGGCCCATGTTGACAAATAGTAAAAATAATCATCTATGCACAAAGCCACTGGAGGACGAATGGCTTATTCAAAAGCCATTCGTTTCCTCAAATGAAACGCATCCACGCAGGTACGTGGATGCGTCGGACTCTTTTCCGGGTAGAGCCACGGAAAAGGGGCGAATGGATGAATCGTCATTGGATGCGCCGCGGGTTTCCTCCGGTAGAGAAGATGAAGAATGGACAGCAGCGTGGTTACTGAATGAGGAGGTTGGTGGCAGATTGTTTGGCCTGAAGGGTACGGTTGTGGATGAAGAGTACTACGACGATTCACCGGCGAAGCGGACGATTTTCTTCACCTTTCCGAATGGTTTTCCTCCATCTGAGCGTGACATCAAAGATTTCTTCACACTGTGAGTTGCATTTTTTTCACTATTTAATTTTTTTTCAAGCCAAAAGAATGATGAAAAATACTTGTGATTGATCATCCTAGTTATAAATTCTTTTGTATCATAATTCGTGTTTCATTTTTTAACAACATTTTGATGAGATCTGTGTACGTAGATCAGCTCGAATTGTATATCTGTAATTGAACTATATTTATGGGTGTCCCGGTGCACTAGGCTCCCGTGTTTGTGCAGGGTCCGGCAAGGGGCCGAATCGCTTTGCGATCTGATGTACGCAGCCTTACGCTACACTTTGTGCAAGAGGCTGTTTCCGTAGCTTGACCCCGTGACCTCAAGGTCACAATCTTACCACACCACAAGAAAGTATCAATTTATCGACTGCATTTAGCGACCGCTAATTTTGTCACCGTTTGGGAGGACAATTAGTGACCGCTTCACATCGACCGCTCGGTAGTGACAGTTCTTGAGACGATCGTAAATTTGCGACTATTTTTGGAACGGTCACAAACACGGATGTTAAATTACGTCCGTTGTTTTATTAGGGTCGCAAATTTGTGACCATTTTCGACACGGTTGCGTATTTGCCACTATTTGTGGGATGGTCGCAAAAAGGGATGCTAAATTGCCACCGGTTTTCATAACGGTCATAAATTTGCGTCCGTTTTCAGACACTCGCAAATTTGCATCTGTGTTTGGGACGGCGGGAAAAACGATCGTTCAATTACCAAAATTGCAACTATCCTCCCAAACGGTCACAAATTACGTGGTCGTTAAATGCGGTCGGTAAATTGGTGATTTCTTGTAGTGAGGTAAGATTGCTACTTTGTGGCTTAAGGTCACGGGTTCGAGGTGCGGAAAGAGCCTCTTACACAAAGTGTAGAGTAAGGCTGTGCATATCAGATCACGAAGCGATCTGGCCCCTCCTCAAACCCTGTACAAACGCAGAGCCTAGTAGACCAGTAACGACATTTATAATGATATTTTTGTTTGTTCTTAATGTTGATGTTTGTATGCAATTTTGACCAACTGAATGATGGGGTATTTGGTAGGAATTTTGGAAACTGCATTGAGGAATTTCAAATGAAGAAAGTTTTGTCGTGTCATAAGCAACCACTATATGCACAACTGGTGGCACGCACGGCCTGGACTGCTCATCAGATTGCTGGGGATGGAAAACAAAAAGTCAAGTATAATATTGATGGGAAGGATGTTCTTGCCAGGAAGGGCATTTGAATAAATCTTATGTATTCTAGTATGTCCCCAACACTCAAGTGATCATTTATATATATATGTAACATTGCTTTTCCATATGGTGTAATCGTTATCAGAGGTTCCTGTTATTTATACAATGAGTTCTATTTATACGCGTATTATTGGATACACTCTTCCTTAATTAACTTTGGAATATGATGAAATAAAGCAAAATGACTCACTAAATTGAATGCGTTTCTTATATTGTGAAGTAGCAGTTGATTGACACAGCTTTACGCAATTTTTATTATGGGTCATCGACAACCTCTCTGTGTCTCTAACACATAGGTATGGTTGCGTACATCCAACCTCCTGTACCTTGCCATAGGCGGAAGCCTCTAAGACAATGAGTAATGATGTTGTTGTATTTGAAAAAGAACATACTTGCTCTTTTTTGTTAGGTCCCTTAGAACACACTAGAAGGGGGGGTTGAATAGTGTGTTCACCAAGTATGGATATTTTGTGGCTATTTTTCGTTTTAGAGTGCAACCGATACTTGGATGTGTTCTTTTGAAAGATAAAAACTTGAAAGACAAGAAAGAACACGATTATGTATAGAGGTTCAAGTCAAGAGACTCTACTCCTCTACCTTCTTGATGTTTCACAAGAAGGATTTTGAAATGGGGATTGTTATTTCTTTTGGGGGAAACAACAACCAAAACAAAATCAAAAGAATACAAACTAGGCACCTTGCCTAGACCACAACCAAGAGTTCTAACACTTTGAAGTTTTGCCTCCAAAGATCTTCTTTGCCCTCAAAGAAATCTTGTAGGGAGAATAGTGCACCACACACTATCAACAAACCCTTCAAAGTTTAGAAAACTTAAACAAAGAGCACCCTTGCTCCTTGACCAACAATCTACCAAAATCTCTCACAGAAAATCTCACCAAGAAGAAGACTCTTCTTCTTACAATAATCACTCTCAACAATAAAGTAAAAGTATACAAAGATTTACAACTATTTTGAGAGCTTGAGCTTGAGAGCACTTGAGAGCTTGTGAAGTAGAAAGTTGGAGAAGAAGAATGAACCAAACCCTTCTTTTATCAACCTTCAAGAAAAACTTCCCGTTTGAAATCTTCTGCCCAGCCAATAATGGGATTTGGCAGCTTGTGAAGGACTGCAGCAGTCTTCAAAAACAGTTCTTGGCATGTAGCAACCATTTAGAAGAGGATTCAAAAACTTTGGCCAAGAATAGAAACCTGGGATCTCTGAGTGTGAGAGAAGACCTGCTGAAACAACACTAAAAGAAGAGGGAACAAAGAGTCAACTGGTTAGAAAATGAAGCAAAAAGACATTTGTCCCGTTGGTAACATGAAGCGCCTGAACTGTCAAAAGAACAAGCGTTCCATGTCACATGGAGCGCTTAATGTGAAACAGAACAAGCGTTCGAAGTCACATTAAGCGCCTCATGTAGGCAACAGAAGGCGTTCGAAGTGGCATGAAGCGCCTCATGTAACACTTCATGCTAGTTCGAACTGAAACTGACATTTTCTCAGAAACAGACCATGGGAAAGCGTGTTTATTCAGAGAAAAGTACTTTTGACTTGGTGGAACACTTGAAGCGCTTCAAGTAGCGTTCGAAGTGTTCGTACATTTCATCAAGGCACATGAAGCGCTTGATGTAAGCGTTCGAAGTGCCCTGACTTTCATACACTTCACATGAAGCGCCTGAACAGGGCGTTCGAAGTGTACGTACATCCAGACACCTCACATAAAGCGCCTAAAGCAGGCGTTCGAAGTGTACTAGACTTCACCAAGATGCATTAAGCGCCTGAAGTGAGAGTTCAAAGTGTACAACTTCAAACCATCAACTTGAAGCGCCTAATCTAACAAATTCAAGTACCAACCTTGTGCAAATCATCAAAACTAAATCATATTCTAACATTCTCCCTCTTTTTGATGATTTCACAACATGCATCAATTTAAATTACTCCCCCTTAACATATGCTCCCCCTCACATAGTGCATAATACTTTAAGAGAAGTATCAAATGATTCAGGATAAATTTTCACAAGAAAACCATTAATAAAAAAACTTAACCATAAAGGAGAGGGATTTCAAACATCATCAGGAAGAGAAAAGTTTTTAGTCATCGCATGACCAACAAATTTCAAACAGCAGAAATAGAAAAAAAAACAGCTACACTCCACCACCCGAGCCAGCACCACTTCCGCCAGGATGCTGCAGATCACCAAAACTGAACCGGCTTGCAGCATATTCAGCAAAACCACCCATTGGTCGACCACTTCCACCAGCTTGTTCGACTCCACCAACACCCATTCCTGAACCTCCAGCAGTAGCAGCAGCAGTGTCTCCCCCTAAATCATCAAAATCAGGGGGAAATGATGCCCATGGCATTTCTTGGAGAACGGCTGCTTTAAGGATTCCAAAACGATATTCATGACGCGCTTCCCTGAGCTGAAGGTGCTGAACAGACTGTTCCAGAGACTGGATGCGTGCAATCAACTCAGCATTTGTACTACTCCCATCGCCGTCTTGAGGACCTTCGTCAACTTCATCAGCAAGGTCGGGATGAAGAGTACTTTTTCGACGCTGAGAATCAATAGCCTGAGCGATATTAGAGTTATCGTAGTAGTCAGTGTGGGCCACATTTGTGAGGGAGTCGGCAGAAATTTCAATGCCTTTAGACTTGATTAGCATGGTTACGATGTTAGCGAAAGGCAAGGCTTTAGAACCTTTCCTTAGCGCGGCCATCATAACCTCAACAAGAATCCAACCAAAATTTAACTGTGTCTCTTGCAGAATACGGTAGGTAACATAAAAATCCATATTACTCGGATTTCTAGTCGCTTTCCCGTTCACACAGTAGGTAACGACAGCAAGTAAAATTCGATTGACTAAAGGCATGTTTTGGGTCTTTTTGGTAGGAAAGTATTGAAGGTGGAATTTGACATCTTGCTCGCTGATGCCGTAGCGGTCGCTCCAATCAAACACAGAAAACTCACTTAACCCATCATTTCTAACTCCTAAAAGGGCACAGATTTCCTGAATGGAAAAACTGAGAGGGGTACCATTTATGACAGTGTTTAAGGAGAAAGAGGAGTTTTCAGAATCAGGGGTAATCCACATGTTAGCATAAAATTTTCGGGTAAGAGTTTTAGAATAGGATTGCATGTCTGACCTAAGCCACAAATGAGTCCATCCTTGTTTTTCAAGAAGAGCAATAACCTGGTTTGCATTGTGAGCAGGGGTAAAATCATCGATCTGAACCAGTTTCAACGGAGCAATTGGTCTATTTTTGCTCTTCCATTCTTCGTACAGCAAATGAGAGTAGAGAGAGAGATGAACTCCCATGGCCGTGTGATGAGGTGATTTTGTAACATCAGAATCAAGTTTGCGTTTCATCCATGGAAAATTGTCTTTAGTGAGAGATTTACGGATTTCTTTGAGTTCAGAGGGTTCTCTGATGCCGGCAGGTCTCTTCCTCCGATGACCAGTGGGGACATTTTGAGATGAACCAGCGGAAGCCATTATAGAGTGCAAGAAGGTTGAAGGAATATGGAGAAAGATGATTAAGGAGATGAGGAAGATTGATGAGGAAGAGGGAATTTAAGGGAGATGGAGGGAAGTTGAAAAGATTGTGGGAAGATGAAGGGTTTCAGAACGTGGGTAATGGTGAGAGATGGGAAAATGGGAGAGAGAAAAGAGGGAGGGAAACTGTAGAGAATTGATGGAAAATAATGATCCTAGAATGGCGCGAAGCTGAAGAGACATCGGCAGTTGAAAAGATGGATGAAGCGCCTTAAGTAACTTCGAACGACTTCATGCAGACGGATGAAGCGCTTGAAGTTACTTTGAACGAGTGAGGAAATTCAGATGAAGCGCTTAATGTCACATCGAACGAGTGAACGTATTTGGATAAAGCGCTTGATGTCACTTTGAACAAGTGATATCTTTAACATCAAGCGCTTGATGTGATATCAAACGCCTGAACAATTCTAAGATGAAGCGCTTCATGTCTACTGATTATTGAAAATTTTGAAATTTTCATGCTCAAAAACTCAAGATGGTTTTGTCAACCCATATTGAGCAACCCCAACCTACTTCTTATAGATAAGAATACATCACTAGGCAAGGGTTTCGTGAAAATGTCCGCAAGTTGGTCATGTGTAGGAACAAACTCTACACTTACCAAGTTCTTTTGTACACAATCACGGATGAAATGATACCTCACTTCAATGTGCTTGGTCCGACTATGTTGGACGGGGTTTTGTGCAATATTTATGGCGGACGTGTTATCACACAAAATTGGCACCTTTGAGAAGTGAATGTTATAATCATTTAACGTGTTAGTCATCCATAACAATTGTGCACAACACGAGGCGGCCGACACATATTCGGATTCCGCCGTAGAGAGAGACACACTGTTTTGTTTCTTGGAGTACCAAGAAACGAGACAATCTCCAAGAAACTGACAAGTTCCGGAGGTGCTCTTTCTATCAACTAGACTCCCCGCATAATCGGAGTCACAATAACCTCTTAAATCAAAACATGCATTCTTAGGATAAAATAAACCAAATTTCAAAGTACTTCTAAGGTATCTAAGGATGCGTTTTACCGCAATAAAATGCATCTCCCTAGGATCACTTTGAAATCTAGCACATAAACATACCGCATGTAAAATATCGGGTCTACTAGCAGTTAAGTAAAGTAGACTACCTATAATGCCACGATACAAGGTTACCTCGACATGTTTTCCCTTTTCATCCTTGTCAAGCTTTGCACTTGTGCTCATAGGAGTGTTCACTTCTCTTCCTTCACCAAAGTTGTACTTTTTGAGCAAGTCTCTTGTGTATTTGGCTTGGGAAATGTACACACCATCTTTGGTTTGCTTGATTTGTAATCCAAGGAAATAGTTTAGCTCGCCCATCATGCTCATCTCGAACTCACCTTGCATAAGACTAGCAAATTGCTCACAAAGACAATTGTTAGTAGCACCAAAAATAATATCATCAACATATACTTGAACAATTAAATGATTCCTACCTTGTTCTTTTATGAACAAAGTAGTGTCAACTTTACCTCTTGAAAAACCATTATTAAGAAGAAAAGTACTTAACCTCTCGTACCAAGCTCTTGGAGCTTGTTTGAGGCCGTAAAGAGCCTTTTTAAGTTTGAAGACATGATGTGGTGAATCATGACATTCAAACCCGGGAGGTTGTGCAACATACACTTCCTCTTGAATAACACCATTCAAGAATGCGGATTTAACATCCATTTGGTAAAGTGTAAAATCTCTATAGCAAGCATATGCTAACAACATTCTAATAGCTTCAAGCCGTGCTACGGGTGCAAATGTCTCATCAAAATCAATACCTTCTTCTTGACGGTATCCTTGAGCAACTAACCTAGCCTTGTTTCTAGTGACATTACCTTGATCATCCATCTTGTTACGAAAAACCCATTTCGTACCAATAATAGGATGATCGTGTGGTTTGGGAACTAACTCCCAAACATCACTTCTTTCAAATTGGTTTAATTCTTCTTGCATAGCCAAGATCCAATTTTCATCAAGAAGTGCGTCTTTAATATTTTTAGGCTCTATAAGAGAGACAAATGCATTCTCTCTATATTGCCTTCGTGTGGTGATACCTCTATTTGGATCACCTATGACTAACTCTTGAGGGTGAGAACTTTTGTGCTTAAATGATCTAGGAAGATTTGAGACATCACCTCCAACTTCCTCTTGATCATATTCCGGAAGAGATGAACCTTCATTATCATCATGAACCTCATGTTCCGGAATTTGTGATGCATTTTCTACATTTTGTGAATCAACGTGAGTAGAGGAGACACTTCTACGTGGCTCACTAAGTTCATTTACACAAGGTGGAGGAGTGCCTTCAAGAGGTTCAACTCTCAAGTCAACGAAGATGTTTCCATTTGGAGGATCATCAACGATTTCTCGTTGAGGAACAACCATAGGAACATCCTCAAAAATTTCTTCTTGAGGAGTCACATCTTCATCCTCTACACAATCCTCATTAAGTTTAGGTTCATCACTAAGTGACTCATTAAACTTAACATGGATTGATTCTTCCACCTTTTGGCTCCTTTTGTTGAAAACACGAAATGCTTTACTATTTGAGGCATAACCTAAAAAGATACCTTCATCCGCTTTGAGGTCAAGTTTGTCCAAAGTATCTTTGGTATTAAGTATAAAACACTTGCAACCAAAGACTTTGAAATACCCAATGTTGGGAACTTTTCCATTCCAAAGCTCATAAGGTGTCACATTTAGGTATGGTCTCAAATAGACACGATTGATCACATGGCAAGCGGCATTAACCGCTTCGGCCCAAAAATACTTGGGCAAACCGAACTCGTTTAACATTGCTCTACACATTTCTTGTAGAGTTCTATTTTTCCGTTCGGCCACACCATTTTGTTGAGGAGTTCTAGGTGCCGAAAGATCATGAGAGTATCCTTTGGATACACAAAACCTTTCGAAATCACCATCGAACTCACCACCACGATCACTACGGATGGTTTTGATGGTGTCACCCACATGATTTTCCAATCGTTTACTTAGACTTACAAACTCACTACATGCATCACTTTTCTTAGCAAGAAACATCACCCACGTATAACGAGTATAGTCATCTACAACCACGAAGGTGTAATGTTTGCCACCCAAGCTTCTTGTTCCAACATCCCCATACAAATCCATATGAAGCAATTGTAGGGGCTTGGAGGTGGAAATATTTGTCTTGGGTTTGAAACTTGTTTTCACAAGTTTCGCCTTTTGACAAGTGTCACATAAGTCATTGTTTTCAAAACTCATTTTTGGAAGGCCTCGGACTTTATCATTTTCGCAAATAAATTTAAATGTTTTGAAACATACATGTCCGAGACGTCTATGCCATAGTTGCGTCAAATCATTCTTAGCAACTAGACACGATACATTTTGAGAAACCAAATCATTGATGCTAACTTTGTAAATATTTTTGAAACGCAAAGCCTCAAATAAAATCTTTTCTTCCTTTTTCACAACACACTTTGTTTTCAAAAACGTTACCTCATAATTAGCATCACAAAGTTGACTGACACTTATCAAGTTAAACTTAAGACCTACAACATATAAGACATCACTAAGAGAGAAGGAATCGTTACCCACAATACCATGTCCTTTGATTTGGCCTTTGCTACCGCCAAAGTGGACAACTCCTCCGTCTTGCATAGTGAGTCTATGGAAGAGACGTTTGTCTCCCGTCATATGGTTGGAACACCCACTGTCCACGACCCATTTGACCTTCTTGTCTTCGCTTTCTCCATTGAGTGCTAGGGCCTACAAAAGAACCATATGGAGTTGGTACCCTTTTTATTTTGGGTCCTTGAAGGTTAGTTACCTTCATCTCGCCTTTCGGCACCCACACAAGATTCTTATTATTTTTAGCTCTACATACTCTCTCTATATGACCTTTCCGATTACAATAAAAACATGCAGGAGTATGCTTGTGTGTTGGTGCATGCTTGTGCGAATGTTTGTGCATTGGCACATGTCGTGTTTCCTTCTTAGGAACCACCTTCTTTGGAATAGAAGAAGGTTTTTGTTTCACAACATGGACCAAAGGTTGTGATACCTTTGGTGCATTAGCCTTTTGTTTAGGCATGTGCCTTTGCTTCTTCAAGGAGGTTTTAGACTCCTTGATCACTTGTGCTTGTTCCTTTTTATTTCCCTTCTTAGATGCATACATGACACTAGGTTTGACTTTCATGCTTGGCCTAGATGCATCTTTATTCTCTATCTCTTTAGCACTTACCCTTGAATCATTTTTCTTATCCTCAAGGGCTTGAGCACATGATTTCATCAAATCATGTTTCTCTTCAAGTGCAATCACATGCATGGTTAAAAATATGTCATGCTCAAGTTGCAATGCAATGTGATTCTCTAACGTGTCATTGTACTCATTTATGCATGCTCTAAACTCTTTCTTGACACGTTGATATTTTAAATCAAGGAGATCATTTTCTTGTATTAAATCATCTCGTTCATCAATAATTTTATAGTGCGATGAAATATTGCATACCTCCTTGTCATCGTCGATGGCCATTAGTGCAAAGAACTCCTTGTCGAGATCATCTTCCACCACCCCCGTGAGTGCAAGATCATCTCTATCGCCATTGTCGCTCTCGGATCCGGAAAGAAAGCTCTCCCAATGGGCTACCTCCGCTTGCAAAGCCTTCTTCCTTTGGTAGATGGCCTTCTTGTCTTTGAGTTGCGGCTCTTTCACCCGACAATCCTTCATGAAATGACCAAGCTTCCCACATTTGTAGCATTTATTCTCTTGGTCCTTCACCTTGTCCTTGGGGTATCTTTCCTTGACGAATCTCCTTGCTTCGTCACCATTTTTTCTTGCAATACGTCGGAATCTTTTGACAAGAAGTCCGACTTCATCATCCGAGTCCTCCGACTCTACGACCAACGCCTTTGAAGATTGGCGAATAGGATCATTCTTTTCTTGTGCATCTAAATGAATCTCATAAGTGATGAGATTCCCGTATAACTCGTCCAAGGTGATTGTTTCAAGATCCTTGGACTCCTCGATGGCCGTCACTTTTGCATTCCATTCTCTTCCTAAACTGTTTAGGAAGCAATGGTTTAAATCTTCTTGTTCTATCTTCTTGCCAACCGCTTTGAGAAGGTTGACAAGTTTGGTGAATCTTTGGATGGACTCTTCAATCTTTTCACCTTTGGGGACAGTGAAGTTGTAAAATTGTTTTATCAACTGTCTCCTTTTGGCCTTTCTTACTTGAGAAGTTCCTTCGTGGATCATCTCAAGCTTTGTCCAAGCTTCATGTGCGGATTGGACACCTTGAATCTGAGCTCTCTCATTTGTGGAAAGAGAGCTATTTAAAATAGCAAGAGCCTTGCTATTTATGGCCAACTGGAACTCCTCCTCCGGGGAAGGATCATCAATATCAATGGGAATCATAGATCCTTTTGAGACCTCAACCCATATTCTGTGAGAACAAGAACGCAAGTACGTTTCCATGTTTGACTTCCACAGTGGGTAGTTCAAAGGGTCAAACATGGGAACTTTAACATGAACACTTGAGATAGAAGGGAATAGGGTTTCCTGCCTCCTTCTTCTGGAAATATCAGCAGTAGGAGAACTCACATCCTCATCAACAGAGGTCTGCCTCCTTCTTCTGGAGGTTTCAGCAGTAGGAGAACCCAAATCATCAAAAACAAAGGGATCCATACTAGAAATGATCAAATCTTGTATTTGGACTCAAATAAGCAAGATGAGGCTCTGATACCAATTGTTAGGTCCCTTAGAACACACTAGAAGGGGGGGTTGAATAGTGTGTTCACCAAGTATGGATATTTTGTGGCTATTTTTCGTTTTAGAGTGCAACCGATACTTGGATGTGTTCTTTTGAAAGATAAAAACTTGAAAGACAAGAAAGAACACGATTATGTATAGAGGTTCAAGTCAAGAGACTCTACTCCTCTACCTTCTTGATGTTTCACAAGAAGGATTTTGAAATGGGGATTGTTATTTCTTTTGGGGGAAACAACAACCAAAACAAAATCAAAAGAATACAAACTAGGCACCTTGCCTAGACCACAACCAAGAGTTCTAACACTTTGAAGTTTTGCCTCCAAAGATCTTCTTTGCCCTCAAAGAAATCTTGTAGGGAGAATAGTGCACCACACACTATCAACAAACCCTTCAAAGTTTAGAAAACTTAAACAAAGAGCACCCTTGCTCCTTGACCAACAATCTACCAAAATCTCTCACAGAAAATCTCACCAAGAAGAAGACTCTTCTTCTTACAATAATCACTCTCAACAATAAAGTAAAAGTATACAAAGATTTACAACTATTTTGAGAGCTTGAGCTTGAGAGCACTTGAGAGCTTGTGAAGTAGAAAGTTGGAGAAGAAGAATGAACCAAACCCTTCTTTTATCAACCTTCAAGAAAAACTTCCCGTTTGAAATCTTCTGCCCAGCCAATAATGGGATTTGGCAGCTTGTGAAGGACTGCAGCAGTCTTCAAAAACAGTTCTTGGCATGTAGCAACCATTTAGAAGAGGATTCAAAAACTTTGGCCAAGAATAGAAACCTGGGATCTCTGAGTGTGAGAGAAGACCTGCTGAAACAACACTAAAAGAAGAGGGAACAAAGAGTCAACTGGTTAGAAAATGAAGCAAAAAGACATTTGTCCCGTTGGTAACATGAAGCGCCTGAACTGTCAAAAGAACAAGCGTTCCATGTCACATGGAGCGCTTAATGTGAAACAGAACAAGCGTTCGAAGTCACATTAAGCGCCTCATGTAGGCAACAGAAGGCGTTCGAAGTGGCATGAAGCGCCTCATGTAACACTTCATGCTAGTTCGAACTGAAACTGACATTTTCTCAGAAACAGACCATGGGAAAGCGTGTTTATTCAGAGAAAAGTACTTTTGACTTGGTGGAACACTTGAAGCGCTTCAAGTAGCGTTCGAAGTGTTCGTACATTTCATCAAGGCACATGAAGCGCTTGATGTAAGCGTTCGAAGTGCCCTGACTTTCATACACTTCACATGAAGCGCCTGAACAGGGCGTTCGAAGTGTACGTACATCCAGACACCTCACATAAAGCGCCTAAAGCAGGCGTTCGAAGTGTACTAGACTTCACCAAGATGCATTAAGCGCCTGAAGTGAGAGTTCAAAGTGTACAACTTCAAACCATCAACTTGAAGCGCCTAATCTAACAAATTCAAGTACCAACCTTGTGCAAATCATCAAAACTAAATCATATTCTAACATTCTCCCTCTTTTTGATGATTTCACAACATGCATCAATTTAAATTACTCCCCCTTAACATATGCTCCCCCTCACATAGTGCATAATACTTTAAGAGAAGTATCAAATGATTCAGGATAAATTTTCACAAGAAAACCATTAATAAAAAAACTTAACCATAAAGGAGAGGGATTTCAAACATCATCAGGAAGAGAAAAGTTTTTAGTCATCGCATGACCAACAAATTTCAAACAGCAGAAATAGAAAAAAAACAGCTACACTCCACCACCCGAGCCAGCACCACTTCCGCCAGGATGCTGCAGATCACCAAAACTGAACCGGCTTGCAGCATATTCAGCAAAACCACCCATTGGTCGACCACTTCCACCAGCTTGTTCGACTCCACCAACACCCATTCCTGAACCTCCAGCAGTAGCAGCAGCAGTGTCTCCCCCTAAATCATCAAAATCAGGGGGAAATGATGCCCATGGCATTTCTTGGAGAACGGCTGCTTTAAGGATTCCAAAACGATATTCATGACGCGCTTCCCTGAGCTGAAGGTGCTGAACAGACTGTTCCAGAGACTGGATGCGTGCAATCAACTCAGCATTTGTACTACTCCCATCGCCGTCTTGAGGACCTTCGTCAACTTCATCAGCAAGGTCGGGATGAAGAGTACTTTTTCGACGCTGAGAATCAATAGCCTGAGCGATATTAGAGTTATCGTAGTAGTCAGTGTGGGCCACATTTGTAAGGGAGTCGGCAGAAATTTCAATGCCTTTAGACTTGATTAGCATGGTTACGATGTTAGCGAAAGGCAAGGCTTTAGAACCTTTCCTTAGCGCGGCCATCATAACCTCAACAAGAATCCAACCAAAATTTAACTGTGTCTCTTGCAGAATACGGTAGGTAACATAAAAATCCATATTACTCGGATTTCTAGTCGCTTTCCCGTTCACACAGTAGGTAACGACAGCAAGTAAAATTCGATTGACTAAAGGCATGTTTTGGGTCTTTTTGGTAGGAAAGTATTGAAGGTGGAATTTGACATCTTGCTCGCTGATGCCGTAGCGGTCGCTCCAATCAAACACAGAAAACTCACTTAACCCATCATTTCTAACTCCTAAAAGGGCACAGATTTCCTGAATGGAAAAACTGAGAGGGGTACCATTTATGACAGTGTTTAAGGAGAAAGAGGAGTTTTCAGAATCAGGGGTAATCCACATGTTAGCATAAAATTTTCGGGTAAGAGTTTTAGAATAGGATTGCATGTCTGACCTAAGCCACAAATGAGTCCATCCTTGTTTTTCAAGAAGAGCAATAACCTGGTTTGCATTGTGAGCAGGGGTAAAATCATCGATCTGAACCAGTTTCAACGGAGCAATTGGTCTATTTTTGCTCTTCCATTCTTCGTACAGCAAATGAGAGTAGAGAGAGAGATGAACTCCCATGGCCGTGTGATGAGGTGATTTTGTAACATCAGAATCAAGTTTGCGTTTCATCCATGGAAAATTGTCTTTAGTGAGAGATTTACGGATTTCTTTGAGTTCAGAGGGTTCTCTGATGCCGGCAGGTCTCTTCCTCCGATGACCAGTGGGGACATTTTGAGATGAACCAGCGGAAGCCATTATAGAGTGCAAGAAGGTTGAAGGAATATGGAGAAAGATGATTAAGGAGATGAGGAAGATTGATGAGGAAGAGGGAATTTAAGGGAGATGGAGGGAAGTTGAAAAGATTGTGGGAAGATGAAGGGTTTCAGAACGTGGGTAATGGTGAGAGATGGGAAAATGGGAGAGAGAAAAGAGGGAGGGAAACTGTAGAGAATTGATGGAAAATAATGATCCTAGAATGGCGCGAAGCTGAAGAGACATCGGCAGTTGAAAAGATGGATGAAGCGCCTTAAGTAACTTCGAACGACTTCATGAAGACGGATGAAGCGCTTGAAGTTACTTTGAACGAGTGAGGAAATTCAGATGAAGCGCTTAAAGTCACATCGAACGAGTGAACGTATTTGGATAAAGCGCTTGATGTCACTTTGAACAAGTGATATCTTTAACATCAAGCGCTTGATGTGATATCAAACGCCTGAACAATTCTAAGATGAAGCGCTTCATGTCTACTGATTATTGAAAATTTTGAAATTTTCATGCTCAAAAACTCAAGATGGTTTTGTCAACCCATATTGAGCAACCCCAACCTACTTCTTATAGATAAGAATACATCACTAGGCAAGGGTTTCGTGAAAATGTCCGCAAGTTGGTCATGTGTAGGAACAAACTCTACACTTACCAAGTTCTTTTGTACACAATCACGGATGAAATGATACCTCACTTCAATGTGCTTGGTCCGACTATGTTGGACGGGGTTTTGTGCAATATTTATGGCGGACGTGTTATCACACAAAATTGGCACCTTTGAGAAGTGAATGTTATAATCATTTAACGTGTTAGTCATCCATAACAATTGTGCACAACACGAGGCGGCCGACACATATTCGGATTCCGCCGTAGAGAGAGACACACTGTTTTGTTTCTTGGAGTACCAAGAAACGAGACAATCTCCAAGAAACTGACAAGTTCCGGAGGTGCTCTTTCTATCAACTAGACTCCCCGCATAATCGGAGTCACAATAACCTCTTAAATCAAAACATGCATTCTTAGGATAAAATAAACCAAATTTCAAAGTACTTCTAAGGTATCTAAGGATGCGTTTTACCGCAATAAAATGCATCTCCCTAGGATCACTTTGAAATCTAGCACATAAACATACCGCATGTAAAATATCGGGTCTACTAGCAGTTAAGTAAAGTAGACTACCTATAATGCCACGATACAAGGTTACCTCGACATGTTTTCCCTTTTCATCCTTGTCAAGCTTTGCACTTGTGCTCATAGGAGTGTTCACTTCTCTTCCTTCACCAAAGTTGTACTTTTTGAGCAAGTCTCTTGTGTATTTGGCTTGGGAAATGTACACACCATCTTTGGTTTGCTTGATTTGTAATCCAAGGAAATAGTTTAGCTCGCCCATCATGCTCATCTCGAACTCACCTTGCATAAGACTAGCAAATTGCTCACAAAGACAATTGTTAGTAGCACCAAAAATAATATCATCAACATATACTTGAACAATTAAATGATTCCTACCTTGTTCTTTTATGAACAAAGTAGTGTCAACTTTACCTCTTGAAAAACCATTATTAAGAAGAAAAGTACTTAACCTCTCGTACCAAGCTCTTGGAGCTTGTTTGAGGCCGTAAAGAGCCTTTTTAAGTTTGAAGACATGATGTGGTGAATCATGACATTCAAACCCGGGAGGTTGTGCAACATACACTTCCTCTTGAATAACACCATTCAAGAATGCGGATTTAACATCCATTTGGTAAAGTGTAAAATCTCTATAGCAAGCATATGCTAACAACATTCTAATAGCTTCAAGCCGTGCTACGGGTGCAAATGTCTCATCAAAATCAATACCTTCTTCTTGACGGTATCCTTGAGCAACTAACCTAGCCTTGTTTCTAGTGACATTACCTTGATCATCCATCTTGTTACGAAAAACCCATTTCGTACCAATAATAGGATGATCGTGTGGTTTGGGAACTAACTCCCAAACATCACTTCTTTCAAATTGGTTTAATTCTTCTTGCATAGCCAAGATCCAATTTTCATCAAGAAGTGCGTCTTTAATATTTTTAGGCTCTATAAGAGAGACAAATGCATTCTCTCTATATTGCCTTCGTGTGGTGATACCTCTATTTGGATCACCTATGACTAACTCTTGAGGGTGAGAACTTTTGTGCTTAAATGATCTAGGAAGATTTGAGACATCACCTCCAACTTCCTCTTGATCATATTCCGGAAGAGATGAACCTTCATTATCATCATGAACCTCATGTTCCGGAATTTGTGATGCATTTTCTACATTTTGTGAATCAACGTGAGTAGAGGAGACACTTCTACGTGGCTCACTAAGTTCATTTACACAAGGTGGAGGAGTGCCTTCAAGAGGTTCAACTCTCAAGTCAACGAAGATGTTTCCATTTGGAGGATCATCAACGATTTCTCGTTGAGGAACAACCATAGGAACATCCTCAAAAATTTCTTCTTGAGGAGTCACATCTTCATCCTCTACACAATCCTCATTAAGTTTAGGTTCATCACTAAGTGACTCATTAAACTTAACATGGATTGATTCTTCCACCTTTTGGCTCCTTTTGTTGAAAACACGAAATGCTTTACTATTTGAGGCATAACCTAAAAAGATACCTTCATCCGCTTTGAGGTCAAGTTTGTCCAAAGTATCTTTGGTATTAAGTATAAAACACTTGCAACCAAAGACTTTGAAATACCCAATGTTGGGAACTTTTCCATTCCAAAGCTCATAAGGTGTCACATTTAGGTATGGTCTCAAATAGACACGATTGATCACATGGCAAGCGGCATTAACCGCTTCGGCCCAAAAATACTTGGGCAAACCGAACTCGTTTAACATTGCTCTACACATTTCTTGTAGAGTTCTATTTTTCCGTTCGGCCACACCATTTTGTTGAGGAGTTCTAGGTGCCGAAAGATCATGAGAGTATCCTTTGGATACACAAAACCTTTCGAAATCACCATCGAACTCACCACCACGATCACTACGGATGGTTTTGATGGTGTCACCCACATGATTTTCCAATCGTTTACTTAGACTTACAAACTCACTACATGCATCACTTTTCTTAGCAAGAAACATCACCCACGTATAACGAGTATAGTCATCTACAACCACGAAGGTGTAATGTTTGCCACCCAAGCTTCTTGTTCCAACATCCCCATACAAATCCATATGAAGCAATTGTAGGGGCTTGGAGGTGGAAATATTTGTCTTGGGTTTGAAACTTGTTTTCACAAGTTTCGCCTTTTGACAAGTGTCACATAAGTCATTGTTTTCAAAACTCATTTTTGGAAGGCCTCGGACTTTATCATTTTCGCAAATAAATTTAAATGTTTTGAAACATACATGTCCGAGACGTCTATGCCATAGTTGCGTCAAATCATTCTTAGCAACTAGACACGATACATTTTGAGAAACCAAATCATTGATGCTAACTTTGTAAATATTTTTGAAACGCAAAGCCTCAAATAAAATCTTTTCTTCCTTTTTCACAACACACTTTGTTTTCAAAAACGTTACCTCATAATTAGCATCACAAAGTTGACTGACACTTATCAAGTTAAACTTAAGACCTACAACATATAAGACATCACTAAGAGAGAAGGAATCGTTACCCACAATACCATGTCCTTTGATTTGGCCTTTGCTACCGCCAAAGTGGACAACTCCTCCGTCTTGCATAGTGAGTCTATGGAAGAGACGTTTGTCTCCCGTCATATGGTTGGAACACCCACTGTCCACGACCCATTTGACCTTCTTGTCTTCGCTTTCTCCATTGAGTGCTAGGGCCTACAAAAGAACCATATGGAGTTGGTACCCTTTTTATTTTGGGTCCTTGAAGGTTAGTTACCTTCATCTCGCCTTTCGGCACCCACACAAGATTCTTATTATTTTAGCTCTACATACTCTCTCTATATGACCTTTCCGATTACAATAAAAACATGCAGGAGTATGCTTGTGTGTTGGTGCATGCTTGTGCGAATGTTTGTGCATTGGCACATGTCGTGTTTCCTTCTTAGGAACCACCTTCTTTGGAATAGAAGAAGGTTTTTGTTTCACAACATGGACCAAAGGTTGTGATACCTTTGGTGCATTAGCCTTTTGTTTAGGCATGTGCCTTTGCTTCTTCAAGGAGGTTTTAGACTCCTTGATCACTTGTGCTTGTTCCTTTTTATTTCCCTTCTTAGATGCATACATGACACTAGGTTTGACTTTCATGCTTGGCCTAGATGCATCTTTATTCTCTATCTCTTTAGCACTTACCCTTGAATCATTTTTCTTATCCTCAAGGGCTTGAGCACATGATTTCATCAAATCATGTTTCTCTTCAAGTGCAATCACATGCATGGTTAAAAATATGTCATGCTCAAGTTGCAATGCAATGTGATTCTCTAACGTGTCATTGTACTCATTTATGCATGCTCTAAACTCTTTCTTGACACGTTGATATTTTAAATCAAGGAGATCATTTTCTTGTATTAAATCATCTCGTTCATCAATAATTTTATAGTGCGATGAAATATTGCATACCTCCTTGTCATCGTCGATGGCCATTAGTGCAAAGAACTCCTTGTCGAGATCATCTTCCACCACCCCCGTGAGTGCAAGATCATCTCTATCGCCATTGTCGCTCTCGGATCCGGAAAGAAAGCTCTCCCAATGGGCTACCTCCGCTTGCAAAGCCTTCTTCCTTTGGTAGATGGCCTTCTTGTCTTTGAGTTGCGGCTCTTTCACCCGACAATCCTTCATGAAATGACCAAGCTTCCCACATTTGTAGCATTTATTCTCTTGGTCCTTCACCTTGTCCTTGGGGTATCTTTCCTTGACGAATCTCCTTGCTTCGTCACCATTTTTTCTTGCAATACGTCGGAATCTTTTGACAAGAAGTCCGACTTCATCATCCGAGTCCTCCGACTCTACGACCAACGCCTTTGAAGATTGGCGAATAGGATCATTCTTTTCTTGTGCATCTAAATGAATCTCATAAGTGATGAGATTCCCGTATAACTCGTCCAAGGTGATTGTTTCAAGATCCTTGGACTCCTCGATGGCCGTCACTTTTGCATTCCATTCTCTTCCTAAACTGTTTAGGAAGCAATGGTTTAAATCTTCTTGTTCTATCTTCTTGCCAACCGCTTTGAGAAGGTTGACAAGTTTGGTGAATCTTTGGATGGACTCTTCAATCTTTTCACCTTTGGGGACAGTGAAGTTGTAAAATTGTTTTATCAACTGTCTCCTTTTGGCCTTTCTTACTTGAGAAGTTCCTTCGTGGATCATCTCAAGCTTTGTCCAAGCTTCATGTGCGGATTGGACACCTTGAATCTGAGCTCTCTCATTTGTGGAAAGAGAGCTATTTAAAATAGCAAGAGCCTTGCTATTTATGGCCAACTGGAACTCCTCCTCCGGGGAAGGATCATCAATATCAATGGGAATCATAGATCCTTTTGAGACCTCAACCCATATTCTGTGAGAACAAGAACGCAAGTACGTTTCCATGTTTGACTTCCACAGTGGGTAGTTCAAAGGGTCAAACATGGGAACTTTAACATGAACACTTGAGATAGAAGGGAATAGGGTTTCCTGCCTCCTTCTTCTGGAAATATCAGCAGTAGGAGAACTCACATCCTCATCAACAGAGGTCTGCCTCCTTCTTCTGGAGGTTTCAGCAGTAGGAGAACCCAAATCATCAAAAACAAAGGGATCCATACTAGAAATGATCAAATCTTGTATTTGGACTCAAATAAGCAAGATGAGGCTCTGATACCAATTGTTAGGTCCCTTAGAACACACTAGAAGGGGGGGTTGAATAGTGTGTTCACCAAGTATGGATATTTTGTGGCTATTTTTCGTTTTAGAGTGCAACCGATACTTGGATGTGTTCTTTTGAAAGATAAAAACTTGAAAGACAAGAAAGAACACGATTATGTATAGAGGTTCAAGTCAAGAGACTCTACTCCTCTACCTTCTTGATGTTTCACAAGAAGGATTTTGAAATGGGGATTGTTATTTCTTTTGGGGGAAACAACAACCAAAACAAAATCAAAAGAATACAAACTAGGCACCTTGCCTAGACCACAACCAAGAGTTCTAACACTTTGAAGTTTTGCCTCCAAAGATCTTCTTTGCCCTCAAAGAAATCTTGTAGGGAGAATAGTGCACCACACACTATCAACAAACCCTTCAAAGTTTAGAAAACTTAAACAAAGAGCACCCTTGCTCCTTGACCAACAATCTACCAAAATCTCTCACAGAAAATCTCACCAAGAAGAAGACTCTTCTTCTTACAATAATCACTCTCAACAATAAAGTAAAAGTATACAAAGATTTACAACTATTTTGAGAGCTTGAGCTTGAGAGCACTTGAGAGCTTGTGAAGTAGAAAGTTGGAGAAGAAGAATGAACCAAACCCTTCTTTTATCAACCTTCAAGAAAAACTTCCCGTTTGAAATCTTCTGCCCAGCCAATAATGGGATTTGGCAGCTTGTGAAGGACTGCAGCAGTCTTCAAAAACAGTTCTTGGCATGTAGCAACCATTTAGAAGAGGATTCAAAAACTTTGGCCAAGAATAGAAACCTGGGATCTCTGAGTGTGAGAGAAGACCTGCTGAAACAACACTAAAAGAAGAGGGAACAAAGAGTCAACTGGTTAGAAAATGAAGCAAAAAGACATTTGTCCCGTTGGTAACATGAAGCGCCTGAACTGTCAAAAGAACAAGCGTTCCATGTCACATGGAGCGCTTAATGTGAAACAGAACAAGCGTTCGAAGTCACATTAAGCGCCTCATGTAGGCAACAGAAGGCGTTCGAAGTGGCATGAAGCGCCTCATGTAACACTTCATGCTAGTTCGAAATGAAACTGACATTTTCTCAGAAACAGACCATGGGAAAGCGTGTTTATTCAGAGAAAAGTACTTTTGACTTGGTGGAACACTTGAAGCGCTTCAAGTAGCGTTCGAAGTGTTCGTACATTTCATCAAGGCACATGAAGCGCTTGATGTAAGCGTTCGAAGTGCCCTGACTTTCATACACTTCACATGAAGCGCCTGAACAGGGCGTTCGAAGTGTACGTACATCCAGACACCTCACATAAAGCGCCTAAAGCAGGCGTTCGAAGTGTACTAGACTTCACCAAGATGCATTAAGCGCCTGAAGTGAGAGTTCAAAGTGTACAACTTCAAACCATCAACTTGAAGCGCCTAATCTAACAAATTCAAGTACCAACCTTGTGCAAATCATCAAAACTAAATCATATTCTAACATTTTTTATATTTATTCATGTGTGGATGTGTGTGTGTATATATATATAAGACACGCTCATATTGTAGAGTCGTAGACGTAATGGAGTTGCTGGTTACTCTATTCCCTTTTTTGAGTTGCTAGTTTTTCAAATCTTTATTACTTTTTCTGTGTGCGTGTGTATAATTGGGAGGAATATCTCTATTGTTTAGGATTGATATATTGTTTGATTCACTCTCATCTTTCCTAAACCATAGCGATAGTTTTTGCTGTTATTTGGATATACTGGATATGGTTATTGTTGTGTGCGTGTGTATGAACAAATTGAATAAATGGTTTTCAACCTATGGCACTAGATGTGGACATTTGCCTTTTTACCTCTCCGTCTAACTCGAGTAGTATGCTAAGTGAGAAAATTATCAGAAGTTCAGAAAATTGGCAAAAAAAAAAAAAAACACACGAATTGAATGAGAAATTTGACAATTTAGTAGGAGATAAAAATAAAAATAAAAAACTATAAAAGGCAATATGCAGGAGGTGTTTTTTCTTGGTATAGGATTAGTAATCGATCATATATGTAATTATGTTTTATCTACTGCATAATGACATGTCAAAAAATTTGTTGCACAGGTAGTTGGTTATAATATAAATATTATATACCTATTAATTTGTTATCTATGTTTCTAGTCGATAGAGATCAACATGATCAGCAGTGACACCATCCTTTTAAATATATGTCGCATCCACAGCTAATATATATATATATATATATATATATATATATATATATATATATATATATTGAATTGTCCTTTATTTATATTCTGAATGAAATAGAAGCTTATATCACGATCTTTGTTATATCTTTTATGACATTAAATGGGATCATGATATGTATATTACTTTAATGTTATTTAAATACACATGACATAATAATAATAAAAGATTATATAAAAGTTAAAATAGAATATATCCTCTTATTTTGACTTCACTGATCTACCGGGACCAATTTCAAAAATGGAAAGTTTTTACACTCTGAATATAGTTTGGCCTCTATATATATGATTCGTATATTATACTGGGCATGTAGGTTGCATAAAATATTTCTACTCAAGTTTGACTGAGACAAGCCAAATGGCGGTTCACATCATCATCACATGAATCATATGCATCCACTCAAATGGGAAAATAATCGGAAAAAAAAGGAAAGAAAATTGACATACAAATTTGATAATATTTTTCTATTCAATCAAAAAAAAAGTTATAGAAAAATGCGGCCAAGCTTAGTCACAGACTTGCACGGATTGTAACATAGGTCAGGTTATTTAAACCATGAAATATGTTGTGGTGGTTAGCTTACCTTATTCTGTAATCCCGATGTCCGAAGTTCAATTTCGTCTATATAAATAGAAGAACGTTTCATGTACAGACATAAAACCCTTCGCCCGGAATGTTTTATGCATCCAAAATGGATGGTTTTTAACATGACAATGAGCTAGTGGATGATACTATTTTTTGTTTTTTATTTTTCGAAACAAGGTAGTAAATGATGTTGATCAAATAAATAGCGCAAAGATATATGCTTTTTTGATTTATTTAAGACCACATAATTAACGTTGTCATTTTTATATTATAATTTTAGCATAAAAGGGACATTTCTCTCAAGGATATCATGCCGTAATCTTGCATCATGTAATGCAAATCAAACTGGGTACGTAAATGAGCACAGATTTTTACAAATGGAAAAAAATCAAACTGGGTACGTAAATGCGCACAGAGCGAAGATATATACAGTTTTTAGACAGATTTTCTTCTAAAAAACATCACGATAAAGTCAACCTCAAAATTGAAAATGAAGATTCATAGTTCATTAATTTGGTGTTATAGTTAACAATAAACACATTAACTCTTTTAACTAATCTGGCAATGGAAAAAGGATGAGATCACCTCACGGCAAAAGGCCTTACCGCACTCTTCACCGCACGACACGTGACAGCACCCTCATCTAGCCTCACCACCCTCCCCCTGCTGCCACGTATCGCGCGGTGAGGAGTACGGTGAGGCCTTTTGCGGTGAGGGGATTTTAAACCATGGGAAAAGAAGCAACTCTTGGAACCTGCCCCACTGTTGATTCTTGCCATCTTCTGGGCTCTCCTTAAGGCTCCATATTTAAACATACATTTCTTCCTACGGTTTGATATTATTGTTAAGGAGTAGGTTAATGGCCCGTGTGCCTTCTCTTACCCGAAATTTAATTTCTGTCACCAAAAAAAAAAAATATAGCGACTGACAAATTTCGTCACAATTTCGTCGCTAAAGGCATATAGCGACGAAATTGCGACGAAATTTGTAGGTCGTTATACGGCTTGTCGCAAAGTGATTTTCGTCGGTGAAGCGTCGCTAGATTGCGACGAGAAAAGGCTCGTCAGCGGTTCGTCGTACAATTGCGACGAAAATCTGTCAGGTCTGCGACCTGTTATTTCCGTCGTCGTTTCGTCGGTATATCATTTGTCGTCGCTATTTTAAAATTTCTTATTTTTTTATTTCCGGTCTGCGACATTTTTGTTTCGTCGCAGGTTTTCGTCGGTATATCTTTCGTCGTCGCTATTTTAACTTTTTTGATTTTTTTCATTTCAGGTCTGCGACATTTTTGTTTCGTCGCAGGTTCGTCGTTATTATTTAAATTAATATTAAATATTAATTTAATATTAAATATTAAATATTTATAATTTATTGATAATATCAATATATTATTAATTAAATAGTTTTGATTATTATTTAATTTTTATAATATATTTTATTTTGTATATTAAATCATTTGTACGAATATTATACAGAAATACGGTATTTGCGTATTGAAGTTCGTATAATTAAACAACACAAACGAAATGGAATCCGTATAAATGTCAGATAAAATATAAAAGAACAAAGAATATGTCAATACAATAAATGAAATAGTCAGTACGAAAAATCAAAAAATGAAATACTATGCAGAGGAAGATGGAGGAGGATCATGCGGAGAAGAGTGACCATCAGGAGGGTGAGGCTGAGGCTGCGAGGAGCTGGAAATGAAAGAGATGATGAGATGCGATAGCTGCGAGATTTGCTGGTTCGTCGCCTGCTGCACCTGCATCGTCTGCTGCTGCGCCTGCTGAAGCGCCTGCTGAACCGCCTGCTGAACCGACTGCTGCAGCGCCTGCTGGGTCTGAGTCAGCTGCGACCGCAGTGCCTGTACACTCTCCTCATGTTGCGCACTGATGGTCTCCATCTCATGCTGCAGCACCGCATGATCTGATTCCAGACGCGAAATATCCTCTGGCGTCGCAGAAGGCGCGGAGGTGCTGGCCTCAGAGGAAGCACCTGGATGCAGAACTTCGGGAAAGAATCACGGCGCTGCTGATCCAACCCCGTACACCTCGCTCTTCTTCTTATTCTGAGGGCCGATGGTCCGAACCGCATCCCAATAAGCACGGTTCTTGTCGGCCTCTTCCCCCCCATGTGCGAGTAATCTATTTTACTCGTCCTGAAATGAGAATAAGAATTGTTAGGGTTTAGGGTTTAGAAATAAAACAAACTAAGGAAAAAACAAATGATATCGTAGTCTACTTACACTGATGTCGCGGGCCTTCGCCGTGATCCAGTCCTCCGTCCCGTCGGAGGCTTTCTTCCGATGCGTCTTGTAGAAGAGATCGTAGGAGGCTGGCCACTCCCCCGTCTCCTCGTGCTGAAAGAATGAAATGAAATATGTTAGTGAAATCCAGAATTTTAAAAATTTCGGCATGACCTATTCGTTTATCATAGGTATCCCGGCCTTAAAGGCCTCTCCTAAGTCAAATCAAAAATAAAAAGAAAAAGGCAAATGAACACACATACTACTTAAATTAACCATATACGAATACCAAAAAAACAACAGCGCAACATAAGAAATCAATGAATCTAAATAATCCACTTAAGTCAATGAATCTAAATAATCCAATGAAATCAATGAATTAAAATAATCCAATATTAAAATACTTACCATTGTACGTATCGTGGTGGCGTGGGAAACTGAACCACCTGAGTGTGTGGCAGGTGCTGGGCCCTGTAGATTGCCGCTGTGCCGGTTCGCTGCGTTCTGGGCGCTGCGGGCTTGGTTAGCAGGGTCCATCCACCCTTCTATCCACCCCGCCCAGGTGGCCTCGTATACGTAGGGAGGCCTCGCAGAAATGGGGTCACGCTCCCACTTGGTCTTGTGCAAGTTGACAAAGTCCCTGTAGCGTTTGGCGGCAAAGGCCTGCTCCACGTCGTGGGCGATGTCGGCTGGCCAGCTGTACGCCTTCTGCAATTATTATACGGAGGAAAAATAAAAATGTGGTTAGAAAAGTAATGATCGATTACGCATCAAAAAGTGAAATTCATCAAATTTGAATACCTGAAACTCATCCCAGTAGAACCTACGTGTCTGCGGGGTGACACGGGACCAGGCATATCCAGCTGGGTCCTGCCTCAGGTGGAAGGACCGAGTGATGCAACCGGAAATCTTGCCCGAGTCCGGTGCAAACCTGAAAGAGGTGAAGTTGTTAGGAAAAAATAACGCGTGAAATATATTTGAAAACGTGTTAAAAAAATAAATCATTACTTACGTATGGGTATCATGTGACCAAGGGAGGGCACGACGCCCTGGTATGACACATGTGTCTAAATTTTGTCAACATAACAATACCTCTATTCAATTCTTTCCTTGTTCGTTTGTTGTCAAGGATCTCAAAACGGGGGCGCAACTCGCTCACGGTTGGACCAAAGGTGATGTGTACGAGTGGGGACCAATTCTTGTCAAAACCGAAGCTGTGCCTGCACCAACGTATTCTCCGTCCAAGCTCATCAATAATAGCACCAGGTCGTCCGTATTAACCTGGCATCATCGGCTTGGTCATCCCTCACTACGTATTTTTCAATTGTTGAGTCGAAACAATAATATCCCTGTTTCCTTTGGTACCACGACAGAAAAGTTCTTTTGTGAGTCGTGTCTGAGTAGTAAAAGTCATAAATTACCTTTTCATCATTCGTCCATAGACAGTCGTGGTCCACTTGATTTAGTTTATTCAGATGTGTGGGGACCCTCCCCAGTTGAATCTGTTGATGGTTTTCGTTACTACATTATTTTTGTTGATTATTTTACTAAATATGTTTGGATGCTCCCAATGGTCCGTAATTCTGATGTTTCTGAGATTTTTCCCAAATATAAACGTATGGTTGAGAAATTTTTTCATCGTCCTCTTGTTACTCTATACACGGAAGGAGGCACCGAGTACAAAGGTCTTAAACACTTCTTTGAGTCCGAAGGTATCCAGCACCGTGTCTCCCCCCCCCCCACACTCCTGAACATGTTGGTTCTGTTGAACGCAAACATCGTCGTGTCGTTTGAAATTGGATTAGCTCTTCTCCATCACTCCGCCTTGCCTGCCAAATTTTGGTCCTACGCTTTTCTTACAGCATATATCTTATAAATCGCCTACCTACACCCCTTCTTCACCATCAAACGCCATATGAGTCTCTTTTCTCTAAACCCCCTAATTATCATACCTTGCGTGCTTTTGGATGTCTCTGCTTTCCTTGGCTCCGTTCTTACTCTGACCATAAACTTGCTCCGCGCTCTAAGCAGTGTATTTTTGTTGGCTACTCTAACACTCATCATGCTTACAAGTGTCTTGATCTGGCTTCTAACCGCCTTCACATCTCTCGGCATGTGCAGTTTGTTGAACATCAGTTCCCGTTTGTTTCTCTCTCTCCGTCTGCTGTGTTCTGTTGCATGGTTTCCTACTGCCGCACGGTGTCTGCGTCCTCCAGGCGGTTCTCAACAGCCTGATCACAATTCACAACAATTCAACTATCCTAACAACTCTTGTTATTCTTGTTGTAACCAATATTTGTTGTGTACCAAATCTTCTGTTGTACAAGTTATTTATTAAGTGTACAAGCCGTATGAATGACATGAATGAAAATTATCACTTGCTTAAACGTGAATAATCTTGCAGTGGACCAGGCATCACGGTCCATGACACTCAATCCAAACCTGGTCGTGGAGGGAACTCAGGCGGTGCTCAAGGAATAAACCGATACGGGAATGGTTGAACCTACACAACGACGTCACCGCCCAGCCAAAGAATGCCGTCCACCTTCAACGGAGGTCAACCTGCTAATTCTCGATCTTCTCGCGAGTCAGGAGTGGTTTTTCAGTTTTGTCAAAAACGAGGACATACGGCACGCCAGTGTTACTCTCTGAAGCGGTCTCTCCAGCAGCAGCCCGAACTCCATCACCCACCTCTGGGATGATGAAACGTAACTGGATTCTGGATTCTGGGACATCACACCATATTACCAACGACTTGAATACCCTTGCTCAACGACAACCATATGAGGGGCCAGATGATGTTCTCCTAGGCGATGGCTCTGGCCTCAACATAAATAACATTGGTTCTACTATTATCTCTATTCCTTACAAATCATTCTTTTTGTCTGATGTTTTACATGTGCCTTCTCTTACCCGAAATTTAATTTATGTGTCTAAATTTTGTCAACATAACAATACCTCTATTGAATTCTTTCCTTGTTCGTTTGTTGTCAAGGATCTCAAAACAGGGGCGCAACTCGCTCACGGGCGGACCAAGGGTGATGTGTACGAGTGGGGACCAATTCTTGTCAAAACCGAAGCTGTGCCTGCACCAACGTATTCTCCGTCCAAGCTCATCAATAATAGCATCAGGTCGTCCGTATTAACTTGGCATCATCGGTTTGGTCATCCCTCACTACATATTTTTCAGTTGTTGAGTCGAAACAATAATATCCCTGTTTCCTTTGGTACCACGACAGAAAAGTTCTTTTGTGAGTCGTGTTTGAGTAGTAAAAGTCATAAATTACCTTTTCACCATTCGTCCATAGACAGTCGTGGTCCACTTGATTTAGTTTATTCAGATGTGTGGGGGCCCTCCCCAGTTGAATCTGTTGATGGTTTTCGTTACTACATTATTTTTGTTGATTATTTTACTAAAAATGTTTGGATGTTCCCAATGGTCCGTAAGTCTGATGTTTCTGAGATTTTTCCCAAATATAAACGTATGGTTGAGAAATTTTTTCATTGTCCCCTTGTTACTCTATACACAGATGGGGGAACTGAGTACAAAGGTCTTAAACACTTCTTTGAGTCCGAAGGTATCCAGCACCGTGTCTCCCCCCCCCCCCCCACACTCCTGAACATGTTGGTTTTGCTGAACGAAAACATCGTCATGTCATTGAAACTGGATTAGCTCTTCTCCATCACTTCGCCTTGCCTGCCAAATTTTGGTCCTACACTTTTCTTACAGTAGTATATCTTATAAATCGCCTACCTACACCCCTTATTCACCATCAAACGCCATACGAGTCTCTTTTCTCTAAACCCCCTAATTATCATACCTTGCTGCTTTTGGATGTCTCTGCTTTCCTTTGCTCCGTCCTTACTCTGACCACAAACTTGCTCCGCGCCCCAATCCGTGTATTTTTGTTGGCTACTATGACACTCATCATACTTACAAGTGACTTGATCTGGCTTCTAACCGCCTTCACATCTCTCGGCATGTGCAGTTCGTTGAACATCAGTTCCCGTTTCCTTCTCTCTCCCCGTCTGATGTGTCTCCTGGTGCTTCCTCACCTTGGCTTGCATGCTCTTCCGCACTTGCTGCACTTTCTCATTTAGCCGGGTGTGCAGACGAGGGAACAGGAGGGCCTGGAGGAACAGTTTCTGCCGGAGGAGAAAGCGCAGCAAGTGCGGAAGAGCATGCAGCCGTTTTACACCAGAAGACACACGGGCCATTAACCTACCAGAATCCAGTTAGGTTTCATCATCCCAGAGGTGGTGTGATGGAGTTCGGGCTGCTGCTGGAGAGACCGCTTCAGAGAGTAACACTAGCGTGTCATATGTCCTCGTTTTTGACAAAACTGACAAACCACTCCTGACTGACGAGAAGATCAAGAATTAGCAGTTTGACCTCCGTTGAAGGTGGACGGCATTCATTGGCTGGGCGGTGACTTCGTTGTGTGGGTTCGACCATTCTCGTATCGGTTTATTCCTTGAGCATCACCTGAGTTCCCTCCACGACCAGGTTTGGCTCGAGTGTTATGGACCGTGATGCCTGGTCCACTGCGAGATTCTTCGCGCTTAAGAAAGGTTTCGTGCTCCACTAATTTATCATGAAGTTCTTCAAACGAGATGGGAGTGTCACGAGTACGGATTGCAGTAGTGATTTATTTGAAGCTGTTGCCTAGTACATTGAGAGCGAAGATGGTGAGATCATCATCGCTGAGATGAGTGTAAACGAAAGCCAGCTCATCTGCAATACCTTTGATAGTTTGAAGATAATCAGCCACTGACTGAGTGTCACAGGTGATATTAGTGAGTTTCTCCTTGAGATTCATTATACGTGATCAAGACTTGTTAGCATACAGTTTGTGAAGTTTTGTCCATGTCTCGCGAGCTGAGGTAACCGTGGCAATTAAGGGTACCGTGGTCTCAAAAACAGAAGCGATAATTACGTGAAGCAACATCTTGTCCTGCCTAGTCCAGATAGCAAAATCTGGGTTGAGCTTTGTAACACCGTCTTCATCGATCGTGTGCCTTGGTGGACATGGTTTGCTTTCATCAAGAAAACCCATGAGATCATACCCATATAGTAAGGCATCAAATTGAGCTTTCCATTAGGGAAAGTTGTTTTTGTTTGATTTAGGTAGCTGTGCAGCAACATTGATAGCAATAACTCCATCAAGAGAGCCATATTTAGTGGTTGTATTTTCGGCCACGAGAGGCGACGGATTCGACAAAGGTTACTCGTTGGAGTCTTTACTGCTCTGATACCATGAAAGATTTATCAAGCAAGTGATAATTTTCATTCATGTCATTCATACAGCTTGTACACTTAATAAATAACTTGTACAAGAGAAGATTTGGTACACAACAAATATTGGTTACAACAAGAATAACAAGAGTTGTTAGGATAGTTGAGTTGTTGTGATCAAGCTGTTGAGAATCGCCTGGAGGACACAGACACCGTGCGGCACTAGGAAACCATGCAACAGAACGCCATGCAGCCGTTTTACACCAGAAAACACACGGGCCATTAACCTACTCCTTAACAATTATACATACAGAAAAAAGAGAAGAGAAGAAAAAATAGATAGCTGGCTAAAATTGTTTGGGACAATGCTATTACTCCAAACATTCTTTCATCTTTTGCTAGCCGGGCTGGACAAACACCCTATCAAAGCTAGACTTGAGTATTTGGAGGAGAACATTTGCGTTATCTGATCGGTAGCTCCAGAAAATCTGTGGAATCTGTTCATTCCTGCTCAGCTACTAAAGAGGTATGACATTACCGAAGGGACTTCATGCCCTTTCTAGGGTGCTGGCATTGAGAGCGAGGAAGCTTAAAGGGAAAGTCTTAAAAGCTAAGGTAGCCTAGACAACTCTGGCTGCATCTATTTCCTACATATGGTAGGCCAGAAACAAAAAGATTTTTGAAAGATCATCTTTTGTATCTAGAGATGTAATCTATAGAATATACGCGCATGTATTCAGAATTATATATAAGCTGTATCCCCACCTTATAGACATGGACAACATGTTGCCCACTGTCTAAAATACCTTACATTTTCTGATCTGTACTTATAAGCGAGCTTGTTGGATTCTGTGGCAGGACTATTGTATGGGTTGCATGTCTTCTGATACCTTTATTTTCCATGTTAATATATTTGCATTTTAAACAACCTTTTTCACTTGATCGACCGGTTGTATACACCCGGTTGATCATTGGCCTTGGCCGGGACCCACGGAGTCAATGTACGTGATGGAGTTCTGGCTATGGCTAGAGCAAGATCTTGCTCCGGATATGAAGATTGTTGATCGAATGTTGTCTCTCTCATTATTTTTAATTAGTGACATCGCAGATGAAAGTGTTGAGATTGATGGAAAGCAATACATTTGTACCTCAAGATGGCGTTCGTGAATTCCCTTTGCTTCAAAAACTAGTGGGGAAACCCCTAATTTTCAAAGTCTACCATGACAATTAGTTGTTAAGCGAATTGAATAGTTCGCGAACTATTCGAGTTCGGTTTGAGTTCGTTCTTTAATTTTACTTAAACGAGCCGAATTCAAATACTTATTTGGGTTCGGTTAGTTAAACGAACCGAACTGTCTACAAACTATTCGGTTCGTTTAAAACAGTTATAGTGTTATCGAGCCAAACTCGGGCCAATTTTAAAGCTCATTTAACTAAACGAATCGAGCCAAACAGATTGTTTAGCTAAACAAATCGAGCCGGACAATTCGTTGCGCTAAACAAATCCGAATTCAAAAACCTAGTACTGTACTCAGCTTGGTTCAATTTGTTAACAGCCCTAATGACAATAGTCTTGCTGTTCTTCTTAGGGTTTCGAGAATGATTACAGAAGTTTGCTTTAGGGCTTTTCACGATATCTTTCAGGCAACCACCACCCAAAAGCTTTGATTCAAATCCCCCAAAAATAGCTAACAGAAGGAAACGCCTATGAAATATTTATGCACTTCTTTACATCATGAAAAGGTTGTACCGCAACAGTGTTACCCCCGGTTTCATAGGAAGTATATAGATATAAATCAGAAATCTGATAGATTCAGAGAAAAAGCATGTTATATACACGGACATAGCATTATAGAGTCAAAGTAATGAAATTCCCAACAAATACTCCGAGAGACACTTCTTTCCATCATAAATAGCTATTCTGGGTGATTTCCAAATTAATGAGTGGACCAAATGATCAATTAATTTTCTTTTTCATGCATTATGCAATGTCTAGTTAATATACATCGCGGCAATAAGTAAATCAACCGAATCCATTTACTTATAATAAACTATGGATTAGATCCGAATCATTTTCAACAAGTCCATAACATATGAATCCATTGTTTTCATTGGCCTATGGACGTACTGAATATGGATTTTCACTTTTCATAGTCCTGCTACCACCTAAGTCTAGAGTGAAAAAAAAAGATCAGAATCATTTTCAACAAGTCCATAAGATGTGAATCCATTGTTTTTATTGGCCTCTGGACGTACTAAATATGGGTTTTCACTTTTCATAGTCCTGTTACCACCTAGTCTAGAGTGAAAAAAAGAGATCAACATCTTGAGCGAGCGATCAGCCAAAACATCTCAAAAGATAAACCAACTATTATTGCCGATACATTTGCCGTTGAAATTGAGTATCATCCAGTGTACAACTTTTATCAATGTATACATCGCGATTCTATGTAATAATGTACTTTTTTTTTCAAAATGTAATAGTGTAATTGGATCTACTGTGTTACTAACCCAAAAAAAAAAAAATTAGAGAACATGTGGTACACTCTTAAAATATTGTAATATGCAGGGGAAAATTTTAAAAAATAAACATATATATATATACACATCCATCAACCTACCAGTATCATTAACAACAACACATACCCAGTATATTCCAACGACAGCAAAAACTATCGCTAGGGTATAGGAAAGGTTAGAGACAGACAAACAATATCTCCATTCCGAATGGTAGAGAGTTTGACACCGGCTCTATATGTACCTACTATCAGTATCATTAAAGATCCTTGAAATCCACAGTCCGGACACTGAGTGTCATTTTCATAGGTAGATCCATCAGATTGTTCCTGAAGGCAACCAAAACTATACATAAAGTTTCCGGTACAATAGGCTCGCATTTGTGCAGGGTCCGAAGAGGAGCCAGATCGCTTTATGATCAGATATACGCAGCCTCACCTTATACTTTTTTGTATAAAAATTTGTTTCTGCGGCTTCAACTCGTAGCCTCAATGTTACAAATCAACAACCTTACCAAAACTATACATAAGGATGTTTAATTGTGGCCTATGAAAGATCTTACTAGGAGGCTTATATTGTTAAGAAAAGATCCCGGCAGATTTCTTTCCAACATTGTTGTAATCATAGACTTACCATGTATAGATTGATTGATTGACTAGAGACTAATTAGCTAGATGATTGATTTAGTAATTAAGTAGGTGATTGTTATTTCTTTGTATAGAAAAGCAATACGGATTATAAGTAGGAACTCAATGTACAGCACAAACCAGTCAATTAAATACAAGAAAATCATTGATCCACAAATCTGATCGTTTTAAACATAGTATCAGAGCAGGAAATTTCCTCTCTATGACTAAAATTTTTCTGAGACTTAGGCTCAGAAAAGATTCATCATAGCCTTATACCTTACCCAACCATACGGCTAAATACCTTCCTCAGCCAAACGGCCTCTTAATCACTCCTTGAACCCTCACAGTCATATTACTGTGTAGCTCTATCTTCTCCAACAGATCCTGCATCATACATCAAGCGATGTCAGACACTGGAAAAGCAGAAGATTCAAACCCCATACCAGAATCCTCTTCAAGCAGTCAGAATCCCAGAGAATGGGCACTACAGGTGGCCCAAATTCTTCGGGATAGCCTTCGTGTCTCTCCATCACAATCTACAATATCAGCACCTGCGCCAGAAACGTTACATATCTCAGTAAAATTAAACAGTGAAAACTATTCCTTATGGTCCACTGTCATATACAGGGCAATCCTTAGCCAAAGAAAGGCATCACATTTGACAGGCATTTCGCAACCCCCACAACATTTTGAACCAGAGTATGCCAAATGAAAACAGGATGACAACAAAGTGTTCACCTGGATTCTACAAAATGTTGAACCCACAATGATTAGCAACATTACCAGGTATCCCACTGCTAAGGCCCTATGGGAGGGCTTAACACTTACATACGGAATGGGGAGAGATGGGCTACAAATCTTCGACCTTCATAAGAAGGCCAGTAGCATCCGGCAAGGAACAGGCACGGTGGAAGAGTGCTGGAATAAATTACAGGATGTGTGGGTAACCATAGATACCAAGGATCCAAATCCAATGCACTGCCCAGAAGATATTGGGATATATAGACAAAAAAACCCAGGCCGTAAGACTATACCTATTTCCGATGGCCATTAGCGACCAGTTTGAGCAGGAAAAGAAGGAGATAGTGAAAAGAGATCTTCTACCATCGTTGGAAGCAGCCTTTTTTGAAATAAGACGGGCATATGCAAGGAATCAGGTACTCAAAGGAAATCTTCCCTCAGAAGAGAACTTATCTCATTCATCCTCGAGAATTGGACAAGGACTCACCGGAAAAACACCAGCCTCGGGCAGAGGACTTGGCAGAGGAGGAGGAACTTCGTCCTCCCGCTCAAATTCATCATCGCGGGAGAACAAATACAAAAATCAGACATGCAGCCACTGCAAGAAGCGAGGCCACACGAAGGAGAGGCGCTTTCAAATCGTAGGGTACCCGGATTGGTGGGAAGAGAAGAAGCCAACCACCGGGTTTGGAGGAACAGGGGCTGCAACCATACTTTCCCAAGGGGAAGACGGCAGCCACAACCCAGAAACGGACCAACCAACGCCGGAGGACAGCTCAGAACAGCAGCCAAGAGGCTCAGTCGCTGGAGCCTTCACAGCGGCGGCAGGAGGTACACGGGGGCTGGGAGAAAAAACCCTAGCCCCCTTCTCCCTTTTTATACTCGCAATTTACCCCTAGCACCCCTCTAATTTCTGTAAATGCTAACGGTGCCCCCAAAACTCCAGAACCTATACCCTTGGTCCCTGGAAAGTCTGCAGTGGGCACTTTAGTCCCTGATTTCTTAGAAATGGAAAATATAGTCCCTCAAATTTCATGTAAAACCCAAAATGGTCCCTTTGTTTTCGCAAACTCCAGCAATGCCCCCATTCTTCACCTCAAGCCCAAACGCCCCCACTTTAGGAAAACTCTATAAATGCACAAATAATAACCGGCCCACACCTCACGACACCTCTAAATGGATATTTGACTATGGAGCAACGGACACCATATCCTTTGACCCCAATGACTTTGTCAGCCACTCAACCCCTTTAAAAACCCACATTGAAACCGCAAGTGGAAAACTTGTGCCTTGTCTATGGAGGTGGAACTATCTCTCTCACACCACAAATCACTTTACCACATTGTATTTTTGTGCCATCATTGTCTACTAAATTGCTATCAATTAGCCAACTCACAAAGGAATTAGATTGTGTTGTTCTCATGTATCCCTCATTTTGCATATTGCAGGACATTCATACGGGGCACATAATTCGACGTGGTACTGAGAGAGGTAGACTTTATTATGTGGACGCCGTAGAGCACCAGGGCTGGTCTAATCTTGACACCGGATCGGTTACTCGACAGTTGTGGCTCTGGCATCGCCGGTTAGGACACTCATCGTTTAGCTATCTTAAACGTCTTTTTCCAAACCTTTTTTCGAAAATAAATAAAATGCATAATTTGACTTGTAGCACTTGCCTCCGTGCCAAACAGCCATATCTGGTAAATAATACTCGTGTTGCCAGTACGTTTTCATTAGTACATTCTGATGTTTGGGATCCAGCCCCGTATCCTACTTCTCTTGGTTATCGTTATTATGTGATCTTTGTTGATGATTTTTCCCGAATGACTTGGCTATATGTTCTTAAACACAAATCAGAAGTCACTACCAAATTCATGGAGTTCCACCAAATGATTAAAACCCAATTCAATACATCCATCAAAATTCTTCGTTCAGATAATGGTGGGAATATCTCGATGGGGCACTAAAACAGTTTCTTACCCTATATGGCATTCTTCATCAAACGTCTTGTCCAGACACTCCGGAACAAAACGAAGTAGCAGAACGAAAAAACGGACACTTCTACAAATGACACGAGCCATGATGATTGATGCTAATGTACCTCAGGTTTTTTGGCCAGAGGCAGTGTCCACAGCAAATTACCTTAGTAATCGACTACCTTCCTCTATACTGAACCATCAGACACTGCTCCAGGTGTTAGCCACCCAGACACAAATTCCCTCCGTCCTTACCTTACCCCCAAAAGTCTTTGGCTGTACTGCCTTTGTCCACGTCCCAAAAAGCCAACGTAACAAATTTGACCCATGTGCTGAGAAGTGTGCCTTCGTTGGCTATTCGCCTTCCCAAAAGGGATACCGATGTTACAATCCTCGTACCCACCGAATCCACACTACAATGAATTGTACCTTTCTTGAAATAGAACCTTTCTTTGACACTCACTCTCAGTCTCAGGGGGAGATAGCTAGAGATGATACTCTCGATTGGCTGTCAGAGTCACACTGGCCGACGACTGAACCAACACGGCAAGTAGATGACGCCGATCACACAGCAGCTGACCATGATAGAGAACCTGTCTCTCCAGTACCAACCAACGATGTTCCTCAAATGAATGTTCCGCAACAGGTAAGCGATGGTATACACGTTGACAATACTGAATCTAATTCTGAATCTGTCCTTGATATGAGTCCTAATTCATTTGATTCTTCCGTTGAGGCTAATAATTCCACTCCCCGAGAAAACTGTGTGGACTATATTGACCATTTCCCAGGGAATCAGGGGCGAATACTACCACCCAAAAAACCAGGGCATACCACCCGAACGATACTCTCCCACCAAGGTAGCCCAAACGTCAAGGTATCCAATAAAGATAATGAGTAAGAATGAATCAAAGTTAGCACATAGCTTCTTTGTAACCATATGTTTTGAAAAAAATTCCTCATACCGTGAGTGATGCATGTAAGTTACCACAATGGAAGGAGGCCATGGACATAGAAATGGGAGCATTAAAAAAGAATTAGACATGGGAAAAGTGTCAATTGCCTGATGGAAAAAAGACCGTGGGATGCAGATGGGTGTTCACCATCAAGTACAAGGCAGACGGTAGTATCGAACGACACAAAGCAAGACTGGTTGTGAAAGGGTACATGGAGACGTATGGCATTGATTATTCGAAGACGTTCTCTCCTGTGGCCAGGATCGATACAATTCGAGTGTTGTTCTCTATTTCTGCAAACAAAAACTGGCCCCTGCTACAGTTTGATGTGGAGAACGTTTTCCTACATGGAGAACCGCAAGAAGAAGTATACATGGAGCCTCCTCCAGGTTTCTCTGATGAGTTTGAGCCAAATCAAGTGTGTAGGTTAAAAAAAGCGTTATATAGACTTAAGCAGTCACCCCGGACATGGTTTGAACGGTTTACTACGGTTATGAAGAAGGATGGGTACAAACAAAGCAATGCTGACCACACCATCTTCTTTAAAAAACAAGTTGTATTACTTGTCTTATCATTTATGTTGATGATATGATTATTACTGGAAATGATACTAACGAAATATCTCGTCTCAGAAACCACTTGTTCACAAAGTTTGAAATGAAGGATCTCAGGGGTCTAGAGTATTTCTTGGGGATCGAGGTGCTAAGGTCATCAGAAGGCATCTACATATCTCAGCGGAAATACATTCTTGACCTGTTGACCAAAGTAAGACTGCTGGACGGGAAACCTGCGGATACTCCAATGATCCAAAATCGAAAGCTAGAAGTGATTCTGGAAGCTCCACTGGTGGAACAGGAGCAGTATCAGAGACTGGTTGGAAAACTGATTTACCTGTCACACACCAGACCAGATATTGCACATGCTGTTGGAGTGGTAAGTCAATTCATGCACAATCCACAGCAACATCATCTTGAACCAGTTTTCAGAATCCTATGATACCTCAAAGGTACACCTGGACGAGTAATCATATTTCAGAATCATGGACATCTCAACATCGAGGCATACACAGATGCAGACTGGGCCGGAAACGTGGTAGATAGACGATCTACCTCTGGATATCTTACATTGGTTGGTGGAGAAAATCTCACTTATTAGCCTAACGTTTGGCCCATTACTCAGTTAGCATCCTAACGTTGATGAAACTCATTTAACAACAACTCTTTTACCAAAATGGCTCACTTGTAGCTAATCACCGGAAGGTGCCCTATTGTAGCCTGTTTTGTTTAAAAAACCATTTTTTAATCAGTTTTGGGTTAAAGTTTGATTCCAGGTGGATTCCCTCCTGCCACCGTGGATTCCCTCCTTCCCCCCAACAAACCTTTCCCTCCAAAACTCTGCCAACCCCTATAATTGTCGTTGTTCCTCTTCCCCAACACCACTGTCACTCCTAATCTGCCCCAAATTCACCCCTTCACAAGCCCTAAGTCCAACGTCCCTTTCCTCCCTTCACAAGCCGTATAAACTGTCTTCAATTTCCTCCACAACACTTTCCCTCTAACTCTTCAATCAAGAAGGAGACATCCCCAAATCACAGTTGATGTCTTCACAAAATTCTAGGTATGTAAATCGGAGGAGCCTTCCCCAACGAAGGTGTAGATGCGGATTAATAGCTGCAGAAGAAACTTCATGGACACAAACCAATCCCGGACGAAGGTTTCTCACATGTCCAAATTGGCGGGTAAGTTTATGGATTAGGATAGTATATATTTTTCTCACGTTTGATTCAGGACTTAAACAAATAAAGTTTGTGCTTTTTTATTTCAGTTCGATGATGAGGGATGTGGATTTTTTGAATGGATAGATGGACCGATTTGTGCGCGAGCTTGCGATATAATACCGGGGCTGCTGCGGAAGTGTAGCCATTATGAGAAGCAAATACAGCAATTTAAAGCGAATGAGGAAAAGATTAGGAAGATGGTTTGGAAAGGAAAGATGTTAACTGGGTTGTTGATTTGTTCATGGATATTTTTCTTCATTGTGTGGGGAACGAAATAGTTGTGATGCAAGTAATGTACTCTGTTGGTTGTGTTTTGGAACGGGCATGTGTGATGGAAGTAGTTTGGATTGCTGCAAGTTTGCGGAAGTGGTTTTAATTAGTAGGCTTTTGTAATAATTCTGGTGCTATTGGGTTTGTGTAAAAGTTTTTGGTGATGCTCAAATGCAGTGGTGAATGGAATATGTATTATGGGTTATTGGTTATGCATTACATGGTGTGAATCTTGTGTTGCAATGCCATTGTTTGTTATGCAGTACAACATTGTTTGTCATGACTTGTCATTGAAAAAAAGGTATAATGCATGAAAAACAAAGAAAGACACAATACCCTTAAACAAAGAAATTTGCTCACTGAAATGTAGCCTGTCAAGAATTTGGAGAAAGATGCTTACACATACAAAAGCCAACACAAATGGGATGCATAGTTCCAAGCATCTTTCCCAAATACAAAAGGACATCCTAAGAATTAAATGCAAGACCTATGCTAAATCATGAGAATCATAATCTTCAACATTCTTTCTTCTACTGCTTTCAGCCACAAATGTGCGTCTCATGTAAATGGTTCCATTGCCTAGAATGAAGTTAGGAATTAGCTTGTCAGTCCCCGGTTGTTTCCTGTAATATGGCCACTTTTTAGGAACTTCATCTGGACTCTTTATGTATGTACTCAGCACGGTGTCTTTGACTAATTCTAGAGATGGGGCACTTGACACATGACGGAGTTGGGGCTGGGCAGCAGCAGCATTCACATTCGGATTAGATACAGGACATGGTGGTGCAGTACTCACATGTGTCTCCTCATCATCCGAATCATCAATCTCAATGACTTTGTCAATTGGTTTTCTCCATGGATGCTGTGTAATGAACAAAACAGTTAAGGAATACATTGACATCATACTTAAATATACTAATCATATTCTCTTACCTGGTATGATACCCTTGTCATTCTCTTCTTATGTGGCCTTAAACCAATAGCTTTTTTGATTCTCCATAGCCTTAAACCATCACTTTTACTTATGGTCTGTGAATCAAACACAATCAAGACATGTCTCATATGAAACTAATATAAGCACTTGCACTTGCAATTTGTTACCTCAGTAACAATAGAGGGTGCATCATGTACATTGTGTTCACCGAATGCCAACATGTTTTCTTCATCATTAATCTATGCCACATAAATACAAATGAATTTAAACACTGTGATCGGGACTACACAAACGCATTGCTAATAACTAGTATTACCTGAGACATCACTTATTCTGGGACATCATCAAGGCCTGGACAGTTCATATCAATGTTCCCATCATCAGTACTACGTTTCCTCCGGACGGGCTGTAACAGTTAAATGGATTATTATGTATGTTTCCATCAGCAATGGCTAATATAATGTACAGTATTAATATGTTATCTCGCCATCTTCTTAGGCCTGGAATGTTCTGTTCTTGAAGGAGGTATCTGTCTGAACTCATCTGGCTGTGATACTTCATTTCTAACAACAGGAGGGGGCACTTGACATTGCAACAAACTCATCAACTCATGTCCGTCGCTCTTCTGGTAGGCTTGACTGTATTTTCACACGGTTTGGACAAGTTCGTTTGTTGTGACCTTTCTGATTGCATAGTCTGCAGAGTTGTAGATGTCCAACTCTCCGCAATTTTTGCAATGTTGACGTTGTACTCCTGTGTTCCTTTAGCATTTCTTTCTCACCGACTGAAGTCCTTCTTGTCTTCTTGGGTCTACCTGCCTTTTTTTAAAAATGGGTGGGTTAACTGGCTCATGTTTTGTTTCCCCTAGCTGCTTGAGTCCTACTCCAACTGTATTGGTAGTTCATAAACTTTCTTATAGGTCTGCACGTAATAACACTTATCAACGTAGTTTACAGGATCCTCCCGATCAAATGCAAGTGCTGCACATGCATAGGAACAGGGAATGCCTGTCAATTCCCATTTCCTGCAAGTGCAAGTATATTCTCTCAAATCCACACAAAAATTCCTTCCATCAAACGTCTGGCACTGAAACTTCTTACTGTCTGCCTTGTATGGGATACAATCGCCGGAAGCCTCTATATTCTTACTCAATCTCGACATAATCATGGGGCATATTGTTTTTCCAACCCATTTTTTCCAGCTCTTTCTATGATTTTCTTGAAATCTCACCATATTATGGTTTCGGATCCATTCAAACATTGATAAAATTGGCATTTCCCTAGCTGGAAGAAGCAATGCATTGTAACTCTCGCAGACGTTGTTCAATACCATATCACACTTTGGCATGGGGCTGAAATGAGACCGACTCCACTGAGCTAATGGTTTGTCCTCAAACCATTTTGCTGCTTCAGCATTCATTTTCTCTATCTTGTTCATTGCTTTTCTGAAATCAATGACAGTGGATGCCATGGCTGCCTCATAGAAGGCTTTTTTAAGCTGCACAGTGCTGTACCCTGCCAAGGCCCAGTTCTCATGTAGATGTCTTGCACAAAATCTGTGATGTGCGTATGGTAGAATTTCCTCACACGTCTGAATGAGACCTTTCTGCTTGTCTGAAATCAAGGTCCATTCGTGGTCGTGCGTAATTTCTAAATCTTTTCTTACGTTCCACAGAAACCATCCCCATGAATCCTTTGACTCAACCTCTACGGCTGCATACGCTATGGGGAAGAGGTTGTTGTTTGGGTCGATGCCAACAGCTGATAGCAACACCCCCCCCCCCGAACTTTGATTTTATATGGCAGCCTTCAATTCCAAATATCTTTCTATTTCCATTCAACATTCCTTTCTTCATCGCAGTAAAACAACAATACATTCTCTGAAACCTTGGTTTATCAATCACCAGTGGTGTATTTGTTTCCCTCATTATCATGTCTTCCTCACGGACTTGGACAACATCATTTGACGGGGTTTTCGTCATAACCATCATGCTGGCAGTTTGATCACTTCTCTTTATCTCTACCACGTAGGCCCAGATCAACCTGTATTCATCATCCTGCTTTCCGCGAAGCAGCTTCAACGCCTTCTCCATAGCTCTAAATGCCTGGTTTCTACTAATCTGGCACCTCGTTTCCATCATTACCTTCTTCCTGAATTTGGTCAAGTTTAAGTTTTTATCAGTTGCAAAATAATTAAGATATCTCTTCGCAATCCAACTTGATCTGACACTTATGTTTCGACTGTTGAAGACACACAAATGTTTTGAATTCACTGTCCTAACCATATACTTCCCAGAACTTCTATCCAAACTAACATACACATTGAACTCACAGCAATCATTTTTACAAGCCACCTGGCATCGAATGTTATCCCTTCTTTTCACTACAATTGGCCTGCCTGCATTCATTGAATACACCCTCACAGTTTCTTGAAATGTTTCAATATCATTAAAAACCAATCCACAAGTAAATTCCGGATGCTCCATATCTCTACTTGGATTAAATTTCTTATAATGTTTGTATTGTAGCTCTTCCTCCTCGCTGTTTGCAACATCAGGGGGGCCTTCATCGGATACATATCCTTGTGAAACCTGAGCAACATCAGAGGGCCCTTCACCCACATCCTCATCCAAATCAACATTTTCCTCATCATAGGAATCATTGTAAGTACCTTCTGAATCCATAAGTCCATATCTATCTTGTACTCTGAATCAGAAGAGCAAACATCTTCATTCCCACTGACATCTTCATTCGCACTCACATCTTCATTACCACTCACATCATCATACGCACTCACATCTTTTACATCATTACCCGTTTGTTCAACCTGATCACCTGCTTCATTAGCATTGTGTACAAATATTTGTTCCACATAGACATCCAACACCTTTACTCCATCACCCAAACCCAATGCCTTCGCATACAGTTCTCCGTCATTTTCAATTCAAACAAACTTCCCTTCTCTCAAGTAGTACCTTTTGTATCCTATTATTCCATTTTCATTACACATTTCATCCAGGTATATCAAAGAAATCTCGTCAGCTTCAACATCATCATAAATGCAGGTACCACCACCATGATACTCTGCCTTAGGCAAATTAAGTAACAAACCCCCATAATGTAGAATTAAAGTGACCTTCCCACTACCTGTACCTGCATGTTGAACCATTGAAACAGGGGAAGTTAACAATCAAAGGTATTATAACAAACGACTATCTGCGTATATAAAAACAACAGTCACATGCAACCCAATTTTCACAAAATTACACTTTGATTTAACCCCCCCCCCCCCCGATTACACAAATTCTTCACAATATCTTCAGACTTACCTCCAACAAAGTAAAATTTAACACTAAAACGAAACACCACTTACCATATACAGGATGCTTATCCTTCGGTAGGTTTGGAATCCTCAGACTCATTGTTCCTGCGGTCAGTTGCACAGACAGACGATTGAAATCAACTTCCTCACACAAATGCAACCAACACTCTTCGATGACCGAAATATCCAACAGCCCTAAGCAATTTTTCACAAAAAAATGTTCTCTTTTTCTCGGCCAAGGTTGTCTTCTGCAATGGTGAAAAAGAACCGTTGTTGTGCAGGCATATTTTTCAAACGGGAGAAGAGGTAGGGGAAAAGGTGGATACCTTTTTCCTTTTTTATATCCCTCTACAATTAAAAAATAATAAAGTGGGGTCTATTTTTAGAGTCAACGGTAATCTTCAAGAGTCAACACTTTTCTTCCGGTTGCACGGCTACAAGTGAGCCATTTTGGTAAAAGAGTTGTTGTTAAGTGAGTTTCATCAACGTTAGGATGCTAACTGAGTAATGGGCCAAACGTTAGGCTAATAAGTGAGATTTTCTCTTGGTTGGTGGCAATTTAGTCACTTGGCAGAGTAAAAAATAATCAGTAGTTGCTCTTTCCAGTGCGGAAGCAGAGTTCCGGGGGATAGTTAGGGGAATCACTGAAGTTCTGTGGTTGCAAGCTCATGGGGGAACTTAGTTTTCTAGCAGCAGGTCCAACGTGCTTATGATGTGATAACAAAGCCTCAATCAGTATCTCAGAAAACCCGGTTCAGCATGACAGGACTAAACATATTGAGATCGACCGTCATTTCATTAAAGAAAAACTTGACAGTGGCGTCATCACCATACAGTTTGTTCGATCAGAGGACCAGCTCGCAGACATACTCACCAAGACGGTCAATGGTCGAATCTTTGCAAGTGTTCTAGACAAGTTGAACGTGAGAGACCCTACTGTTCAACTTGAGGGGGAGTGTTAAGAAAAGATCCCGGCAGATTTCTTTCCATCATTGTTGTAATCATAGACTTACCTTTTATAGATTGATTGATTGACTAGAGACTAATTAGCTAGATGATTGATTTAGTAATTAAGTAGGTGATTGTTATTTCCTTGTAGAAAAGCAATACGGATTATAAGTAGGAACTCGATGTACAGCACAAACCAGTCGATGAAATACAAGAAAATCATTGATCCACAAATCTGGTCGTTTTGAACATATATAAACCCCTCCTCCCTATTGAATGCGTTATTAGGAGGCTATACAAACCCCTCCTCCCTATTCAAGGTGGATAACTTAAGCATCAAACGGTCTTTAGGAACCAAGTCTGTCAATACGAATCCATTGTAGCACCAATAGTTTGAAGCATCTGTACTATGCTACTAGACATGGGCAAATACAATTTAGCCAAATACAACCACCTTCAAAGTGAAAAGGGTCAGCTTTCATTTGTGTTTGGTGAGAGCTTTATGACAATCAAGTAAAAGACATGACTGACGTAATTTGTAGAAGGCAGCAAGGTTGGCTCACTCACCCATCCTCAAAAGAAAAATAAATAAGTTGAAGTATGAATATTTTTGATAAGTTTAAAATACAGGAAAAGAATATAAAAGTTTTATTTATACTTGGAAAATGACAAAGAAGAAAGTGACCTAAATAAGGTATAATGTTACATCGATCTCTACATAAATCTTTAAAACATAAAACAATATATACGTCGATCAATCTACGTATACATCAATCACTAAAAATAGATATCGATCGATTTATGTTTGAAGTGTGTAAATTAGAAACACACTAATTTACACACTGTCTGACGTCGATCTCTATATCGATCGGTCCATATTCAAAGTGAAATTGAACATCGATTTGCAAACAGTAACCTCGATCGATTGACGTGTACAGCGGTGTCTAAAAATAGACATTAATTCGGTCAATGTATGAAAATTGCAAAATTTAGAGTACACTGTACAATGTCGATCTCTGATGTGGAGCGATCAACATCATTAAATGAAAATCTCATAAAATAGAAAAAGTGACATCGATCTCTAAACTGAGTACATCGTTTGATCGATGTATACGTCGATCTCTAAAGTATAAACATCGATTAATCGACGTTATTTTGAATTCATAGTTTTTATAATCTTTTCAAACAGATTTATAGCAATTTAAAATGTTTTCACTTCCCCAATCTTTTTCAAATTAATTGTGCCTTTATTACTAATGCCTATTGTGCCTTTTTAACTATTTTACATGTATCTAAGCTCTCATAGGGTGGCTATATTCAACAAATTGTAGAGTATGTTAGTTGAAGGCAAATTGGACTTCTCTAAAGCAATTAATGAAGCTGAGACTTCCATAAACGCTGCATAACGAAATTTATCTCCTCTATATATTGAAGGAGCACAAAATTAGATAATTACAAACTTTCATCCTTTTCAGGCTTATTCTCCAATTGATGTCAAAGCTCTAAAAATGCAAAAAGTACTTAAAGCTAATTAAGTTCGTGTTGTCTGTTTTCATTATTGTATTGTGGAAGTATTTAAATATAACACAAGAAGAACTAAATATATTTGATCTCTTTCTTATAATTTAGACTTATAAAAGTGTAATTCACATCGTCTTCCGAAACCATTTGGTGAAAAACTTTGTTGAGATTGTGAAAAAACAATTAGAAAAGCTCAAACACTCTAAACACTCTAGTATGTAGTTGTAGTAATTGGTGTTGTAATAGTTGATGTTGCACAAGTTGTTCAATATATTGTTCCTTGTTGAGACTAATAAAAAAGTTGTTGAAAATCCACTTTAAAAACAAAATGCTAATAGAATAGAATCAGGAATATTCGAACCACTCTAAAAATTGTGTATCTCCAAGTCACTATTTCCCATCTTATTCTTTCTTATCTTTGATAAACATTGAAAATTGGTGTGAGCTAAATCGGAACAAACCTTAAGAATGTCCAACACTATTCACCCCACATCCTCTACAGTGATGGTTACTGACCTGATCGAGAAATACTAGCTTCAAAGTAAGATATGACCATGAACTTGGCCAGAACTTAGAAGTCTGCTAGGGGTGTTAACAAACCGAGCCGAACCGAATACAAGGTTTTCGAATTCGAATTCGTTTAGCTAAACAAACTATTTGGTCAGTTTGTTTAGCTAAACGAACTTTAAAATTGGTTCGATTTTGGCTCGATAACCTTATAACTGTTTAAACGAGCCGAACATTTCTAAACAAACCCGAATACCTGTTCGAATTCGGCTCGTTAACAAATAATTACCGAACAAGGACCAAACTCAAACAGTTCACGAACTATTCGGTTCGTTCAACACCCTATCTGCAGACGTGTACTTAGACTAAAGGCACTCCTCAGAGATATCCTGTTTGGAGAGCAAGCCGATTTATCCAAAATCATATGCACGTAATCTGACCGATAACTATTAGACGGTGATATGTACGTACTCACATATGGCCTATACGAATGCAGACCTGTATGCGATACATAAACAGAAATGAGAATTTCTGCACCAATCAATACAATGATGAGCCATTCAAGAAAATCTGATTTCCTATTCTGAAGAATCTCCTGAAGAAATCGGATGTTATAAGGTCAGCACGCATTATTTTAAAATTACACAATCACTTTTTCAAAATGCTTACCTCCACAAACTTCAATTTGAAGTCGAGGCTTACAAACCTTTGAGTTAATTCAAATTCGTCTCTGAGGTACTCCCAAATTTGAGCATGTTTAGCATCCTTCCATGCGATATCAGATCTGAATAGTACTAATAAATTGATAAATAAAACAATTGGCTGGGACGTCTTTTTCCAATGAGAAAAAATCAAACACCCTAATGACTATTCACTACCAAAAAAAAAAAAAAAAAAGTCTTTAGAAATCCAAATCACGCAACCTGGTTGAATTGGGAGAAGTTGTAGATATTGCAGGTCAATCAATTGCCTTCTTAGAAAATGTAATTAAATTCTCATCAATATCATACGATACAATATCATAGATCTCACATTATTTTTTTCTTTATACCATTGAAGAGCCTTTTCGAGCACCATAGGCAGGCACTTTTGATGTAGCAAAACGAGAAAAGTTGGGCATCTCCGAAGTTTTGACCTCAGGCTCCATGCCCGTTTTCAGCCAAAGGAAAAGGGTGGGGGAATGAAGAATGGGATAAAAGTAAATGACCGTACGCCACTCTTTACCAACTTCATTAAAAAAAGAAAGCACCCCTTCCAGCTTCAAGGGAGGTCCCACCCCAAATCAAGAAATCTTTGTTGGTGCTGACTTGGATATCAGGTGACGGAATAAGGTGGCCAGAAGCTACGAACATCGCGGTCAAAGCTTGAAAAGCTAATGTGACGAAGATGACCGGTAAAGGCCATCTATCGGTTGCGCTTTTCAGATCGTAAGAATATGTATTCTCATAACCTTTAGGCACAAACCGTATCTTCTATTTCTATAGAAATGAGGGTGCTCTTTGTCTCGAAATCTTTTGGGAAGGAAAATAGTCCATCCGCTCCAGAAATGATTATATTATAAGTATTAAATGACCGTATGCCACTCTTTACCAACTTCCCATGTGATAAGATGAATTCAGATAAGCCGAAATTGCTATTGTTTTCTCCATGCAATATGCAATATGCAAAATACACAAATAAAACATACGAGCACGAAAGAAAGGGAGGGGGCAAGGAGCTCATGAAAAAAGTTATGTTGCTTGGAATGGTAACGACATGAAGACTCAAAAAATTAAGATCTACATCCAATAATTGAATACCTACTTCCAGATTCAAATTGTTGTCAATGCCAGAAAAATTTCTAGTGCACATACAAAAACAAACATGCAGGCTAGTTAGAATAGCAAAAAACCATTGTGTGATTGCTAATAACCCAATTAACTCAGCTATTCTTAGGTGAAACAGCTGCTGGACAAAAGAAAAGATGCAGAAGGACTGATTCACCTCAGCATGCCAGCACCAAACTTTACCAATTATCAGGTAAATCAACAGGTCTTGCAAATACTGAGGGATGACTCCCCTATGTGTAAGTTATAACATCAATATTTAAGTTAATATAAAGTAAATGAATATTGCAGCTACTGCTGACAAAAGCAGTAGAAAGACCCAAAACAATGCCAAAGCTGTTTTCAGAAAGTAAAAGGCCTCAAATGCTGAACCACATCACTGCAGCAGTATTTAACTTGATTAACCACATGCACACATCTTTCATCACTAACACACTAACACATCATATCTCTATTATTATGTCATTTATGCAGATACATATAGAGCCGGGAGTCTCACTGGAAGCAGACTCTCTATCCCTTGGGACAGAGGTATTGTTTGCCTACCAATTACCTTTCTCAGACCCTAACGACAGTACCAGATAGGGAGGATGATGATAATGAACCACATGCACACATCAAATCTTCCTTAACCACAAACCTCCTCGCTTTCCCCTCACCCCACCACCCAAAAAGAGGAGGGAAAAAAGAACCTGTTTTCCTCTCAGTGTCCCCAACTAAAGAAAAAGTATCAGGATAGACATGAAAAGGTTTAAAAAGTGATCTCTTCATTTGTGCACAGTAGTATATTACCTTTCAAAAAGTCCAAGCTTAAGGATCCCACAAGCTGAAACAGTTTTTTCCTCTCCATTTTGAATTTTCCAGTTTTTTCCATTCCATGATTTATGTCAGCAAACTCTGCGACCATTCCATCAACATAAATAAAATCAAGTAAAAGAAACACCCTAAATAAAACCAAGTGTATGAATCAGTAATTGAGAGTAGTCCAAGAAGCCAAGCCATGTGTAGATTATCAACCTGGCGAACGTAGTAATCAAGAGCAATACTTTGACCAAGAACACTGCCAATAGTGCGGGTGTCATCAGTCTCCAGATATTGCAACATTATGTAATCTAACCCACCTTGCATCCATGTATTTAAGGATGGATTTTCTCTCACCTCATATTCTGATTTATGAAATACAAGACACGTTTATCAGGCACGAGTGAAGCTTAAATTATGCACCGACCTCCTCAACAAACAAGATCATAGGATGTAAAGTTCATCGTAAGATACTAACAAATCTCTTTTAGCGAATTGATCTTATGTTTTACAATAAGGCATTGAAATCTCTCTGTTTCCAAATTTTCAACTAGACTATGAAGCACCAACAGTCTCTAATCACTCTCTTGGAGCAAATAGGGGAAAAAATTTGGACTTAATCCTTTAAAATTCATGAAAGGTTAAATGTGTCATCCAAAGTTCAAGTATGTCCTAAGTGATAGCTGGAATACTCCGGAGGTTGGAAACTCTTTGATCAGACTCACGAAGAAATTAAAGAGACTAAAACAACTACTCAAGAACCTAAACAAAAAACAATTTGGGAACTTAAGTGAGGAGGTGGCAAAGGCAAGATAAGTTCTTGAGGTTGCACAACAGAATCTACAGGAGGATTGCCATAATATCCTGTTGCAAGAAAGGAAAAAGGTTGCACTTTAAGAATACACAAATCTACTAGCTTTTGATGAATCTTTCTTTTAAAAAAAAGTCACGGGTCAAATGGAAGAAGGTTAGAGACAGAAACACCCACTTCTTCTATAAGCATGTTAAAGCTCACACATCCAGAAACAAAATACTAACGCTTCAAGATGGCCAAGGTGTGATGGTTGAAGACTACAGCATGATGAAAATTATGGCTATTTACTTCTTCGGGAATCTATTCAAAGAGCCAAACCACTGCTCTATCCTAAAAAAGAATTTGAATATGAAAATTTTGACTGCTACTCAAAGTAGTTCTTTACAGGCTCCTCTTACAAAAGAAGAAGTCAAGGATGCTCTCTTCTTAACGAAAAAGGACAGTGCTCCTGGTCTTAAATGGGTTCACTGCTGAATTCTTTATTGATAATCGGGCTTTGGTGTGGGAAGATTCCACTGAAGTTATTCTCAACTTTTTTCAACAAAATACTTTCCTATGAACACCACTGCATCTCATTCATTCTAAAGGTGGATGCTCCCATCAAGATGAAGGATTTCAGAGCTATATCTTGTTGTAATATCACTTAACGTTATTTAGAAGTGTTAGTAAACAGGTTGAAGCCCATGCTATCTTCCCTTCTTGATAAGAACAGGCCTGCATTTGTTCAAGGTAGGAATATTAAGGACATCCTACTAATGCATGAGATAGTAAAAAATTATAAGAAGACCTCTAGTCCAAAGGGTTGTGCAATCAAGATAGATATAATGAATGCTTTTGACACTGTTAAATGGAGCTAGCTTATGGAAATTCTCAAAAACATGAACTTTCCAGAGAAGTACAGGAACGGGATACATCTATGTATTTCTACTGCTTCATTTTCAGTTAACTTAGTGGTTCCCTAATAGATCACTTAAATTCAAGAAGGGGATTAAGACAAGGGGCCCTTTCTCTCTTTAATTTTTAATTTGGAAGGCTTCTCACAACTACTGAATGAAAGGATGGTGGAAGATCACTCCAACTGTCATCGCAAATGTGGAGAGATGGGTTCAACTTTATTGGCATTTCCTGGTGATCTCTTCATTCTTAAAAATGTCAATGTGACTTCAGTTAAACTCATAAAGGACTCCTCAACAGAATTTCAAGCACTTTTTGGGTTAAAACCAAACTTACAAAAATCTGAGATTTTTGTTGATGATATCACTGAAGGAAAGAAGAAGGAGGTCTTAGATATTATGGCATGCCCCTTGGTGCTCTACCCATCAAGTATTTGGGTGTTTCATTAGTTGCAGTAACTTACAAAGATCATGCTCAATTGCTAGAAAAACTGAATAACAAAATCAAAATTTGGGCAGAATTTGATCTTTCCTATGCTGGTAGAATACAGTTGATAAACTTTGTCCTACTTGTAATCTGCAGGTATTAGACATTATCATACTTCTTGCTAATGAAAATTATCAGAGAAACTAAAAAAATGTTGAGAAGATTCCTTTGGAACAACTCTTGTAAGACAAAGGTTAAGTAAAAATGAGTATACAATCCAAAAGGAAAAGGGGGTCTTGAGATAACAAACCTCAGATTGATAAATAATGCTCGCATTATTCATCATAACCAAAGGGAATGCCTCTGAGGATAAAGTTTCAAAAGGAAAGGACAAGAAACACCAAACCAGAACAAAGAAATCTAGCTCCTCCCCTATAAGACCAGGTAGAAGAAAAAGTATGGGAAGGCCAAGAAGTCCTAGACCAAAACAATGATTAAGCTAGTAAGTTGGAATATAAGGGGTCTAAACTCCCCTTTAAAACAAAAGGAAGTGAAACAATTCCTTTCAGACAAGGAAATAAATTTAAAGGGACTTTTGGAGGTTAAGGTGAGACAACAAAATTTCCTTACCTTCTCCAAGAGAGTATTTTGAAATTGGGAAGTAGTTCATAATACACTTCCCAACTCAGTCTCTAGGATTTGGATGGCTTAGGATCCAAACATCTTCCAAGGCCAAATCATTAGTGTAGAAGATCAATGTATAACATGTAGGATGACCACCTCTACCTCAGACCAAATAATTTTTTATGTGTATGTGGTTTATGGATTTAATGAAAGAAGCCTAAGGAGGGAGACAGCAACAAACTTTTCTAGGCCAAGACCCCTGGCTCATCATGGGTGACTTCACTGTCATTCTTGATAAAAGGGGTAAGAAGGGCCATAAAATTACATGGAACGTTCCTTCACTATCTCACCTTAATCAACAAACAAATCAATGCGAGCAAGAAGTAAAAAAGATAACAAAATCTCATGTTCTGGAAATACATACGCCGATCCGATTTGATGTCTCTGAAAGACATGATAATGGTATACCAAAAGCAAGTCTAAAACGTGCATGCCCAGTTGACTTAGAAAAGATAAAAACCTTCAAATAAGAAGGGTACAAGTAATACACCAAACGAGAAAAAATGTTCACAACGAGAATACTCCAGAAGAGAAAAGATGTTCACAACATAAAAGCGCTATATAAATAAAACTGATCAGTCTAAAATTAGTGAACAAGCGGCTCCAGAAGAAGCAAGTGAACAAAATTATGAAGAGATCTCTTTGACCTATATAAATATAAGAGAAAATTGGGATAAACAAAAAGGTCTTTATTGATCATAGTTTTTGCTTGAAGAGTTGCATGAAGAATTCTAAATAAGGATCCTGAAGGTCCATTAAACACACATAAATAATTGGCCAAAATTGAATAATTGATTGATGCAATCCAAGCAGTACTAAGCTCATTGGAAAAGTACTTGGACCAGTATTCCAAACCCCTTGAAGGTAAAGTCGCATTCGCAATCTGGGCCTGTAGTCTGAACCCCTGAAGAGATCAAACCTATAATAAGTTTTATACGAAAAATGCAACAAGAAAAATAAATTGCATGATAAAAAGCATGTCCTGTTGCACAAGGTTTTTCACAAAGACATGGGCTTGATTAAGATAAAACACATTCCCGGTATGGATGTCATAACATTACGATGTCTAATCAGCCTAGTAACTAAAACCTTGATATATGGATATTGAATGTGGTTACCACATGCTTATATATGGATTATTAGATGTTTATGTGAAAATCTCAGAAGGATTTCAATTGCCAGAAGCATGTAATCCAAGGATGAATGGATTATACTTAGTCAAATTGAAAAGATCATTGAATAAATTAAAACAATCTTGTAGGATGTACATGTTGATGATCTAAATCTTGTTGGAACTCCTGAAGAGCTTACTAAAACCTCTAGTTGTATCATGAAAGAGTTTGAGATAAAAAACTTTGAGAAGATCAAATTTCTCGGCCTGCAAATCGAGCCTTGAGTAATCATAATGTTGTATGATCGTTAGATATAAAGAAAGACTCAGTTCGACCACCAGAAGATAAAAAATTATTAGGTCTTGAAGTAGCATATATTAGTGTTGTTGGTGCTTTAAGGTATCTTGCGAATTTCGATACCACATATAGCATTTTCAGTGAATTTATTGGCAAAGTATAGCTCAACACTAACACGAAGACATTGGAATGATGTCAAATATATTTTTATCTTATTGGAACACCATATGGATGTTTATACTACTTAGGCAAGGTAGAACCACAGTTAGTGGGTTATGCTGATGCTGGCTATCTATCTGACTCGCATAAGGAAAGACTACATAATGGATATGTTTTGGTTCGATCATATTATGGAGATGAGTGAAACAAACAGTAACAACCATATCTTCATTATTATAAGATCTTGGCGTTGCATGAAGCAAACTGTGAATACATTTGTTTGAGGTCGATGATTCACCATATCGAAGACGCGAGAACATTGTTTGAGGATAATTGTAGAAATATTGTGAAATTTGAAAATAGCTACATCAAAGAAGAATGAAGCATATATCACCAAAATTTATCTACACGTATGATCTTGAGAATAATGGCGACATTGATATACAACAGTTACAATCAAGTCAGAAAGCTGCCGACTCGTTCACTAAAGCACTACCAACGACTATATTTGGAGATAGATGGTTTACAGCATTGGAATGCGTTGACTCAAAGATCTCTTGTCAGCATCAGGGGGAGTGTGATTACTAAATATACACTGTACTTTTTTTTCCTTCGTCCAAGTTTTTTATCCCATTGAGTTTTTCTTGAAAAGGTTTTAATGAGGTAGTGTATCACGCGAACCAATTTTATGAATGCGTACGCTTTTTCATTCGTCCAAGTTTTTATCCTACTGGGTTTTTCTTGACAAAGTTGTAACGAGACATATTCTATAAAATTTGGACATCCAAGAGAAAGTGTTAAGAATATTATTTTATGGATGTCCAAAGGTTTCTCGAGAACGGCAAAAGTTTCTTGAGAACATCAATGGTTGTAACTGGGTTCAATGTACATTACTCCCCAAAGTCCTATATATAAGACATGATATTGTATAATGGGATATACTTGGAGATTAATAAAAAAATCTTTCTATTCTCTCTTATCTTGTCTTCTAGATATTGTATTACTTAAGTTTATAACAATAATTATCATAATTTAAAAATGATTATATTTGTATTATATCGATTTTGTCAAAACTGTATTAATCTCTTTACTTTGACCTATGACATACTATGATTGTATCAAAACCTGTGAGTTGTGTCAAAATTGTAACTGACACTACAATTTTATGAACATTACATACGCACAGATAATTTGCTAACACCCTAATACACAAACATTACGATTTTGACACCAGTTAAAATCAATCATTATCATATCAAAATCAGCCTTTTCCCACAAAGAATAGCCCCACTTTGCCTTCTTGAACTGGGCCTATCCATTTGCCTCTGTTTTCTATTTTCCTTGACGTGGAGCATGTGTGGTCTGTGTTTGGAATAATTAGGTTTGGAAGGCTTCCAAACCCATATACATTGTTTTGTTGTGAAAAATATGGGTATAGGTTTCGGATTGTTATCGTATTATTTAGTAATGTACATTATTTTTTGATATACTATCCTATATTGGGGAATGAGGGATATGAGCTTGACCACCTCAACCCACTCTGGCTGCCCTCACCCAGCCCCAATGGTCAAAGGCCTCTGTCGGTCAACGCCGCCGGACGGTCAAATTTTTTCGGCCGATTTTTCGGTTGACACCTTCGATGCTCATTTCAATTCCGATACGTTTCAAACACTATCAATGCCAATCATACTCATTCCCATTTCAATACCAAACAAATATGTCTTTTACGTCCAAATTCATATACTCTCAAACCTAATTACGAACCAAACACCTCCTAAAGACGAGGATCATATTCATTTTTTTGTATGTTTGAAATAATAAAAGATGGAGAATGACTTGTCTTTATAAATATTTGATATGTTTTTATCAATTGCCTAAACAAAAAAATGTTAAATATTTGTGTAGATCACTGCGTAAGTCTTCATCCAACCTAGGAAGCTGCTGGTCTCCTGATTTACATCCTCCATAATGCTCTTTTAGGCTGGACGATGGGGCCTAGGATCGAGGAATGGCCTTTTGATTCAAAAAATGTTAAATACATATGTTTTTTTAGGACGGACATTAGAGCAACTCGTAAGATTACTACTTTATTACTTTGAAGTCACAGATTCAAGTCGTGGAGACAGTCTCTTGGACAAAGTGTAGGATAAGGCCTCGTATATCAGATCGCAAAGTAATCCGCACCACTTTATCATGCAAAAACGCAAAAGACTAATACATCAAAACGTGATTTTTATATATTGGAAAAGTCAAAAATTGAAGACTAAAAACGCTGTTTTCCAGAAAAAGAAAATAGTTGTTTGAATTTGACACAAACTCTTTTACTTTCAATTCTGAGCTCAGGCGCAATTTGGTAAGCCAAACGCAGTTCGGTTGATCTGCAAATTGGAATTTCTGAAGCAGCATCTACAGCTTATTAGTTTGATAATTCTCAATTGCAGCTGAATTCTTCCATGTCCTGAACTGGTAATCAATCAATAATCAAAGAAAATCAAACTTGAACTCGAACATGGCGGTAATGAGCCGCCTGACGTTGAGATGGAGATCTTCTTCGGCTTCGTTCTTCTGCTCGAATTCCAATCGGAGATTTTGCTTGAATTTTTCTTCTCAAATTAATCTTAAAATTCCGCCGATATCTGCTTCGAATCCTCCTCCTACGAGTAGTAGTATAGTGAATCCGAATTCTCCTAGTGGAAGACATGTCCAGTGGGTGTTTCTAGGGTGTCCTGGCGTCGGCAAAGGCACTTACGCTGCTCGCCTCTCCGCCCTCCTTGGCGTACCCCATATCTCCACCGGCGATCTTGTCCGTCACGAGCTTTCTTCTCACGGCTCTCTCTCTTCTCAGGTCTCCCTTTTTTGTGGCTCTTTCTCTGTTCTACTGTATTCAATTGAGTGTACTTTTAATTACTAGTACTGTTTTTGTTTTGTCTCTGGTTTGTTGCATCTCATTTTTGGTTGCAGGTTGGGCAGATAGTTAACCAAGGGAAATTGATTTCAGATGAAATAATAATAAGTCTGCTATCCAAACGTCTTGAAGAAGGAGAAGCTAAGGGTGAATCGGGTTTCATCCTTGATGGCTTTCCTCGAACTGTAAGGCAGGCGGTAAGCTTTTTATTGATGAATCAATTCAAAAGCAAACTCTTGAGATTGGGTTAGGGAGGTCATGAATCTGTAATCCATTAGGAAATCTGATGGCGTTTTGTTTTGGCTCTCTTGATGAACTTTGGAATCAATAGCTTAGTTTGCATATAGGACTCCTCATACTTGTGGAATTTCCAACATGTATCTGCGTTTGCTGTCATTTAATGGTGGAAGAACTTCAAGGGCCACGCATTATTTGCAAAATGCTTGTGAGTTACAGGAAGTTCTTTTTGCTTACCTGATAGGCTACCGCATTAGCTGCAAGATTGAAGTGTTGAAAGAACGCAATTTGTACTAGCATTTAGGTCCCTTTTCTCGTTCTGCTAGTTATTTATGACAATATGCTGGCAGAGTTTTTAAAGTTTCCAACTGACTGTGGTTCGCTATAGCTGGAACTGATTGAGTTAAAAAAAAACACACATTGATTGTGTGAACTAGCTACCAGATTAAGTTCTGTAAATTACTAACAAATTTAACTATTATTAAAGCTTACGGTTCTTGGTGTCCCCTTAAACTTTGTTATTATGGATAGCTATCAAATGGAAGAGCATAATTTTATTAATATGCCATTTAACATTTTAATTTATAGGTAGAAACTAGAAAGAAATCTTTTTAGTTAGAGTTTCTCTCTACGTTCATAACATGCATCATGCGCTTAGTGCCTTCAATTCTTTCTCACCCGTAATCAATCACATGTATTTGGTTAGTAGAATGGAATATTCTTTTTTCACCAGATATTGTATATGTTGTCACATTATATATTTCAGCATGAATCAACAACATTGTTTACAACTTCTTCTACTATCAGTATATAGCATTTCCGCATAATGTTTGAGAAAGAGGATCAGCTGGATGAAATTGGAATGCCTAAGCTGATGAGTTTCGGAGCTACGTGAAAATGGCTTATGTCACACATTTTAGGCCTCTTTTTTTTGCATCGAGGAAAATTTTATTCTTCTAGATGGTTTTTCAATTAGTTTTACTAAGAATTGGGGGGGGGGGGGGGGGGGGAAGGATAGAGAAGAAGTGTTAAAAAAGCACATAAAAGTGTTTTAGAAAAGTTGTTTTCTGTTTGTTTGCCATATCTTGTGATATTTTCCAGCAAAAAGTTCTTGAAAAGGTTCAGAAATAAATCTTTGGATCATTTAACGCTTTCTGCTTATTTCAGAAAGCATTCCAAGTAATTCTTTGTCCGTTGTTGGGAATTCGGTATCTTCACACTTGTACAAAACGTAAGTTGAATACAGTGTGTTGGGTGCTTCCCGCAGCATATTATGTTTTTTCCTTTTCTTTTTTATTGCATTTGTTTCCTGACCTCTCCCCCCCCCCCCCCTTCCTTGGGGATTGGTGGGAGATGTTCTGGCAGCTTTCATTTGTTCTTTTCCCCAGTCATGGACTGGAAGCCTATTTTGTGGTTATCTTCCAGTTATGTATAGATTCTCAAGTTGTGCAAGTTATTTGTCATTAATGCTCCTGAATAAATTCAGTGTTTGCTTACTATTTTCGTTAAAATTGACTTATTTTCTTCAAATCCTTGGGCTCCATGCCATATACACTGTAATCTGTCCCAAATAATGGAGGTCTGTTTCTTATGGCCTGAGAATAGTGGTCAAACAGACCTGAAATCATGACATTTATCACTCTCAGCACAATATCCAATTTCAAGCTGACGACTGTCAAGCTATGTAAGTTATTCATTAATTGTTTTCCTCTGTTCCAAAACTCACTAATTTCCCCCACTAATTCAAATTTACAGCTCTCCTTTATTCATGTTGGTTGCTGTAGTTCTTATATTTTCATGACTTTATTAAAAATTTTCAGCTGAAAAGACAATTATCATAATTTTCCATGACTAACCATCATCTATTCTTCCTTGATTTAGGAAATCTTAGAGGGGGTGACAAATATCGATTTGGTGATCAATTTGAAGCTTCGTGAAGAGGCATTAATTGCAAAGTGCCTGGGAAGAAGGACATGCAGTGAGTGTGGTGGGAACTACAATTTAGCCTCCATTGACCTTAAAGGTGAAAATGGGAGCCCTGCAATGTATATGCCTCCACTTCTTCCTCCTCCAAGTTGTGAACAAAAACTTATTACACGGACTGATGACACTGAAGAAGTTGTGAAGGAGCGCCTTCGTATCTATAATGAGAAGGTCGGTTGAGTCTTTTTGGCTTCTCTGTTTTGTTTTTTATATTCTGTTTTTGGTCTTTTCGTCTGTCTGTGGACTTTAAGCTGTTCTCAATTAAGTAATGTGTGTGTGTTTGTAGTTTCTCTTCCTGAATGGTGGTACACTGGTATCTAAAATTATCGTATTTGGCTTCGTTTCAGATATTGTGACGAATCTAAAACATTTGTTTTCTTTAGTCAAGTTAAATATTCTAAGGAACAAAAATTGGCTTCATAGTTTAGGTTGCTCGTCACTTGAAGCATGCAGCAAGAACTGTTCTTGTGCCTGAAACGTTTCAGCATATTTGTTTCTTTACTGTGTCTAGGTACTTGAGGTTGATGATTGCAGCCCTATTTTGGAGTGGAAGAGCACTTTATAGCCGATTGGCATTATTTTTACCGTGTTTTAATAAATCAAACCTAGAAATTGCAAGTGAACTCCAAATCATTTCAAGCATATTCATGTTTTCGTGCAGAGCCAACCTGTAGAGGAATTTTATCGTGAGAGAGGCAAATTGTTGGAATTCAATCTTCCTGGTGGAATCCCTGAATCCTGGACTAAGTTGCTTCAAGCTTTGAATATAGAGGATCTCGAAGAAACACAGTCTGTAGCTGCTTGAGCCTTTTAGTACCTGTATTAGGCTTAAGCCTTAATGCTCTTGCAGCCTTTCCTAGTCAGGTCATCATTTTCGATAGTGATATATGCATGGAACTGCGTCAGGTGGAAGGTTTTAGTTCCAAATAAATTGAATCCGCAGAGCGATTAGCTTTGAAGAACAATTAGAAGAAAATCTCCTTGGAGAGGAAGACTAATTTTAAGGAGCAAGGTCATAACAAGATCAGACAGAGTCCTGGTGCTATATAATATGCAGCTGAAACAAGTGAATAAGGCCTACCTAAACAAGCCAAGGGGGGTTGACTAGTGGCCCGGCCGCCTAACCCTCCAAGATCCTGGACAATAGATGAGTTCGGGTCCATGTTTAGATCAACCACACAATATGTTGTTTGACTGGACATTTATGTTGTAAACCATATTTTTCTGTCATTTCGTTCTGGAACTACTTATAATATCGATAGAATAATCAGCATTTGATCCCACTGTTGTGAAATGTTATACATGTAAAGTGTTCAGCTGTGGCTGTTCTAGATGGGCGTGTGATATCATTAGAAACCCTGGAGTTGGATTGATTATTGTGCTATGTAATACGTATTAGTTTTTCATGAATTGTTACATTTATCGTCCAGATCTGTTTTCCCCCCTTTACCAAGTTATATATCTACCGGTCTGCAAAAACTTGCTAGCTTAATGTTCGGCCTTTGATGCAGCCCATTTCCACGATGAAATGGTAACGGAGGGGCAAAGGCCCTTTGTAAGGGTTAGGATCTCCTCAACCCACGCGTCACCACGCGACACGTGGCAGTAGGAGTGGCTGGTGAGGCTAGATGTGGATTATCCTCATCTAACATCACCACTTACTCCTGCTGCCACGTGTCGCGCGGTGACGCGTTGGGTGAGAGGAAAATGGGTGAGGTGATTTCATCCCCTTTATAAGATACTCTCTCGCAGTGTCACAGTCACAAATATATTATTATTACAATTGACTTTTTATGTAAAAAGTCAACTATGAGAATCGACTAAAAACAAGTGAAATTCTTCATCAACCATCATGGAAGTTGTAGATGTATCTTGAATCATTTACCATTAGGGCTGAAAAGGAACCGAATCTGAGCGAATCTATCTGGGTTCAAGTTCAGCTCGAATTATTTTCATTAAGATTGAGCTCGAGCTCGAGCTCGTGATTCGAAACACTTGGAAAAGGCTCGAGCTTGATTCGTGAGCTCGAATGTGGCTCGCAAGCTTGGCTCGACTCGTGAACTCAAATCTAACTCACGAGCTGAATGGATGGTGGGATTACATGGTTAGGGATGGACGGTGGGGATTAATAAGAGGGAATATATATGGACATATTCGAGCCAATTATCGAGCCTACTATCGAGCATTCGTCGAGCTTACGAATCGAATACTAGGGTGCTTGAATTCAGTTCGCTAAGTATTTCGAGCCCAAAATTTGATTCAAATTCGAATTCGAGCTTACAAAAATCAAACTCGAGCCGAGCCTTTAACGAGCTGAACTTGAATAGCTCGTTTTGGGCTCGGTTCGTCTGCAGGCCTATTTACAATACAATAACAACCATATACAGTATATCTTAACGACAACAAAAATTATCGATATGGTCTGGAGAAGATTAGAGGCCGTCAAACAATATCTCTATTCCAAAACAACAAAAGCTATCTTGAATCATTTACAATATTAAGGGTTAAAGATAAAGCGTGATAGTTTCACGAACGTGTGTTACGACTTGCGAGATACAATACATTCGATTGGAACCGAAGCATGTGGAGACGTAGAACCTTAAATAGGTTAGTGAGGCCGTTTTTTTATTGGCAGATTTGCCTTATTTATTAGAATGCTTAGTACCCATTTATGCTTATATGTATTTTGAGCTGTCTCAAAATACATGTCAACATACTACAAATGGTAGGAGAAAGTTAATGTTTTACTAGTTTGTTTTATTAAATGACAAACAATTAACTTATCATAGACAACATTGGAAAGAGAAGTAAAAAAAAAGTTAACTTTTGACCAACTTTTTAAAATATACTCTTTTCGTGTTAAAAATATTGTCACAATTTGACTTTGACATAATTTAAGAAAGTCAAACTATTGTGATCACTATTCCTATTCTACACGTAGATGGTTAGTTGAGGTGAAGTAAAGAAATCATGTAAATGTTAATTGGAATGATAGTATGGAAACTTTAACTACTACTAAATAATATTATTTTTGGAAAGCAGACAATGATTTTGAAACAAACCAAAATAAAAGGTAAGACAATACTTTTAGGTAGGGGTGTTAACGAAACGAGCCGAACAGAATACTATGTTTTTGAATTCGGGTTTGTTTAGCTAAATGAACTATTTGGCTCAGTTTGTTTAGCTAAACGAGCTTTAAAATTGGTTCGAGTTTGACTCGATAACACTATAACTGTTTAAACGAGCCGAACAATTCACGAACAGTTCAGTTCGTTTAACTAAACGAACCTAAATAGGAGTTCAAATTCGGCCCATTTAAGTAAAATTAACGAATGAACTCGAACGAATACGAATCGAACTCAAACAGTTCCAAATTGTTCGGTTCGGCTTGTTTAACTAAACGAATCCAATAAGTGTTCGAATTCGGCTCATGTAAGTAAAATTAATGACCAAACTCAAACGGAATACAAATCGAACTCGAATAGTTCGTGAATTGTTCGGTTCGATTAACCACCCTACTTTTAGCACAAATGAAGTATAAGAGAAGATAGAAAAATGTATAAAGATTTATTGCATTCAAAGTTAAATTTAATTATGGCGAGGGATTGCCTATCCTTACTGATCCTAATGATCTACTTACTCGTCATTCATACCATAACATCTTTTATCATGCAAAAACAACTTCCACCATTGATATCATCAAAAATTTCCATGCACGAACTATGTAGATCTAAGGTACTTGGGATGAACCCCAAGCCGTAAGTGTCACTGCCACATCCAGTCTCAAAAGTAGTACAGGAATGTAAATCAGGTACCCAACGATCCGCTAGCAGGAGCTTGGTTATATACACAGTAATCTGCATAAGGAGCCCCCGGCACTGCAGGTAAGCCTACAGACCAAGGAAGCTCCCACACTATGCACTTGCTGGAAAGAAGCTCTCTTGCCTTTGACAAGAATTAAACACCTGACCTAGGGTATCTATGGCACCAAATGGTTGCTTCATGCAAGTCGACAAAATGAAGAAGGCAGGGAAAAGAAACGCAAGTAGATGATACTCCCTCTTCCCGAAATAGAAAAGGTTGAAAATCGGGTCACTCAAAACTTTGAAACAGTGTTGGTATTTCATTTTCATTAACTCATATATTTTATTCAAATTAGACGATGTAGGACTATATTTTCAATAAAAAATATTATAATTTTCATTTTTATATGTTGCAAAAAATTTTGTCTATAGTAATGTTTAGTAATTAAAATTTTCTTGCTATCACGTCAATATTTCTTTAATTAAATAACTAAAGATTTAATAAAATATTAATGAAAACACTTTGATTATTAAATTATGCTTAAATTAAATTATAAAAATATTTTTTCGACACTTCAAATATTCTGTTGGTGATGAAGTTAGATTTTCACCAGGGATCTGAGATGACCCGAGAGAGCAACGCCGTCAAGTCTCCGTTAAGGGGTGATGATGACTCTCTTGCCGACCTACACAGAGAATACCGTTAAAGGACCCGGAGACTATGGTCCCGGGTAAGGCCTTCCGACGCTCAAGTCAGTTATGTGCATGATTAAGATAGTATATCTAAGTTGGAAAAGTTTTGTGTTTCAGGTAAAACCTGATCTTTTCTCCTTTTTTACGGTGGAGAAGATGGTCAAAGGGTGGTGAAAATTCTGTGTTGCTCTTGGACTTGTCCCTCTTGTTCCTTCTTCCTTTGTTTTTATGTGTTCGAAGCATCCAATGCATGATTCGGTTATTGGATTTGTGACACGTGTTAGCCAGCGATGGTGTTATGTGCTTCTGCATGTTAGGCATGTGGCGCCAGCTGTTAATCTTGTGCTCCGTTTGACATCTGGCAGGAGCCTATTGATGTGCCTGGTCCGAGGTCAGTGGTGGCTTTCAGTAAATGCCTTGTTTTACCTGGCCGTACTTGAGGACTGAGCTGGCTAAGGGAAGGTAAACTAGCCGAGCTGACAATCCGAGATTACTCGGCTATGTGGAAGTTGAGGCTGGCCGATCAGGTTAATCAAACCAAACTAAACTCTCTGCATGAAGCTTAAAGTGATTTCGGCCCCTTGCCGAGCTGACATGGTACGGAGGCGGAGCTTGTGCCTCGGCCTCACAGTCTTACCTGGGGACTCTTCAAGAGAAGTTGGATTTGCCGGGGTGAACCAGTCTAAGGTCTGATGTTAAGGTGAAACTTGGACGGACAAGACGCAGCTGAGCTTGACTTGCGTTGGTCGTCGCCGACTGACATAGAAGCCCTTTGCCGTATTCAACAGTTCGGTTCTAGCCTCGTCAGTTGCTTTGAGGAATCTACTAAGCAAATCCACTCAAATGTCATCACCTCGCGTCGGGTGAAACATGCATGAATAAGTCACATTGTTATTAGATATATCTTGCCATGTATGTTTGTACGTTTATAGTTCACTCAATCTCTCATCTTTCTTTCTTTCATAACATAAATGAAAGTACAAGGATGCCATAAATCAAAATTGCATTGATTTGTTGAATTTTATGTTAGAGTTTTCAAGTTTTGATTTGTTAAGGTTTAAGAATGAACTTGATACTTTTATTTATATTATGAAGAAAAATGAGAGATTTTAGGGTTAAAAGTAGGGCGGTAAACGAGCCAAACGAGCCGAGCATTGCGTTGTTCAAGCTCTGTTCATTTAACTTAGCGAACGAGCCGAGCCTGTTCGTTTATTTAAACAAACATATTTACTTGTTCAAGCTTGGTTCGTTTAACTCAACGAACAACATTAACGAGCCGAACACCTTAAACGAACGGTGCCACTTACCGAGCTCGAACAGAAAAGGGTGTTCAAGCTCTGTTCATTAACCTTTTATCCGAGCTGAGCTCGAGCTCGAGCTCGAACCAAACGAGCCGAACAACCGAACGGCTTGGTTCATTTACAGCCCTAGTTAATGTTGGTGAACTTCCAGTAGAGTTAGTTGAGACGAAAAAAGAATGAAATATATCAATTACTCTATTTGTTTATAAGTTGTGTTGATTATTTTCATGGCTACCGTGAATGTAGAAAGAATATTCTCTGTAATAAATTATATCAAAATAAGTTATGGAACAATATATGTGACTAATTCTTAAATGATTATTTGATTATTTATATAGATAAAAATATCTTCTCGAATGTAAAAGATGATATTTTAAAACGCTTCCAGAACATATAAAGCCCGTTCAAGAACATTTGTAATTTTGTTTGCATTTTTCTATAGTTTGGTTTTATTTTAGATTCTATGTACAATTTGAAATTTTCAACCTATTTTGGATTATGATGGATATTTATGTATATCTACTTTCATAATCATGGATATGTCACTATCCTTCACACAATGTAATCGAGAAATATGCTTCAATTATCAGGACCATCACAAAGTTCACATCGCCTTAGTGCGTTAGTCATAGTTTATTTACATCCGCAAATTAGAAACTTTCTAATTAGATATTTGTTATTTAAAAGTTCTTTAAACTAACATAGATTAAACTTTTATGATTAAAATATAAAACGATATCTCTGGATCAATTTTATTGCTATCATCAAAAGACAAAATACATGTAGTTTATCGTGTAATCTAACTACCATTATTTATATACGCTCTCTCACTACAAAGCATAGAGTCCGAAGCTAATCGAATATTATGATCTCTCTCAAAAATCATATGAATTACAAAGCATAGAGTCCCAAGCTAAACGATATCTCTTTTAGATACATGATTGACAACACACGCTATTCTCACTTGACGCCATTTCGACACATACTATGTTGGAGCAAAAGGTGAAATTCCTCATCTCGGGCCCCCACCGTCTCAACCCCAAGGAACATGGGTAGAGGATGCAAATCATGAATTCAGCGGCCTCTTAGATTGAGTGAGATCTTACGCAGTGACCCACACGAGGTGTCCCCGCAAACTAGGCCTTTAGCCTAGCAGCAGAGGAACAACAACACTGTGCGTGTTCCTAGAATCGAACTATTGACCTCTTGTAGCAAATCTCAACCCGAGTATCAACTGGACTATGCCCTAAGGGCTCGACACAGACTATCTTGATGGGGGTGAGATCTGAGGAGGTTGGAAAGGAGGCAAAATATGAGGCCTCCAATCACGTCCCGCCACGTGTAAAAAACATTGTCAGTGGTCCCACCACATTCAAATTTTTTTTAAAAAAAAGAACTTTTTTACACGTGGCGGGACGTGATTGGAGACCTCATATTTTGTCTCCTTTCCAACCTCCTCTGATCTCACCTCATCTTGATGAGGGGCTGAGTGGGTTGGGGAGGGGGGCTTTCGTTATCCCAAACAATACATACATTTAGCAATAGTAAGGGGTTAGGATCCTCCCACCGCAAAAGTCTCACTGCATCCCTTACCGCGCGACACGTGGCAGCATGAGGGGATAGTGAGACTAGATGCGGGTAACCTCACTCTTCACCGCATTCATCATCATCCCCTCCTGTTGTCACGTGTCGTGTAGTGAGGAGTGAGATGAGGAAAAAAATGTAGAAGAGATCCCATCCCATAGTAAGAATGCTAATTTTGGACCATAAAATCATATTACCACGGATATTCTCGCAGCGGCGCCTTACCGTACAGCAGGATAACACCAGAGTAAAACTCGCAGATATTTGTATGCTGACGCGGACATTATCAACGTAAATAATCCAAACTATTAAGGACAAAACCGACATTTCATAACGCCTTAGCAAAAGTTAAATTCCGAGTCACCCGTTGTTTAGCCAAGCGATGCGGCATGGCTTACGTCAGCCGAAATCGACGGCTTTCTACATTTAGTTTAATTTTCCTCGTCTCCGAAGTCCGAACCTTTAACCCCGCCGGAGCTAGCCACGTGTCCCGGATCAGATCCAACGAATCTAGTTAAAAATCCAGTCCGCAGCCACCCAGCGCCCGTCTTTTGATTCGCTACCACGTCATCAGTTTATCCTACGTGCCTTCCTAATTGTCATCTACGTGGCCTCTCTCCTGCCTAGACATTGTCCATGTCAGAAATATCGTAAAAAACTAAAAATTTACCTTCATTTTCACGTATAGTATCACTCTTTCTTCTCTCTCTTTGCATCCCTACTTTTTTCTCTCGACCATTGAAAAGAAAATCTCTTCAATACATATTTAGGAAACCCTAGACCTTATTTGCTCTTGATTTGACATAATTTCGCAGTCTTATTGTTGTCTTTCAATGCGAGCTGTGTTGTTCATCAACGACGTTTAATTGGTAATTTGCTCAATTAAATGGATTTTTTTTGCCTTTTCTTTTGGATTAATCTTGTGGCTGATCTTTTATTGAGTTTCGAAGTATGAAATGTAGTTTTAATGATTTGCGGTTGTCTGGCGAGGCAGGAGGATGTTCATCACAAGATGATCGTTAGAAGAGAAATGTTTGATTGATATCAATCTTTGGTTTTTTTGATAGAGGAACTTTCTACCGTGAGGAAGACAATCACTCCTCTGCTTGTTTTGCCAAGAAGTTCGTGTTCTGTTAGCACGGAAGTAAATGGGCTCATTGGCTTGGAGGTAGTATTATTCGTTGCTGGATATGCTTAAATTAATTGCAGCTTATGTTTTTGGAAATGATATTTTAGATCTTTTTTGGCTTTTGATAGTTTATTTTCTTTGTCATAGTTTCCTGTTTGGCGTTTAGGTATCATTAATCATTAAGGAAAGAAATAAGGCTGAACTGGATTAGGCTGGTCAATGGAGCTGATGTGAACACATTATTGGTTCAGCGAGGAGCCTGTAGGTAAATCTGGTTAGAGTTAGATACTTTGAGCTGGATAGCTGATCTGCAGAAAAGGGAATGATATGGAAGACAGTTCAATTTTTTAACAGACCTCTGATGCTCAAGGCAGTAGGACTTGAACGTGATAGGGCTGCTCTAAAATCTAACAGAGCACTGAAGTTAAGAGGATAAACATTTCCCACCTAGCAATTACAGAAGGCATTGTATCAAAGCATCTTTACCCTTCTCTATGAGGATGCCCTTGAGAATTGTAACGAGTGTCTAAAACCTTTGAATCTGTTACTTCAAATCGAAGGAAGCAAAGCCAAAAGGCTGAAATCAAGGGAAATTCTCTTTTATTTGTATACCGAAAAGTACTAGAAGCAGCAAAATTACTTGTCTTATGAGTATGCACTGGTACAGTTTAATTGAAGAAAAAACAGTTACTAAATTAATTAGCTTCTCCTGAGTCATTATTACCTTTTCTCAACGTGAGTTATACATGTTTTGAATGGTTGATTTATGAGCTGCTTGTTTAACTTCGATTCACCCATTTATTTAGGTCATAAATAGACTCGAGCCAACAAAGAGATATAAATTTAAAGAATATAGAAAATGCTCTCCATCATGGTACTTCTGGTGGTAGATCTTTGACACCATGTGCTAGGTATTTGATGTGTATGTGGAAGCTATGCTCTTCTACCAGTGAAGTAGGTGGATAGGCTGAAATTTGGCATGTATTTGACAAGCATCACAGATTCTTTTGATTTCAATACATCTATGCTTTTGGTATCAGGATGGCAGGTAACATATTTCCCTCTTGTTTCTCCAGCTGCTGAGTCTCTTGGAGAGTTAAGCCTAAAGGTTTGTAAATTGAGTGGTATGTGCAACTTATTTAACTTAAAGGTTTTCTTGCCGATTCAGTCTGGTTCCTTATTCGTCATTGGTCTTTGTGAATCTGGTTGATGAGTGTACGGAGAAATTTGGATGGTCAGCCAACTAAATTGTTGGTGGGAAGCAATCCTGACTGCAAACAGAATAATGATATGATTGTGACAAATAGAGTTACTGGTAAAGGACATGGAGGTTCTGAGGAAGATGAGTCTAGGAACAATGACAATGTCAACCGAAGTCCAGCAGAGCTTGTAGTAGTGCAGGCTATTCTGCAGTCCCAGAAGCAACAGTGGCAGCAACAACAGTCTCAGATTCCTCAAGGCTCAGTAGTTCGGTGGGACAACTTTCTTCCTGTAAAATCCCTTAAAGTTCTGTTGGTTGAAAATGATGACTCAACTCGGCATGTTGTCAGCGCGTTGTTAAGGAATTGCAGCTATGAAGGTGGATAGCTTCATCCTTTTTCTATTCCTTGGATTTTTAATCATGGAGTATCACATATCTATGCATGATGCCTGCTTCTAAGTGTAGATACTGGCACGGATACATACTTATCTACAAGTCTGCGGAATGAAATATGACGTGAAACTGTTGACATGGTTGAAGATGGCATCACTCAACTTAATTTAGAAGTAGTTTAGGTTTCTTGTAGTTAGGTTTGAGGTGGTTCCGGACTTGTATATTTCTGGTTGTGAATTTTCTTTCATTTTATGAAATAAAGGTTGTAGATATTACAGTCGGATCTATCCTGTTTCTGATAGGATTCACCTTGCACTTCTTAACCTGGTTTTTTAGTTATATTGACTGACAGCTGATAGAAGAGTCAAAAGCAGTGATCTGCTGATTTTGACGTTTAGGAACTATCTTTTTTCCCATAGGATCTTTGTACCTAGAGTTGGCAATTGCATAGTTTTTGCTTATTTGTAACTTATGCGTGGTATTGTTGCAGGCATACACACACACACACATGTAGCTATTTGTTAGGAAAAGAGAGCTATAAAATTGGCTGCACTATCTCTCTGCTATTGCTCTGTATTTTATTTATTTATTCTTTTAGGACTATTGTCTGGGGATGCCTTATTTCAGTCATTAGTTATTACATGTTCTTGTCTGCGTTTGGTCACCAGTTAAAGAAAGGAGAAATAGGATAATTGTTCTTCTCACTTATATTAAATCATGTGGGCGTTAATTTATACAGAGAGTACAAAGGAGTTTATTAGTCATCTACCGTTAGCAATCTATTTTCTACCATTGGAATTTTTCTATCGTTTGAAAAAATTTGTGAAAGCACTTTAATGCTTGGCTCTTCATTTTCTATTGCTGTTGAAGAAGTATGTAATAACTTTGCCACCTCAGATTCCTGCATTTAATTTGGCGGTGAGCAATTTATTTTTTTCCGTTTTCTTTTCAATATTTCAACACCCCCCTTCAAGCTAGGTGTTGAAATATTGAAAAGAAAACGGGAAAAAATAAATTGCTCACCGCCAAATTAAATGCAGGAATCTGAGGTGGCAAAGTTATTCCATACTTCTTCAACAGCAATAGAAAATGAAGAGTCAAGCATTATGTTTAATGGTAAACACCCATTTACATCCAACAGGTTTCATATCAGGTTTTTTTTGGTACAAGTTTCCAGGTTTTATTTTTAATAAGTGCATCTATTTCAGTGGAGATGGCTTCTTTCCAGTGAGTATTTGTGATTGCTTCTTTAAAGGTTTTTGGTATATAGTGAGTGTCAAGAGCTACTGTGAAGGCCTTGAGTGGAGGGCAAAGTTTGTTGTAAGCCAAATAATCATATATGGGCCAAGGTCTTGAGGTGCATTCTCTGGTTCCTTTTCTTAAGGCTATGGGTCTTTCATCAATTTCCTGAGGGCCCACTAGAGAATCGATTTCATTAGTATTTGAAGGTGGTTCAGCTATGGTTTGGTTTGTCCTTGAATAAACATGAGTAATAGGTAAGGGTTGTCTTTCAATCATCTCAGACACACTGTCAGAAGTATTATCTTCAGTGATATTTGGCTGTCTTTCCTCGGAGTTAGTCTCATTTGAACTGATGGATGTGAGGTGATTGTGTCTATGATGTTCCAGAATTCTTCCTCCCTTTGTTTCCCTTTATCAGGTGAAGATTGATTTGAATAAAAGGATTGATTCTCATTGAATGTAACATCCATACTCACATATAATTTCTTGGAGGTGGGACAGTAGCACTTGTAGCCTTTCTGAGTACACGAGTAACCAAGGAAAATGCATCTTACAGATTTAGCATCAAGTTTACTTCGGAAATGAGATTGAACATGCACAAATGCAGTGCAACCAAACAATTTAAATGGTAAAGTAGACAATAAAAGTGCAAGGACAAAAAACCTGTCAACACTTCTTTTGGTGTTTTAAAATTAAGAACTCGTGATGGCATTCTATTAATAAGATATGTGGCTGTAAGAACTGCTTCTCCCCAATAGAATTTGGGAACCTGAGTAGTAAACATAAGTGATCTGGTGACCTCAAGGATGTGCCTATTTTTTCTTTCAGCCACCCCGTTTTGCTGAGGGGTGTAAGTGCACGAGGTCTGATGGTAGATACCAAAGTTATTCATTAACTCCCTAATGGTGGAGTCAAAGTATTCGCTCCCGTTGTCTGATCTAAGTGTTTTGATGATTGTCCCAAACTGATTCTTAATGAAATTGACAAAATTCTTAAAAATAGGACCTACTTCAGTTTTGTTTTTCATGAGGTATATCCAAGTGAGTCGTATGTGGTCGTCGACAAAAATAATAAACCATCTTGCTCCATTTATATTAGCGAGCTTTGAGGGTCCCCAAATATCCGAGTGTATTAGGGAAAATGGATATGAAGGACTGTACTTCTTAGCATGATAACTTGTTTTGGTTTGTTTCGCAAATTGGCATGTATCGCAGAAGACAGTTTTATCATCAACATTAACAAATAAATCAGGCAATAATTTTTTCATGTAAACAAAACTAGGATGACCCCTGATCTTGTGTTCATGCAGAATTTGGTTAATACGTGAATCACCACTTTTTGTACAAGCAGCAAAAGGATGGATTTTATTTGATCGTTCTAGTGATTCCTTGCCCAGTTGTTCTTCCTTCAATAAATAGAGACCCCTTTTTCCTTCAGCATTGCCAATCTTCTCCCTCATAAGTGTTTCCTGAAAAACACACTTAGAGGGTGAAAACCAACAAGTGAAGGGTGAAAAAATGGCATAACAATTATTATCACTTACAGCTTTATGAACTGATAACAGGTTAAAAGTCAATACAGGCACAAATAAAACATCAATTAATCTCAAACTTTTCTGTAAAATCACCGTGCCCTTTCCACATATTTTAAGGCTTAACCCATTTGCAATTTTGACCATTTTTGTTCCCGTAATATTCTCAAAATCCTGCATCAGATTACGGTTAAAGGTCATGTGGTTCGTCGCTCCGAAATCGACAACCCAAATGGAAGAAGATTTGTTTGAAGGATTACCTGAACATGCCATAGCAGCTTGAATTACGGGAGTACCTTGCTGTTGTTTGGTGTTTATAAGCCTCAGTATCTGATCTAATTGCCCTTCAATGGGATTTTCCGTCGCATCTCCTCCTTCGCAATTAGCAGGCGCCGCGACTGGAGGTCGACGATCTCCCTGTTGTCGAAGGTTCTTTCCTTGATAAGTGGGTTGCCCTTTCCTTCCATCGTTTTGGTTTCTTCCTCTATTTGGAAATCCATTCTTCCGATAACAGTTGGAGATGGTGTCCCCTGTTTTATGACAGTAATTGCAGTAGAGGATTTTGTTGTTAGTAGGATGATGCAAAACATCCTTTTTACCAGTGAGTCCAGTAATTTGTTCTGGGTTTTGATTCTGCACCAGGAAGTCTTCTTTTGGTTTTGCAGAGAAGAATGCTGTTTCTTCAGCAATCTGCAATGAAGGAGTTCCAAGCATTACTTTAATCCGGCTTTCCTCCTGCCGGACCTCAGAGAAGGCAATTTTTAGGTTAGGAAGAGGCTTCGTGCCGAGTATTTGGCTCCTTACTGCGTCGAAATTCTTATGGAGGCCAGGAAGAAATTTAAACAATCGTTTTTGTTCAACAAACGCTTTAAACAGTTGCTCATCTGCGGTACTGCTTAGTTTTAAAGATTCAAATGCATCGATTTGTTTCCATATTCTAGAGAGTTGGCCGTAGTACCTGTTGACTGGGTTATCTCCCTGTTTGATGTCTTGGAGTTGGGATTCCAACTCGTATAACTCAGCTGTGTTGTCGCGCTTCGAGTACATTTCAGCGGCTGCACTCCATATCTCGGCAGCAGTATCGTACAGAATGAAGTCATCGCTGATTTCTGAAACCATTGAGCCGAGTAACCACGATATTATCATCGAATTCTCGCTCTTCCACGCTCTATACTTCGGATCACTGGAATCATCGGTAACAACCCGGCCATAAAGGTAGTCTTCCTTCCCACGTCCAGTGACAAAGAGTTCAACAGCCCTGCTCCATGAGAGGTAGTTGTTGCTGTTCAGTTTTTGATTGGTAATGACCACAGTATTATGCTCAAGGTGGTTTGACTGGTTGGATTCAACCTGTGTTGCACCAGAATGGGAGGTAACCTCAGATTCCGCCATGAGTTTTAAGGAATTGTGGATAATTTGAATGAAGAGAATAAATTGCAGAGAACGACAATTGTTGGGTGAATGGGATTCACATGCTTTGTTTTAGGAATAATGGAGAAGAAGTCTTGTGGGCAGAGAACAAAAGTAGAGTGCCGAAATTGCCTTTTGAAAATCAGGTAAGAGCCTAGCTCTGATACCATAAAGAAAGGAGAAATAGGATAATTGTTCTTCTCACTTTTATTAAATCATGTGGGCGTTAATTTATACAGAGAGTACAAAGGAGTTTAATAGTCATCTACCGTTAGCAATCTATTTTCTACCGTTGGAATTTTTCTACCGTTTGACAAAATTTGTGAAAGCACTTTAATGCTTGGCTCTTCATTTTCTGTTGCTGTTGAAGAAGTATGGAATAACTTTGCCACCTCAGATTCCTGCATTTAATTTGGCGGTGAGCAATTTATTTTTTCCCGTTTTCTTTTCAATATTTCAACACCAGTCACAAAAGTTGGGGGCACTTGTTATGTACTCTTATGTTATGTGGATGATTGTTCTTTCTTGTAAGAAAGTTGGGTTGCTTTCTCTTTGATGCATATTACTATTAGTGGTACCACTTGTCCGTCAGCTCCAGCTCATATATTCTTTTTGGTCAAATTTTCTTTCTAATCATATTTGAACAGGAAATGAATTTACAAAGGAGATAATGAAGTTTCTTGAGTTATTGCTATTTTAAGCAAACTCATATTTTTAGAGTGGCATCTGTGATGTCTGATCTTATGCAGAAGATTTAGATTTCAGGTAGTGTTATTATTGCCAGTTTGGTTTAGTTTTCTTTTAGGGGATGGGGTGAGGTTGGTATTTTGCATGACATGGTGTGTTTTATTTGTTATATATTTTATGTCACTATAATTAATTATTCTTATTTCATGAAATATGACAGTGACTGCTGTTTCAAATGGTCTAGAAGCATGGAAAATTTTGGAAGGTCTAACCAATCATATTGGTCTTGTCCTGACGGAGTTGGCAATGCCAGGTTTATCAGGGATTGACCTCTTATTCAAGATTATGAGTCACAAAACTCACAAGAACATTCCAGTCATTAGTAAGTACTTCTGTCCCCTTCACTACATCAGCTGTGCACTAAATCTGTCTTCCTTTAGTCTACCTCACCATGATTGTCCTTGTTGCCTTTTGAGTTGTGAGTTTGTCCAGAGATTGTCCACAGAGAGCATTAGTTTACCTTTTTGGTATTCTGGGAGTGTTAAAAGTAATCATTCTGGTAGTATTGTAACATAATGTTGGACTAATACTTTAAGGCCGACATTATTAAGTTCTCTGTTAATTTTCAGTAATAACGTGTTAAGTACACTTGTTTTGGACCCAGTGTGGAAAGTCAACATGGACGTAAAGACATAAAAGTGGACAGAGAAGTACTTGCTATTCTTAATAGATGGTTGAAACTTCTGTACCTGATGATTTTTCTCCTGCAGTGATGTCATCAAATGACTCCATGAAAATAGTCTTCAAGTGTCTATCTAGTGGTGCTGTTGACTTCTTAGTGAAGCCTATTCGAAAGAATGAGCTTAAGAACCTCTGGCAGCATGTATGGAGGAAATGTCACAGTGTAAGTTGTCTGAAAGTTCTCATCTTGTTCGTGAACTAGTTGAAAACGATTAGTCTAGTCCAATGACGGGAAATTTTTCCTGATAATCATTGTTTACAAACTGATATGAGCATATTGGTCCCGTCTTTTTGTGCTTTTGAACTTTGCTGCTTGATTACCTTTCCCTCCTTTTTCCTCTGCTGGTGGGTGGGCGGTGCAAGAGAGTTTAGGTAATGTATGATCTGATGTGATTCTGATTTGTATACTTTTTCTGTTCATTCTTCAGTCCAGTGGTAGTGGAAGTGAAAGTGGCATACGAACTCAGAAGTCTCCGCAGTCAAGAAGTGTTGATGGGTCAGATAATAATAAAGACAGCAATGGTGAGGAAGACAACGGAAGCACTGGGTTGATATGTAGAAATGGAAGCGACAATGATAGTGGTTCTCAGGTAGTACTTTTGTCTAATACTTTGGAACATGTTGGGCCTCTTTCCTCAGTACCCATATGCAGTAATCATAGAATTGTTTCCTCTTGTGCCTCGCAGTTGACACTGGTTTTATCTAACACTGGTTCAGTTTCATTTGTTGGCCGGTTTTATTCTGTTAGATCACTGTAAGGTGGAGAGCCAAAGCGTCTGGTCAGTCCCAACTACCATCGTCATGTTTGTACCTTCAGGATTCTAATTAGTTCTTGGAAATGCCTTTATGGCAGCTCTTTGTTTTGCGCATACATGAAATAACCAACACATCAAATGTCTATTGTTTGTTTACTCTTCCTTGTTTTACTTAAATTACCTTATGCTTGTCATATGCTTCTCTTGCAATTCTTCGGTTGGATGCGATAAGACTTGCAGTAGAAAGAAAGTGATTGTTTTGAGCTTTGAATTGGTTATGGATGACATGAGGTCTGCAGTGTCTCACTTGCACATCTACCAATCTGCATAACAACTATATGAAACCAAGGGTCCTTTCCTCCTAGATCATCTATTGCCTAGTCTGGAAAGCAGATGGCACTACACATCCTATGATCTCATGAAGTAGTTACTGCACCAGACCATGGTCGAATTAAAGAAAATGAGAAGACTTCAATTTGGACTTTTGACACCAGTGGCTATCACCATGGGGGAGTTTTGGTAAGTTTGAGATAGCTACCAAAAATCGAAAAGGCTAGACAATACCACTTGAAAAGGATGCTTCTTTCTCTGCTTGAATTATCCAAGAATGTCGTTTTCCGTAAAAGCAGGGCAAAATATTTTATGTGGTTTATAAGCGCAAGTGTTAAGGAACTGGACAACTTTTGGGTTACGAATAATCTCTCTCTCTCTCTCGTAACCCTAGTATGAAGGAGGTCTTTAGGCTCTCTCTCAGCCTTGTGGGTTTGGGAACACATGCTTATACTTGCATCTATATATTTTCAGTTCTTTTGGCACTCAACGGTATTTGGGCATTTGTTTGGTGGGAAGTGGGAGCACAAGTATATCCCTCTTGCCTTTCTTGCTGCATTCTATAAGTGAAAAGCAGTAAAAACACAAGCAGATTATTTTTAGTTACTGCTCCAGGTGTGCTAAATATTGCCGTGGCTTAATATCCTTGCACTCTCACTCACATTGTGGCCAAAAATGGTAGGGTCTCATGACAGAGGTTATGTGTCTTTTGCTTTTTATGGTATCTGTACCGGTGCCTTGCAGAACCTCTTGCCTCAACCAATTCTTAGGCTGTTAAACTTGTAGGAACAACATATATCTCAAGCTGGGAAAGGTCACTGGGGAAAATGTTTAAGGAAAAAATGAAAGGAAGAAAGGATTCCTCTCTAACTGGCCGCACTGATAAACTTGTTAGACTATCCTTAAAACATCGTCACACCTATAAGATTAAGCTTATAGAGGATGCATAATAAAGATATTAAGTTCAGCACGTCCTTCACATGTGTGTTGATAACTCGGTAACATATCCAACACAAGATACCATCCAGTTGTTGCTGCCCTCGGGCAATGTGACAGGAATCTGTTTTTATTTACTATTAACCTAAGCTTATCACTACAGGCTTAGATACCAGGCTTAGAGAATGTAGATCCCATGCAAAATTAAGAACCTTGTCAGGCCTTGACATGCTGCGGCACTCCTCGTGTTTCCTTCTTACACATCTCTGGAGCGTCAAATGGTTTCCTGGAGACCCAACAGCAACTGTCAAGCCTATTCCGACAAAGCGGAGAACGCAACCTTATCTTATATCGCTATTCAAAGTAATAGCATGTCACTGATATGTGCGACTATGTTGTGCACCAACTGCATCTATTGTGATTCATGGCAAATGTTGCTGCGATGTGATTTGTTATGCTTTCCTGATAGAAAAGCTAATTTCTGCTTTTTATTCAATTACAATGTTTTGATTCTGCAGAGTTCTTGTTCTAAGAGGGCGATAGAAGTTCATGGTCCTCAAATGGTGTCACAATGGGATGATATGTCGGATCCACCTGATAGCACTTGTGCCCAGGTAATTTATTCTAGGCCAGATGCACAGAGCATGAATTGGCTGCCTATACATGCTACAAGGAAGTTCCAGATTGAGGATGATGAAACTGGTAGGAGATGCATTTTTTTACATTATGAACAATTTTTGTCTGTACTGCAAGTTGTAGCTTTTCAGGATATCCTCGATGCTTATTTTTAGATGATGCTGCAATGGGCAAAGACTTGACCATAGAGGGTCCTAGAAATTCAGATCTCCAGCTTAGAACCCCCAGTGGTGAAGCACCGGGTAAAGTATCAAGCACTGGAATGGGAATAAATTTGGAGATGAAGAAAGACTGCAAAAGACAAGGGAAAAGCATGGTGGATCACAACAGTCAGACGGAAAAGGATGATTTGAAGCTTAATGATAAGGATGTCATCGCTGCTGTTGCAAATGTCTCTATTCCATGCGGTGGAAGTGCTCCAAATGTAGGTCTAAATGATCCACCAAAGGTCACAATGGTCAAACATAGGGACCCGTATGACCAGAAGGAGCCATCCCTGGAGCTCAGTTTGCAGAGGGTAAGAGACATATGCAGATCTGGAACAAATTCTCATGAACGGAATGTGCTGAGACATTCAGACCATTCAGCGTTTTCCAGGTATGTAATAACACAACTGAGCACTATCTTAAACCTCAAAAAATTGCTAACAGCTTTGGTTGTTACGTTTGAAGGTATAACAACACCTCCACAAGTAACCAGGGTCAAACTGGAAATGTGGGGAGCTGTTCTCCAGTTGATTACAGCTTAGGAGTAGGAAAGACTGAATCAATCCAGCATCTAAAGTGCAAATCAAGTGGAACTCCAGATCAGAAATCTAATGAAAGCAGCAATAACAATGATATGGGCTCTACTACAAATAAGGTTTCCGCCAAGTTGGAATCCCTTAAAGACAATTCAGTACCCAGATCTACGGTGAGTATCCATCATTATACTTTTCAGCAAGTGCAACATAATCATTGTCCTTTGGGTCAGAATATGATGCCTGAGGTTCAAGACACTGTGAACATATCTAGTAATCAAGCAATGGTCATGCATCAGCAAGGCCAGGTGGTGGAGCACCATCACCACCACTATCATCACCATCACCATCATGTTCACAGCAGGCAGCAACAACAGCTGCCCCTTAGTAGTGATGAATTATCTTCAAGAAATGTAACTGGCGAAGCTTCACATTGCGGTCCATCCAACAAGTCAGGGGTGGCTATTGAAGGGAATGCTGCTAATTATGGAAGTGGATCTGGAAGCAACAACGGGAGCAATGGACAAAATGGAAACAGCCATGCTGGGATGACGGAAGGAACAAAAGTGGGTAATGATAATGTAGTCCCTGGAGCGTGTGGTACAGGAAATATAAGCAGGAGTGGGATAGATCAGGACCGGTTAGCCATACGAGAGACTGCATTGAAAAAATTTCGCCAGAAGAGGAAAGAAAGATGCTTCGAGAAAAAAGTAAGTACTGAGCCAATAAAGCCTACTGTAGAATCGAAAGATGGATCGATCGCTTCCATAGGAATGGTTCAACATTTCTTTTCCTTTTCAATCCATTGCAGGTGAGATACCAGAGCAGGAAGAAGTTGGCAGAACAGAGACCACGCGTAAGGGGGCAATTTGTGAGACAACTAGTTGATGAAAACAAAACCAAGCACGAAAGCAACGATACAAGTTCTTGACACTGCCCCGTAGCTTGACTGCTTTAGTGAAAACTACACGTGTTCAAGGAATGGGGAAAGATTATATCAGTTGGAAGAATCTCGTAGGAGTGAGGGAATTATGTTGGCAGATATGTGGGAATTGGAAGTACTATGTTGGAAGATGTGTGGGAATTGGAAGTACTATGTTGGAAGATGTGTGGGAATCGGAAGTATCTTTCATGAAAAGCACTTTTTATAGTTCAGTAGGATGTCTTTTCTTGTGGCTTTTCTTGTGCTCCTGACTGCGGATTTCTGACTGTTGTAGAATCTTATATTAGCTTGGTGCAGTTTTGTTGATATCGTTTATCTACGGTTACTCTCCGTATCTTGACTGTTATGTTTGTATAAGATCCCAGCTATGCATGGGTACAAAGTGTAGGGTATGGCAGTGCGAGAGGCTGTTTTTGTAATACAAAGTGTAAGGTATGACTGCGTACATCAGATCGCAAAGCGATCCAGTCTTTCTCGGAATCCTGTGCAAACACGGAAGTCTAGTGTACCGGGAACGTTCTATATATATGGATAGATGGATAGATATTTAGATATATGATCGTACATTTAGAAGTAGTTTCTATAAAAGAATGCATGTTCCAAAATTGGCAAATCCAGAACATCTCTGCTTACGAGAAAAACGGATTATCATAGAGAAGACACGCAAATAAGGGGAGAAAAAAAAAAATCTGACACAGAACTCTTCACTTATACAGGATCATACACAATACAACAAGAAAAAGCAATTTGTCTTTGCGTCGTTACAAACTATATTATAATATCATCGGTCTAATACAATGAAGAGTTTGTGGGCTTACTAACTTTGTCATTATCCAGCTTTCTTTCATTAACCAGATACTCCATGCTTTCAAAAATATTCTTACAGTTTATTTTTTAAATAAGTGCTTGTGGGTTTACTAATTTCGCCATTATCGAGCTTTCGCTTTTCACATAAATTATATTATATTAAAAAATAAACTATGATAACACTGAAGGGGAGAGTAACAAAAAGTCTTAGGGCATGGCTAAAAAAGAGAGAAAGGAAGAGAAAGATGGCTAAGAAAAAGAGAGGAAGGAAAGGAAAGAGAAGAGATAGACAAGTTTATGGGATTATATATGAGAAAAGCATCCATCGTTCTTTTAGAGATATGAGTATGCATTCCCTTACATGTAAGGATATGCATATGATGACAACTTAATTCGATGTATTGGATCAAAGAAAGCCTGGAAAAAAAAAAAAAAGCATGCAAAACTTATCCAAAATATCATTTCTAACAAATGAAAGCCAAGAATGCATGACGCAAACCATGCATATGGGGTCTGTTAGTTATGCAGACGGATGGTGTATGGTGTTCCCTAGGATGATGTTGTTGGGATTAATTCGAGATACGTGTGATGCGCAGCACGTTGATAAAGTTTATACGAATTAATCATAAGGTTGACGTTATGTATGATAATATTATATGTCACATATGTCACGTAATAATATTAATTGTTACGTAAAACATCCACATGTTAATTGATCATCGGGTATACTCGTGGATGTATAGTGTGGTCTAAATGGAAACCCCGAATATGTAGACAGTCATATGGTCAGAGACCGCGATGGATGGGCTCAAAGTGCAACGACCATAAAGTTACGACATCTGGTTCCCGAGGGGCGACAACCCACGTGTGGCTAGTAGATAATTATTGGCACAATAATTAAATATTAAATAATATTTAATAATAATATTTATTATTGTTAAATATTAGATAATATAAAGGAAGATAATGTTGGGTTTTAAATTCAGATTTAAATTTGAATTTAAGTTTGAATTTAAATTTAAATATAAGTTTAAAGTTAAATCCTAACCTATCAGATCCTTCCATCCCCTCTATATAAAGGAGGAGGCTTCACCTCCTCAAAATAAAAAAAAACAGACGCATACAGTATAGCGCCCATTACAGTATATTAGAGGGAAGGTGTGCCAAATTTTCTATAAAGCCTACACTGCCTAGCCTCTCCATCGGGTAAAGCAGTGAATTGTTGATTCCATTCAAGGAGTGTATCAGCAATTGGTGGGAGGTCGTGAATCCTTGGATCACGCCAGATTCATCATCAGCCGGAGCAGTTGCAGCGTACGTATTCAGATTAACAACAGCAATGGAGCAAGGTATATTTTCCGTATTTTGTTACTTTGTCCATTGATTCGATTAAACGGTCCTATTCAGGGGTTTATTAAATTAAATCCAACAGATGTTTCTAACCCAAAGAAGCAAAGGGATCAGTGTATCACTCTCTGGTATCTAACCCGCGTACATTAGGTTTTCGCGTTTACACAAAGATAGGACCGAATCGCTTAGCGATCTGATGTAAATAGTCTTACTTATATTTTGTGTAACATGCCGTTTCCGTGGCTCGAAACCGTAACCTCAAAGTTAAAAAACACCAACTTTCAAGAGCCAGGCCTGTGAGGCTGTTTATTGTATTCTAAATAAGAAACTGCAATGGAAGATGTGCATGAGATCTCCATTCAAAATGGGATCTGCACACTCAATATAAAGCCCATATCAAAAGAAGAAGAAGCAAAGTTGTAAAATACACATTGATCAAAAACATTTTCATCTAAACCATCAAAGAAACAAGTCCGTAGAATAATATACTTACAGTTTAGGATGATAAAACATACAAATGCTTGTGGAGGATAGTGATGATACCAGAAAATCCACCCGTTAGTCAATGTCAGTCAACGTTAGAGCAAGAGTACAGAAATGACTTAAGTGCCGCAGGTCGGCCTGAAGAAAACTGACTGTCCTACGCGGACAAATATCGCACCTCGGCCATGGAGGTCCCTGGTCATCTCGGCCACAGGGTCAGTACCCTACTAGAACTAAGGGTTCCACCTCGGCCTAAGGTTTTCAGCTCGGCTCAATGGCTTTAACACGACCAATGGATCTTATCTCAACTCCAGTTATATCAACCGGAATATCCAGACATCTAGAAGAGGTCGAATATACATCCAGCTCGGCCAAAGGAAACCAGCCTTTGGTTCCTGGATGAGCCCTCCAGTTCCATCTCGGCCAAAGAAGCACATCTCGGCCTCGGATCTGATTTGACCACGGATTTGGTCAGTGACCTCGGCCAAGTTACAACAGTCACAGAGCTGTATGCTACATGGCCTACATGCAATATCCAACCTTCCAGATGTCAATCATACAGAGGGAAGATGCCAGTACAGCAATCTTTAGCAGCTGCACGGCTACTATGCAAGCAAGCCAGACGTCGTCATCTCAACCATCTGAGACACGCAGCTCCTAGCTTTCGCCAACTATAAAAGAACTTCCTCATCAGAAAGGAAAAGCTAAGCTCAGATAAGCTAAAGAAATCCCAGCTCGGCTTACACCTTGGCTGACCCCAAACAGGTTTTATCAAACCTATACTACATTTAAAGCCTTACGCATAAAATGCCCGTGACTGACTTGAGCGTCGGAGGGTCTTCCCGGGGCAGCGCCCTGGGACCCTAACGAGCTTTTCTTCTTTTCTCAGGTTTTCTCTGGAGGACGTCTGACGGAAGGACAACGACCATTAAACGGCCTAGCTCCGGATATTTCTACTTTTACTTTGACGGGACCAATCCGACCTCGTCATATTGGCGCTAGAGGAAGGGGCTTGAACCTCCGGGTCCTTTTTTACATGAGAAATATCCATTAAGGATTCCTCCAGTAATTAAATCCTTAGAACTGCCCTTGAAAGCTATCGAGAAAAAGATGAGCCAGGAAGACACACAAAGGTCTGCCCTGCCATTTGTTGATTCGGGTTTTCAGGGGATGAACGAGTATTCAGTTCCTAATACCTTCTCATATGAGGAACATATGCGAGCCATACACTATGTGGCACAAAATCCCGCAGCTTTCCAAGCTGTACTGGAATTGAGAAGGGAAGCGTTCAGAGAAGGAACAAGTAATCCTTCTCCCAGTGGTACCAGCGTTCAGCAGTTGGAATATTCTCCATCTCGGCCAGGATACCATTCTGAATGTCAAACCGAGATTGTAACTGAAGCTGAGAACCCATTTCGAAGGTCTGACGATCAGACCATACAGAGTCCCTCGACCTCACCTCGGCCTCGAAGTCTCGAAAGACATATCCAGGCCTCACGGCGAGAAAGAGCATCCGTTAAGGTTCGGATGGGGGGGCCAGGGCAGAGAAAGAAGTTCCTTGCTGGCTTCCAAAGCTCGTATTCTCTCCTATATGAGGAAGAGAAATCTGGTAAAGGAACCTAGGCCTCTTGCAGGACCACTCCATAAGAGGGATCCACAACTTTACTGCCTGTATCATCATGATATAGGGCACGATACAGAAGATTGTAGGCAGCTCGGAAAAGAGATAGCCCGCCAAATTGAGCTCGGCCATCTGCAACAGTTTCACGATCCGAGATGAAACTTGCATAGTGGAGCCAATTTAGATGTTCCTGGAGGTAAACATCAACCTAAGGGGTAGCTCTGAGTTGAAAAAGTACAGAGGCTGCCTAGACTGTTAATTGAGCTAAAAGTGGGGACCAATTTTCGTGTACATTTGAAAACCCCCAGCTCGGCCTTATAGTTGGCCTGTACAGCAATCACTTCTTGGTGCATGAAACTTCTCATCAATAAAAAGTGTTCATTCAACTGTGTTGTGAACAGTTCTGCAGAACTGAAGTTTCTTACTAAAAAGACCTCGGCGAAGAACGGGGTAAATGCCCGCTAAAGGGTGAAAAAAGACCTCGGCTAAGTCCCAGGCACTTGCCCGCTAAAGGGTAAAAAATTTCTCCTCAGCAGGTTCTGGGGAAAGAGCCCGCCAGAGGGTTAAATTTCTCCTCAGCAGGATCTGGGGAAAGAGCCCGCCAGAGGGTTAAATTTCTCCTCAGCAGGATCTGAGGAAAGAGCCCGCCAGAGGGTTAAATTTCTCCTCGGCAAGTTCTGGGGAAAGAGCCCGTTAAGAGGGTTAAAGATTTCTTCTCAGCAGGTTTGGGAAAGATCAAGGGTTGAAGTTGCATCTCGGCCAGTCCGGGGTACTAACTCGCTCAAGACTCGTATGACCTTGGCAACTCTGGATGAGGTCAGGGCATATCTCCATAACTCACCTCAGATAGTGTACAACGGATGAGTTATTTTAAATGAGATCTCGGCCAAGGTTTCACGAGATTCTCTTATTTGAGCTCAGCAAGACGAGGTAACCTTTATTTTGTTATCTTTTATTAAAGTTGAGCAGGTTTAATAAGACCGATATTTGATCCCGGCATTAAAAAACCTATTGAGATTCGTTAGCACGTTGGTCTGTGGACTTAGTTTCATTTAAAACGAATTTGTCCAAGATCAACAAGACCGACCTAGGACCTCGGCGAAAGTAAGGTCGGACAAGACTTGCTGGGCTAATGCTTGATTTCGGTTACTAAACACGAAAAGTTCACGGACTCGGTACTAAACAGATTTGTTTAGGAATAGTAAGGCCGACATGCGAGCTCGGTAATGAAAAGTTAAAAGTTCAAAATATTCAGCAAAACCGAAAATGTGAGTCGAGAAGAGTTGGAATTTTCATTGAAAATAGACAAATTATTACAATTTCAGCCTATATCTGCTCTTCGTCCTCACGCAAATCTGCCCCATCGGTGAACTTCTGAAACTGGGCTTCGAATTCAGCCTCAGCATTGATATTATAAAGCTCAGCCAGCCGGGGGTCATCTTTGTTTAACTGGGGGCAGACCTCAGCACAGATGTCGATGGCCTTTGTCTGGCCCATCTGCATAACTGGCCCTTGCAGCAGCACCATGTTCTCTTCAAATAGTTCAGACTTCTTGAACTCGGCCACTGCTTCAGACTTGGCCGCAACAAGTTGAACAAAAAAGTTTGATGCTTGCTGCTCCAGTTTCTCTTGCAGAGTTTTGATCACAACATCTTTTTGCCCCGACTCGGCCATGACTTGGTTGTAGCATGCCTCCAGGTCGGCATTTCTCTTTTCCAGCTCGGCCACCAGAGAATTGGTCGTAGCCCATTTTGTCTCGGCCTCCTCTTTCTGGCCTTGAATTTTGATGATCTCCGACTTCAAAACAGTGATGCTCTGAAAATTGGCATCAGACTCTTTGGTTTTGATTGCCAGCTGACTTTGTAGCTCTTCACCTCGGCTAATGAGCTCGGACAATTGCACTGTTAGCTGTTTCACAAAAATGGAGTTAGAAAAAACTTTAGCATGTGAAACAAACAAAAGATAGGTCATACCACAGCAGAATTGGTATGGACAGAGTTGACCAAACTGCCCCAAGACGCAGTTGAGAAACGCTGTTTGTCAATGGGTAATATCAAGCTGTTCATCTTCCTAGCTGTGGCGGGGTTCATCACAGTATCAGCTTCATCAAATTCGCCCACCGTTACATTTTCCTGAGCAGGTGCCATCTCGGCCTCAGGAAGGGAGATTTTTTCTCTTTGCCTCTTCCCCAGAACAGAGCCCTCATGCTGATGGGTTTGTCCGAGGTCAACTGGAGCTGCACCCTTTTGTGGGGTCTTGGCCCTTGCCTCTGCTATCATGATCCGAGTGAGGAAAACTACCTAAAGGAACAAATCAACATGACAGGAAATACAAAATACCTGGGTTGGTTGATTCAGATGCGATGATAATGGCCTGATTCACCTCAGCTTCGGCCATGCCTTCAGCTGGGGGCAGACCTTGAGCCACCTCGGCCCTTGCCTTGGCTGCTTGAGCCTTCTTCTTGGATGCAGCCTTGGCAATCTTAGCTGCAAATTCTTTACCTCCGGGAGCCATGGAATCTGCATAGAGCATACAGATTTAGCTAGAGGCAGACAGAAAACAAAAAAAGGAACTTAAGTAACAGAGCATACCCCGGACAATTGCCAGATTTTCTGGAGAGAGGGGTTTATAATGAGGACCTGAAGCCAAAGAATTCAGGTTGGCGGCCTTCAGAACGGCGTCATTAACCCTATGCCAGTCAATGACCACAGGCAGAGAGTACAACCTGGCCGCCTCGTCACAATATTCTGGGCTCGGCTTCATGTTGTCAGCTCTGCCCGACTTCCAGATGTCGAGAGTGGGTAATCCTAATTTCCTAATGTAGAAAAATCTACCCTTCCAGTTCTTCTTAAAAGAGGGGATGTGGACAACATAGTAAAAATCTTCAGGAGTTACCCTCTTGGTAAAATAATACCAACTTTCAGAGGACCGGCAAGCAAATAGACTTCTAAAGATCCTCTGGTCAAAGGGGATCTCAGACGCTCTAAGGAAGAGCAGGAAAGATAGAATTATTTTCAAACTGTTCGGCTTGATTTGAGGAAGCCTAAGGTTATAGGAGTGAAGAATTCGGAACAATGAGACTGGGATGGGAAGACGAAATCCGGAGTGGAAATACTCCTCATAAATGGCCTCATACCCCGCAGGAGGGTCATAGGCAGTTTGATTGGGTAAAGGAAGGATGGGATCAAATTGATCAACATCAATGTCGTACATATCGCACAACAGGCTTATGTCCACCTCGGACATGGTACAAAATGACTCTTGGACCTCTGCTGAGGGGGACCCCCTGTAAACAACCCCAACTGGCAGAGATGAAACCCTAGATTTTTGGGGAATCGTGAGAGTTTCCGGAGCAGGAGCAGTTTCAGCTTGCTCCGGCGAAACCTCAACTACTGTTATAGCTCTGCTCGCTGGAGCTCGGCCACTGGGGCCGGCAACATCACCAGCACCAGCCAAGAGCCGAGCCAGAGGACGGTTCTCAGAGACAACCGTCTTCTCCGATGATGAGCTGAAGTTTCCTACGTTTCCAACGTAAGAAGCTCCCTCAGAGAGATTTTGGGAATCTGAAGCAGAAGACATGGAAACTAAAAGAAGACTTACAGACGATTAGCTGGAAGAGAAGGAAGATTGCCGAGGTGAAAAGGACGCCGGAGCAAGGGGAAACGCCGGAAGAGCTGACACCGATGAAAAGCAAAGACATGAAAAGAGTAATTAGAATGCAAAAGGGAAAAAATGAGGAACGAAGCCTTATTTATAGGCAAGTCTCAGCCATTCCAAAGGTCACCTCGAGTTAAGTTAACCTTGATTCCCATGCCACCATCAAGGCGGATTGGCACTGAATCCTGAACCGACGTGAATAAAAGCTGAACCGTCGTCACCTCGGTATGCGCAGACAATAATTGTGCAAGGCAAATCAACCCAAGGTGGACACGTGCCAATAAAAATTACCCACTTGGTCAGTATGATCCAATCAGTACAGCTACAAACTGATGCTTCGTACACCACGCTTGATAGGTATGGAGTAATTGGCTTTAAGAGAGACACCTTGGCCAAAGGCAACAATATCAACAGATCAGCCTGCCCTCAGCTCAGCTCGGCCAAACTAATCTGGGGGGCAAATGATGATACCAGAAAATCCACCCGTTAGTCAATGTCAGTCAACGTTAGAGCAAGAGTACAGAAATGACTTAAGTGCCGCAGGTCGGCCTGAAGAAAACTGACTGTCCTACGCGGACAAATATCGCACCTCGGCCATGGAGGTCCCTGGTCATCTCGGCCACAGGGTCAGTACCCTACTAGAACTAAGGGTTCCACCTCGGCCTAAGGTTTTCAGCTCGGCTCAATGGCTTTAACACGACCAATGGATCTTATCTCAACTCTAGTTATATCAACCGGAATATCCAGACATCTAGAAGAGGTCGAATATACATCCAGCTCGGCCAAAGGAAACCAGCCTTTGGTTCCTGGATGAGCCCTCCAGTTCCATCTCGGCCAAAGAAGCACATCTCGGCCTCGGATCTGATTTGACCACGGATTTGGTCAGTGACCTCGGCCAAGTTACAACAGTCACAGAGCTGTATGCTACATGGCCTACATGCAATATCCAACCTTCCAGATGTCAATCATACAGAGGGAAGGTGCCAGTACAGCAATCTTTAGCAGCTGCACGGCTACTATGCAAGCAAGCCAGACGTCGTCATCTCAACCATCTGAGACACGCAGCTCCTAGCTTTCGCCAACTATAAAAGAACTTCCTCATCAGAAAGGAAAAGCTAAGCTCAGATAAGCTAAAGAAATCCCAGCTCGGCTTACACCTTGGCTGACCCCAAACAGGTTTTATCAAACCTATACTACATTTAAAGCCTTACGCATAAAATGCCCGTGACTGACTTGAGCGTCGGAGGGTCTTCCCGGGGCAGCGCCCTGGGACCCTAACGAGCTTTTCTTCTTTTCTCAGGTTTTCTCTGGAGGACGTCTGACGGAAGGACAACGACCATTAAACGGCCTAGCTCCGGATATTTCTACTTTTACTTTGACGGGACCAATCCGACCTCGTCAGATAGGGTTCTTGATCTCAATGCTTCATAAAAAAGAAAGTGCATTTTCATGCTTTCTGCAACATCAAAATTTCTTACTCAAAACTTAAAAAATGGAGGAAAAGAAAAATTAGAAAAAAGAAATATGAAGATGATAGAAGGGGACGGTGGATGCATGCAAAAGAAGGAAGGAAGATGAGGAGGAGAATGATTTTGGTTTTGAAAGTGAGCTTGAAGAAAGCGAAAAGAGAGGATTTTCACATGCTGAAATACAAAGCCCTCATGACCTAAAACATCGGGTGTTTTTGCTCTGTCTTTTCTACAATTTTAAGAATTTAATTAGATATAACAAAGTCACCACGTTTTTATTTGCTTTCACGTGGTTTTTTGTCCCCCCCCCCCTCCCCTTTCGCATAGTAAATTCCATAACGTCAATGCCGATATCTTAGTGGGAACAAGAAAACAGAAAGGGAAGGGAAAAAAACAGCCATTGGAATAAGTCAATTGGTATCATGGTGTGTTGATACAAAGGTATTGTTCCCCGGTTCAGATTCAGAGAGACTAAAGATGAGGCAAAATATGAAGTCTCCAATCATACGTCGTCATGTGTAAAAAGCAGTTTTTTAAATAAAAAAAATAGCAGCACCCTTCTTTAAAAAATGTTTTTTTATATATGACGACGCGTGATTAGAAACCACATATTTTAACCTACCTTTAGTTTCTACATATCTAAATCCATTGTTCGCTTTCAATTGGTTGGACCCAAAATCTGTTGATTTATTTTTGGGGCAGCATCTATGGTTGAAGCCTGACAAGCAAACTACTACTACTGCAGGGAAAAAGAGAGTTTTCCAACAAAAAAAAAAAAAAGCGTTTATAACTTTGGAAAACATATACGGCGTCCAGAATGTTTGTACTATAAAGCCCAAAAAGGTTTTTAAATAAGCACTTCCTTTTGGAAACAGCTGCAAGTTAAATATTTGATTTACAAATTGTTTTATGGGTCTGTTTTACAGTGGACACGTTTTCGGTGCACCAACTACGTTTGAAAACTCTCTTTTTTTAATAGAAAAATTACATTTTTCTCCTTTGTGGTTTGGCAAAATAACAGAAAAACTCCATCTAATTTAAAATGTGATAATAGCCTTCCATGTAGTTATAGACTAAACTAAAAACGTCCATTTGTCGGTTATCTTTCAGTTTATTATATAACCACATGGGTGTCTTCATCAAATTTTTATCTTTAGACAGTCTTCCTACTATAACGAACTCATCTCGTCTCAAAAACCGAATGATTTAGACTTTATCATACATGCTCCATCTCATCGGACCGATGGACTCCAATTCTGCCTCCTCTCTCCCCTCCCCCACATCAAAAAAAATTCTTTAACATACATATTTAGATATACATATACACATAAATACACACACATATATACATATATATAGATATATATGTATGTATGTATCTATATATATGTATCTATATCTATATATCTACATATATATATATCTACATATATATATATCTACATATATATATATATATATATATATATATATATATATATATGAGTATATATATGTATGTATCTATCTATGTATGTATGTGCATGTGTGTTTGTCTGTGTGTACTATATGTGTGTGTGTGTATGTATGTATGTGTGTGTGTAGAGAGAAAGGGGAGACCCATACATACGTACCTACACACATATACACATATATATATATATGGACACAAACTTTTAATTATCATTTCTACTAAAGGCCATGAAAATGTGCCCAAATAAGACAAGGACCAAGTATATTTAATCCACATAGTGAATTTGAATTATGACCGGTCATGTGTCTGTGAAAATTGTTTACTTGCCACATGTAAGATTTCTGCTGCCAAGTAAAATTTCTGCTCTTAGTTTCGCTAGCTGCAGGAAATATATTAGTGATTGTTTTGTTTGTTTCGCCAATGTAAGCGTTCATTGTCCATGATGACTAATTATACAATCCAAAGAAGTTAGAAGACATCATGTGCGTATATGTATCTATGCATACGTGTCTGTGAGCATATGTATATGTGCGTGTGTATTTTTGCGTGTATATGTGTGTGTTTATATATTTATATATACATACATACATACATACATATGTATATATATGCGTACATATATATATACATACTATATATATACATATATATATATATGTATATATGATTGGGGGAGACAGGTCAGAATCCCACAGGTCTGATGGGGCGGGACGAGGACGAGTGTAAAAGGAACTAAATTTTTTTGTTGTCCAACGGGGTATTGTTCATAATGACTTGTGTATGTTTTGTGGCAGATCACTAGAAGTTCAAGAACATTTGTTTTCTCAACGTACTTTCTCCAAAGAAGTGTGAAAGGCAGTCCTAGTGCGGCTTAACTGTAAAACATTCATCTTCTCATGGGATAACCCTCAGGCATAGTTATTGGTCAATCATTGGAGCTTCAAATTTCAAAAAGATCCGGTATACACAGTAGTTGTCTACTAAGTGTGGAGAAAACGAAATCAGAGGCTCTATGAAACAATTCAAGAAAAATGGACAGACTGTGTCCAGAGAAATCTTGCAGAATATTAAATTTTTCGCTACATCATGGTAGAATATCAAGAACACCCAAGAAAATTGAAAATAGCTATTAATCTGGGTCTTCTTATGATGATTTTCTCAACATACCTCTTTATGAACTCTATGGTTTGAATTGATGGTAATTTCACCAATGTTCCCTCTCCCTGATTCATGTTATGGAAGGAGTGGTTTGCCTTTGTTTTGAGGGCTAGCCTAAGTAATGTTCATGCTAACATTCTCTCTTCTACACCTTCTGTTTTTATTCTACTCGTAGGTGGACGTATCGAGCCGAAATAAGATCTCAGATTGACATCTTTATACACTAATTTATCTGGGTAATGGAGTGTACGTTTTGGTTGGTTCCAAATTTCACAATCACATTCTCCCTTTGTTGCATTTTGATCTTTGTTTTCTGCTGAGCAATATTCATCTTTTACTATTTGGATGTTGTTTATAGACTCGCTTTACTATTGGGGTTTACTGTTGTAAGCCACCTTTATTTTGTACAAGTCATGTTTGTTATTGTCTTTATGGTAACTATTTCGTACAGGTTGGAATTTACATTAACTTATGTTATGGGTGTGATTGGCTTATACTTGACTTATGTTGCCATCTTGCGGCAACTTTTTATAAAATTGAGCACTAGATTGGATAGCACGTTATATGTCACTTATGGTTAATCAAGCTAAGTTTTTAGTTGCTTGTTTATAAACAACATCTTTTGCAAAGTCAATAATTTTGACTTATATATGATAACTTCAACTTTAAAAAAAAAGCCCAAGTGCCTTAGTTACATCAAACTTGACAGCAGTCACACATGGCATTGCATTTCAAGGTCATGTAATAAGAAAGACAATTCAAAGAATATCCTAAGATAAAAAGAAGAAGTGCCACTTGTGACAATCATTTTAAAGGGGGAGTAGCGGCGTGAATAGAGTGCTCGGTAATTTTTGAAATTTCTTCGGTTTAGCTTACACACACTAAAATACTCTCCAAAGTGGATTTTTAACAATGAATAAAGACGCATGACTTAGAGTGGTTCGAATATTTTTGATTATACTCTACTATCACCTTATTTCCAAAGTGGATTTTTAACAACTTTCTTATTATCTTCAACAAGAAATATGAACAACAACAGCAACAGCTACACTAACAATTAGTGCATGCAAAAACTATAGCAGCAACAACTTATTGTACAAACACTTTGTGCAGCATCACCTATAACAACAACTTATTGAACAAATACTATATGCAATATGAACAACAGTAGCTACAAGCAAGAACCACTTCTTGCTTTTTCACCTTATTAAATTTCTACTATAAAACTTTCACCAAATGACTTTTGGGGAAAAAGCGAAATAACACTTTCTAATAAATCTAAATCACAAGCAAAAGATCAAATATGTATGGTTTCTCTTATGTTAGACTTCTGCTCTAAAAATACAATAATGAAAAGCAACCAGAGCTTAATTATCTTAAAACATTTTTGCACCTTTTGGAGCTTTTTACAACAATATTGGATGAAGCTTGAAGAGCAAAAAAGTGCGTAAATGCCTCATATGAGCTTCTTCAATATATAGATGGTGTGAGCCAAGTTTTTGCAGTCTTCATAAAGTCTTCAACTCAATCAAATGTCTTAAAGATGTCCAAATAGCCTTCATCCGCTCTATAGTTGATTTTGATACTCTATAGCCACCACAGAGAATCCTATATATGTTTACAATAGTCAAAAAACATAATAAATATTGGGAGAAATTCCATAATCAATTTAGGAAAGATTAAAGAGACAAAACACTTCAAGTCTTCCTTTGATTTGTTTGCAACAGCTACAAAATTTTGAATTCTGGGCAACATCGATCTATCTATATGAGAGTATGATATACAGCGATCGATCTATGCAAGGGTATGGTGTTAGACAATGTGGTTTCAATAAGAATTCAGGATGACATCGCTCGATCTATGTTAGAATATGATGTACATCGATCGATCTATGTGAGGATATGATAATAGATAGTGTGGTTTCAAATTGAATTCAGGAAGACGCCGACCGATCAATGGCAGGGTATGATGTTGGACAATGTGATTTCAATTTGGATTCAAGATGACATCGATCGACCTATGTGAGACTATGATGTACGCCGATCGATCTATTTGAATGTACGATCTATACATTGATCTCTGCTTAAAGATCTATGTGGTTGGGATGATGTATACATTGATCTCTATTTAGGGATCAATGTCATAGTATGATGTTACTTACTTATTTGTTCAAGCATTTGTTATTTACTAAGTATAAAATGACTTTTCAATCATTTTTCAAATATCTTTTAAACTTCATCAAAACATTCATATTCCAACAACGATCGTATGATGGCGGCACGATGTGGTACGATATTGGCACGCAGTGACATAGCGCGGGTACGCTTTGGCGTGACAGTGCCTGAAATGATTTTCGATCCCACGGCTTAGGGATCTATACCCTTTAAACAAACACAAAGAATGAGTAATGATACATATTCATTACCCATTCCTCCATTCTTAAACCCCCAAACCGAACACCCTCTTATATGATCAAACGTGAAGATTATATATATAATTACGTATATACCTACACACATATGTATATGTGTGTAATGTATATATGAGTGCCAGTGATTAATCCAAAAGGTTTTAAAAGATTTTTAACCATAGTTTAAAAAAGACCATAGTTATTAATACTCTATCAATAAAGTTTTAAATAATTTAACCAATTCCTTTGTTATGCAAAAAAGAACCCTTTTGTTAGATGTATACTAAATATTATTCTATTATTGTCACTATATTAAGATAAACTTCATAGAATATCTTGCTATTTATTTGGTTAAAATACCAAATATTATTGTTTTAAAGAAGAGCTCCGTCATCGCCTTTGCTAACGTGAGCCTGATGCCGGGAAGCCTAAAATTTGTCCCCGCCATCTCCTCTATCTGCCACTCCCCCATTCCCAATCGAATTTGGCCCCGAAACTTCACCACCACCATCATAGCCGCCAGCGGCAGCCCCAATCCCTCCTTTCGGGAGTGCTGGGGTGACAGCACACCTCCTTGCGGATGCCCGGCGCACTTTAGAACTACTCGTCCTTTCTTTATCACGTCATCTTCTAATAGAAATTCAAACTTGCTAGGGTTTCGTCGCCGGGAATTTTCTGGCTCTTCTAGTGGTAGGATTGTTTCCGGTGGTGGTGCTGGCACTCAGATGGGGCCAACTTATTCTTCCGATGATGAAACTAAGGACCAGAAGTACGACGACGGCAAGAAACCGCTTCTGCCGCCGTCGTGTAATTCGTCAAAAATTCTCACTTTGCCGACCATTTTGACCATCGGCCGCGTCGCTGCCGTTCCTCTCATTGGCTACAGTATGTATCTCTCAGTTGATTTATTCTTTGTCATTCGATTTGTTTCTTAATTTGGTGATCCTCTTTTTTGCCCTCCGTTTGGGGCGAATTAGCGTTCTATATGGATAGTTGGTGGGGACCGGTGGCAACAACTGGTGTATTTTTAGCTGCCGCAATAACGGATTGGCTTGATGGATATCTGGCTAGAAAGGTATCAATTTGTAGTTTACAGAACAAAACTTTGTTTGTATTTTCTGGAATTGCAACTAATTTGTGGTTTTATATGCGACAGATGAAGCTAGGAACAGCTTTTGGTGCCTTCTTGGATCCAGTTGCTGACAAGGTTTTGTCTTTGGCTATGATTAAAATATTGTCTCTTGTGTATGACAGTCTTTTGTTCGCTTACATAACGTTCAAGTAGGATCAATGTTGTTAGGCACTTTTAGCATCGTGTGTTTTATTTATATCGTATTTTTCTTGATGTATGCAGCTCATGGTTGCTGCCACTTTAATCTTGTTGTGCTCCAGACCTTTTGAAGCTGGTACATTCAACCAAATGCCATGGCTGTTTACAGTTCCAGCTATGGCCATTATCGGGAGAGAGGTGAGTAGCAAGATTGAACACTATTTGCTTGCTGATTACTTAAGTCGATTAAGCTTTTGGCTCATTATAATTTTCCTGTTTTAAAAAGTATACCATACATGTTGATGTTGCCCATTTCAAATGTCTTTATGCTGGTGATTCTTTCAATCTTGTTACTTGATTTGAAGAAATATATAAAGCTTATAACACTCTGTTCTTGCTGCTCCGGTACATGCTCTTCCGAAGCATCTAATTCTGTGAATGTATTTTACACTTCGCTTTTTTATTTTTATCTTGGAAAACAACGACTCTTTCCTTGTGACTTTTGGTTGTGTGACAACTGTAATATTGTCTAGTCGTGATTTACTTGTGCAATAACATCTTCAACTTGACATGCTATCGCGATGCTGTGCAGATAACCATGTCTGCGGTTAGGGAATGGGCGGCTTCTCAGGATGCCAAACTTTTGGAGGTATGTCCTTATTTTTGTTGCAAATCAACTTGTAGGTTTACTGAATGTAGTTGGATTTTCGTTTTCTCCCCAGGCTGTTGCTGTGAATAACTTGGGAAAGTGGAAAACAGCCACACAGATGACCTCATTGACTATACTCTTGGCATCAAGAGACAGCAGGTTTTGTCATATCTTGCTATAGTCCACTGCATCATTTGTTCATCCTTTTAATCAATGATCTTTCTTTCTTTCTGTTTTCTTCAGCCTTATAGGAGCAGCATCGTTTGTGACTTCTGGTGTTGTATTACTATATATCTCGGCATGGCTCTCTGTATGGTCATTAGTGGTGTATATGAGGAAGATATGGAAAGTTTTGATGAGGTAGAAATCTCGGATCATATGCCTTCAGCCCTTTTAGCTTCTTGGGGTGCTTTGGTTATTGGTGGAAGACATTAACTCTGCTGATTTTTGAAGTGGATTCGACCATATAGAGCTGGATGGCTCATTACAATATTTGCTGATTGATCTATTCAGCTATACTATGCATAGTTACTTCCGAACCAGACTGACAGCTGTATCGGCTCATATGTCCACAGCCTGGTTGGATAATTTAATCTGTTGACTGGAGATGATGCATCCATAATACAAACAAACGAATTTTCCACAAGTTTTTACGGTTCTGACCTATTCTTGATCTTTCCTTAAGATTGGAACTGTATTTTGGCGGTGCTAGGAGTATGACTGACCTATCATGATTTGGGGAAAATTTTCTCATAGCATTGGAAAGATGTGTCTGTGCAAAACTGGTTTATCTGTATTGGAAACTTTTGAGTCGACAATAACTCGATATTAACTACGTTTGTCTCTACTTTTAATGTTGCAGTCTTTTTCTTAAATTCTCTCGCTCTCTCACTCAACCGTGATATTGGCATAAGAGTAATACCGTTGCACAATGCGGGATGGGATCTCCTCACCCCATCTTCACCGCCTCCCACGTGGCAACAGGGGTGGTGAGGCTGGTGGGGAGGAAGAGGTGTATGAAGGGGGTGGCTATTATGTGGCGGGCGGTGGGGACGGGGGTGAGGGGTTTGGGGGTGAGGAAATCTCATCCCAGTGCGGGATGGGATCTCCTCACCCCATCCCCTCGCCTGCCACGTGGCAGCAGGGGGCAATGATGAGGCTGGCGGGGAGGAAGAGGTGCATTAGCAAATTCCACGTGGACTCTCTCTGGCGTATTAGCAAATTCCACCCAACCTGAATTAAATCAAAGTTGAAAAATACCCCATGCGTTATCTTTCTTGGTATTTTCCTCCATCCACAATAGTTAACGAATGTAAAATAGTTTAATGTAACATTTTACAGCTTGGTTAAGTTTATATGGGTATTTGCGGTTGTTCCTTTTCATTTCTCTTACAGATGTCTTGGGCTTTGATGTCACTTGTCTGTATCACGTGTGTGCCTTTATCTGTTTGGTGAGCTTGCAGAGAATTGATTTTATTTTTTGAAGCTAAGAGATTTGATTTTATTGTTTGGCCATTATATTTAGATTTTTTTTCCCTTTCTACTGTTTTGACCCATCATATTTACGTCTTTTTTCCTTCGGAAAGCTCCCGTACAAATGTAGGTAAATCGGTTCTTGCTTATTCGATTTTCATCCCTAGGTGTCCTCCAATGTCATGAATTTTTGGTCGGGATCCTCTCACCCAAACGACAGTGACAAAAGACCACTCAGCACACAGCAAACAGAAGGCTATGAGATTAGATAAGAGATAACCAACATGACACGTGAGGTTAGATGCGGCGGTGACTCCTCACCATCCGGTGAGGCATCGGAAGTGAGGAATTTTAAAGTTGACGATTTGACATGGAGACACGCGGGGCGGGGGTAGAGGGTGTTATGTAAGGGATAGGATCCCCTGACCGTCCCACATGGACGGTAACAAAGGACCGGCGACACGTGACAGTCTAAGGGGGTGGTGAGGCTAGCTTCACCACCCCACGCATCTAGCCTCACCACCCCCTCTGACTGTCACGTGTTGTGCGGTCCTTTGTTACCGTCCATGTGGGGCATCTAGCCTCATCACTTCTCCTGACTGTCACGTGTCAGGCGGTCACAAAGGGGTGAGGAAAAATGAGGTTAGGGGATCCCATTCCGTTAGGTGGAGGGAGAGAGAGTAGTTGGTCCACAGTCATGCAGCGGGACTGAAGCGATTTCAGGTGTCAAAGTTTGACAGACTTGATTAATTAAACGCGGTTGAGATCACAAGAGGTAAAAAATGAGGTAAAATATGAGGCCTCCAATCACGCGCTGCCACGTGTACAAGTAACTATTTTTTAAAAACAAAAAAAAATTAAACTTCTTCCACTTTTGTATACGTGGCAATCTGTGATTGAAGGCCTCATATTTTACCTCATTTTTTAACTCCTCTAATCTCAACCGAATTAAACGCCAGCGTAAAGCAGGTGAAGAAGTAAGACCGAGGATTTCAAAATGGAAACAATTATTATTTATTCAGTCCATGTTTAAGAGACCTCCTTCCCCGAAATAACAGATAAGCTGGCAAAATCAATAACACCAGCAGCTATTAGTAAGAAACATCGCTTGCTTCTTCACAATTTTAACAAAATTTTGCCGAAGAACTTTCATCAAATTTGTTTTGAAGAATAAGTGAAACTTTCAAGTAAGTCTTAAATCACAAGTAAAAGATCAACTATGTTTAGTTCTTTTTGTGTTAGACTTTTATTTTCATAATACAACAACCAAAACAACCAACATGAGCTTAATGAGTTTTAAACACTTTTGCACATTTGAGAACTTTTTAGAACAATGGAAGATGAAGCTTTGAAGATGATCAAAGTGTGTAAACGATTCATATGAGATTCTTTAATATATAGAGGATGCGAGCTACGTTTTTGCAGCCTCTATAAAGTCTTCAATTCATCATATGTCTAGAAGATGTCCGAATAGTCTTCAACAACCCTGTAATTGATTTTGATGCTACATAGCCACCTTCGAAAATTTTAGATGCATTTACAATAGTCAAAAAAACCTTATAGATGATGGAGGAAAGTCCACATCAGTTTCGGTAAGATTGGAGAGTGAAAGTACTTTAACTCTTTGTTGGATTTGTTTGCAACGACTATAAAATTTTGAATTTTGGTCTACATAGATCCATCCGTGTCTCAATTTTTACAGAATGATGTACATGGATGATCTATGTTGAGCAGACTGAGAGATCAATGTCTTACAATGTGGTTTCAGTTTTGCAACTTACCTACATCAGTCGATCTATATTGAGAGAATGGTATACGTCAATCGATCCATATTGAAAGACTAATGTACGTCGATCGATCCATGTTGCGCAGGTTGAGAGATTGATGTCTTACAATTCAATTCCAAGTTTGCATATTTCATACATCATTCGATCTACGTCAATTTTGAAAGATCTATGTATACATAAATCGATCTATGTAGAGTATGACGTATATACTGAACTTTGTTTTTAGTGATCTACGTAAAGATTTACGTCCCACCTTTATTTAAACCTTTGTTAATTTCAAATTACAAAATGACTTTTTAATTCTTTTTTAAAAATCTTTTAAACTTCATCAAAACATTTATATTCTAACAACTACTAGGGGCAGTATAGATAAATATTTTACAGTTCCACAACATCGAATCAGGTATATCAAACTAGTGACTAGTAATAGTAAATTCTTACTCAAATACTAGCTCTTTCCTATTCTTAAAATGTGTTGTTTAATATATATATGTATGTGTGTGTGTGTGTATATATATATATGTATGTATGTATGTATATATGTATGTATGTATGTATGTATATATGTATATGCTAAAAAACTGTGCTCTTCAATCTTTACACACTATGACTGATGCACCTTATGTTCATCTCCAAGAATTGCACCTTTTGTGTCTGAAAATTGGAACCCACTCATTATTATTGAAGAATCATTTGAAATAAAGAACTCATCCCTGCTAAAGAAGAATTATCAACATTTGGACTGTTGTTGTTGTTATTTCTATCTTCATTCAAGATACTTTAGTCACTATCAAATGATCCATTTTCTGAAATCAGTAAAAATAAAAAGACAACCCCTATTAGTCCGTTATTCCTAATCAACAACAACAACATTACCCCATTGTCTTAGAGTTTTTCGCCTATGACGGAATATGAGGGGTCGGATGTACGCAACCATACCTATATGTTAGAAATACACAGAGGTTGTTTTCCGATGACCCATAATGAAAATTACGTCAAGCTGTGTCGGTTAACTGTTACTTCACAATATAAGAACCACAACCAATTTAGTAAGTCATTTTGCTTTATTCCATCATATTCCAAAGTCAGAAAAAATGTGTCCTTAACTTCATTGAAAATGTAAACTAGTCCGTTCTTACTAGTGAAACTCTCAAAGTAAGAACTCTGTTGTAGAGACTCCATGAACGAAGCTATGTCTTCCTTTTTCAGGAACCTCAGTTCTTGCTATTAGATTATTCTTCTCTTCAGCAGACATTCGTTTCATAAGTACTATGTTACTGTCAATTATTGTCTTAGTAAATATAACAGGAAAGTATCCATAATACTTTCAAACTCTCTTCTGTTCACCAAGCTGCTGACTAGCCAGTCTTTAAGAGCTTCAAACGAACAGGGAGCTGACTGATCCTGCAATGCTGAGTTAATGAGTACTCATTTAGGAGCTTGCAACATTGATGCTGCAGACTGACCAGTTTTTACATAAGATCCTTTGTTTGACTCAAGAGGGCGGGCGTTGGCGCAACTGGTAAGGTTACTGCTTTGTGATCTTGAGGTCATGGATTCGATTCGCGGAAACAGGCACAAAAAATTGTATGGTAGGATTGCGTACATCATATCATGAAGCGATCCGCCCCCTCTCCAGACCCTGCGCAAACGCGGATTCTAGTGCACCGGAACACCCTTTGTTTGCCTCACATAATCTCAAAGCCCTTCTTGTTGTCCTTAAATATACCTGAGAAAGATAGTGATTATCATTGGAAGCTTTGTTCTCACTTTCAGATGCCATTGCCTTTCATTTTATTGACACATGCTTCCACCTTTGTCATCTTCTAACTTTGATTTCATGTCACCAATCTCTGGAAGAAGGGCTCCTTTTTCATGCTTAAGTTTGTCACATGGGTTTGGTTGCATACATCCGACCTCCCACACCTCCTTGTAAGCGGGAGTCTTTAAGGCAATAGGGTAATGTTGTTGTTGTGCTTAAGTTTGTCAAAGATATGTTTTAGGGCGTCATAATTTGCGTTGAGAAGTCCACAATCTTTCTCCAAATCACCTAGATCTTATGTTCTGGAACCAAACAGCTAATTGTCTGGGCTGCAACCCAAGTTCTTGAGCAAGTTTCACCTCCTTTCCGGGTTCAAACTTGTTCTCCACTTCAAAGTTTTCTCTCCTATGCTTTTAATTATTCCACACATCCTTCTTCATCTATGCTACTAACATTCTAAAATCAGTGTTTATAACAACTTTTATTCTCATTACATGCCTCCCCCCCCCCCCCCCCCTACTGATATAAGTTTTTTCTTTTCTTTTCTTTTCTTTTTTGCTTGGAATAGATAGGACAGGATTTTAAGTTATATATGTACCGCATCTGTTTTTGTTGATAACATAATGCGAATATTTATAAAAGAAAGTATATTCTAAAACTAGAAAGCTTGAACGAAAACGTACTCTTATACTTGTTGGACTAAGATATAAGCTTAAAGAACTATGGAATTAAAGATTTACTGATGAATTAGATTATAAAACTAGTGAGAAAACCAATTACCTATCTTGCACTTTTATGGTATAAATTTGAAATGACTATGTTACTTCATCTTGCTAATGGCAAGATGAAAATTTCAAGACCGTTGGACTTTTAGGTACTTGAAGAATGCAACAGGTCCAAGTCTTCTTCTAGAAATTACAGATAGAAGCATACAAGATTCTGCAAATGATAAATGAAGAGTAACATGGAAGCACAAAAAACTGATGGAAGATCTGGAGAAATCAGTTTCAAGACATCAAAATCCTTTGTGATAATTTATGCCCAAAGCATACAAACATAAATCCTTTGTGATAATTTTTGCTCAAAGCATGCAGACATCAACCACAATTCATCAGCAAATTAAAGATAAAAACATAAATCTGAAATATACTTCAATCAAAAGACTAAATGACATATTGAAACTAATATCTGATACAGTTTTAGATTTTATTTTTAGTTTCAAGCTTGGTTGTATGAAAACCTACTACCAATTTGAAGAGCGAAGAAATATACAGAAAATACACAAGTTATACACAAAATATACTTGTAAATATACACGTACATGCATGCTGTAGATATATGCATGTTAGGGGTTTGGATCACCTCACCACAATTCTCTCACCATTCTCCCCACCGCACAACACGTGGCAAACAGATGGGTTGGTGAATCTAGATGCGGTAGTGGGGAGATAGATGAGAGAATTGTGAGTGAGGTGATCCCACCTTGCATGTTAGTACAGGCAAAAGAGCTTAGACATCACTGTTTAGTGATTCAGGATCATTCTAGCCGTTGGTCTCAAATATAGCCGTTGACACTGGACCCAACAGCCCTCTGTGCACATATTCTAGCCATTACAGACTTGTATATTAGTTCTTTATATAAGTAGCCTCATTTGTACATTTAAACTAAAACCGAACAATATTGTTAGCCCCCAATCTCTTCTTAAACATATCAACACTGAAGTGAGGGGAATTCATGACATTGGGCCAACTGGGTATGAAATGGGTGGGTTCTAATGTCATCCTACGCTAGAGATTTGTTCTCAACAAGTATCTGAACCTCCTTTTAGGGAAATTACAGGCCTGCGTAAGGAATTGCAATTAATCAGATGGGAATCTAAGAACAAGACAATAACTGTGATGTCATCATGGAAATGCCTTCTGACCCCTCTATCAATCCTTTTCAGGTCGGAATATCTCATTTCCCTTTTCTTTGCTGCTTCTCGAATGGCAGCTTTGATCAGTTTCCTCGCAATGCCCTGCACAAGCATACAAATATACGGCCAAACGCCTCAGCCACTGGTTCACAAAAAGACAAAGTTCACAACTAGCAGCAGGCACTCTACATGCATAAACTGGAAGAAATCAGTAATTCAACAACAACAACATTACTCCATTGCCTTAAAGGTTCCCGTTTATGACGGGGTATAGGATGTCGAATGTACACAACCATATCCATGTGTCAGAAACACACAGAGGTTGTTTACCGATGACTCATAATGAAAATTGCGTCAAACTGTGTCGATGAACTGCTACTTCACAATATAAGAAGCGCATCCAATTAGTGAGTCATTTTGCTTTATTCCATCATATTCCAAAGTCAAGAAAGAGTGTGACTCCATTGCAAATGGAAAGTCGAAATCAGTAATTCAATAGAGGGATTAAACTAGGATTAAAGATCTGAAACTCACAGAATATTGTTATCCTTGCATCAAAACATGGAATATGCGTGCTATTATTTTCAAACTTACAAGGCATAAAGCATTTGAAAGGAAAGAAGATGGGCGAGGTGACTTGGACAGGAAATTCATCGAGAGAACTACTTTCATGAGCTAGGCTGGCCATGTTGGATTTAGGCATGCAACAATATAGCAATTATCACAGGATATCATGATCTTGCAGTCTAAGTTAAATATCAGTACTTATGTCAATAAGCAATTGCAAACTCATAGCAGGGAAATTGAGTAAACTCAAAAACAAACAAATTAAAGTCCTACATTACGTGGGCACGTGTGAACGATGTCAACTGCCTCGTCATTGGTAAGATGCTCCCAGAGGCCATCAGATGCAAATATAAGGAATTGGTCTTCAGGGTGGAGCCTCTGTACATGTATCGAAGGCTCAGCTTTAAGGACGGGTGTCTGGAAGGAATCAGGCAGCCTAAACTTTGGTAGCAAGGGTGGTCTATTAAACTCTGCTCTTTTCAAGTATGCATCACCAATTGATCTGGATACCTGAAGAAGAAAAATGTATGAAAACTCGCATAAGATCACAATGAACAAAAGAATGTGGTATGTAATGATTGCAGCTCCTCCCTAACACATTCCAGACTTGCATTGTGTTCAGTGGATAATTGTATTGCTTTGATATCTTTATCAGACATTTCAAGCCTTCCTAAGACCACACGAGAATCGCCAGCATTTGCTATATATAATACTCCACTGCATATTACACCCACCAAACAACACGATCCCACGGAAGCAATTTGTGGTCTGGTTTCCCACTCTTTTTTCACCAAAGACAGAAATTCCTCTTCTGTCGCCAGATATGCTCTGGTTATAACTTCAGCTGACATCCCCTGATTCTCGGAAGTGAATTCTGCATCAGAAACGGCTATCAAGTGAGTTAAAATGCATCACCAACGACAACAAAAAAAAAAAAGAACATATGTAAAGACATGCATCTGTTCTTTTGGGGTGGGGGTGGGGGGGCGCTGACTCTTCGGGAGTATGCTTTTCAAAACAGAAGGTGCGCTGATGCACTAAAGTTCCATAGGCTGCTAAAATCATACGTATGAATCCGCCCACCAGTCATTGAAGTTTGGCATGGTTAGTGTTTACATAGGAGAGAGAGAGAGAGATGTAGAAATACTAGTTAAGACAATTGTGTAAATAAGTTGTTACATATACAAAATGTAAAATATGTAGGTAGGACATGTAAATATTATGTATAGGATGGATCAAAGTCCAAGACTGCAAGGCTGCAGGTTACCGTTGTGGAACAACGGTCCATTCCCATCTTCCCCTTATTCAATTGTAAATATATATAGATGAAGTCCAGTAAATAAAGATAAGAAGGAAATCTGATGATTTCCAGGTTTAATTCTACAATCTTCCTTCATTTCTGTGATCATCTCTAAATATTGTAAAATTCTATATGGTATTAGAGCTGAGGTGCTCTTGGTTATTGAAATTTCGTCTTTAAGAAGAGTGCTTTTTTTTCTGCTCTCCAGAATTATTACTGGATCATTCGTCTTTAAGAAATTTCGTCTTCGTTGGTAAAGGATTTAGACAGAATTGATAAAGTTGAAGAAGGAGTTTTTTTTTTTGTTTGGGTATTACACGGTGTGTATTGGAAAACCCACTGAACACGTGAATTCTCTGAAAGTGAAGAAAGTAAATAATAAAATATTAATTCCTGAAGCTTCCTCAGGAAGCCTTGCACGCAAATCAAGAGCCTCTCCTTCACTTGTTTTTCCCACCTTCTGCGAAATCGAGACTCTCCCCTTCACTCGTTTTTCATCTCCTACAGAAATTCAAAATCTCATACATTCCTCATTTTCGAAACTACATCTGAAATTCGAAAATCCTTCATCTAAACCCTCTCTCCTCAGACTACTCTAATTCACCTTTTTTTCATCCGAAACTACATCTCATACATTCTTCATCATGTCTGAAGCTTCTGAATCAACTGTTAGAATCGATCCCGTTTCATCAGGTGGAGAATCTGCTCCAACCCCTGCACCAGTTCAGCCTTCTAACCTAATGGACGGAAATTCCATTCTAATTACCAATCACAAACTTACTGGCCAAAACTACCTCTCCTGGAGTAAGGCTGTTGAAATGTTTATAATAGGGAGAGGTAAAGATGACTACTTGTATGGTAATCTGACAACCCCTGCTCCAAACAAACCCAACTACCGACAGTGGAGATCTGAGAATTCAATGATCATGGCCTGGTTGATTGGCTCCATGCAACCAGACATCGGTAATAATTTCATTTTATACCCTACAGCAGCTGCAATTTGGAAGGCAGCAAGAGATCTCTACTCAAAGAGAGACAATGAATTTGAGATCTACGAACTTGAGCTCCAGTTGCATGAGGTACTCCAAGGTGACCGCTCAGTAAGTGACTACTATTCTCATCTTACAAGGCTATGGCAGCAACTAGATGTTTTTGAGGTACTTAACTGGACATCCCCTGTTGATGACCAAACCTTTAAGAGCTACATAGAAAAGAAACGAGTCTATAGATTTTTGCATGGCCTGAATAAAAATCTGGATGGTGTACGGAGCAGGGTGTTAGAACTAAAGCCTCTTCCTAGTCTTAATGCTGTTTTTTCTGAGGTAAGGCAGGAAGAAAGCCGACTTAAGGTGATGATGGGAACCTCCACCCCTTCATCTCATGAAGGATCAGCTCTGGTGACAAAGTGCTCCCAAAAATCTTCCATTGAACACACTACGGCTGCATGCAACCCCAATCACAATGAAGGGAGTGATAGTGCTGGATTGATCATTCGACGCAACTCTGGACGCAACTCTGGATTTCGTTCTAACAAATACTGCAAATTTTGTAAGAAACATGGGCATATTGTTGAGAACTGTTTCAAACTACAACGCCCAAAGGAGTCTCAACCTAATCCTCAGCAGACTCGTTTTTCTCCCTCTTGGGGAGGAAATAGAACTCAGACTGCCAACACCGTTTCTACCAATACGGCCCCTACTAATTCTGAGCTGCAACTGTCTCATCAGATGGAAGCATTGATGCAACTTTTGACTCAACAACAACTCAATCAACAGTCAGCACTGCAAAACTCTAGTTCAACCAATCCCATCCAGGCAACAATGGCTTCTACTGCAGGTAACAGGTCAAATGGGACTGATTGCTCCTGGATTATTGACTCCGGAGCATCTGACCATATGACCTATAATTCTAATCTGTTTTCTACATATCAAGTATTTAATGCTCCAAAACTTGTGACTATAGCTAATGGGATTAGCTTAAAGGTAACAGGAAAGGGAACAGTTAATCTTAAAAACAAACTGTTGTTATTAGATGTGCTGTATGTGCCAAAATTGTCTTTTAATCTAATTTCTGTTAGTAAGTTAACGCATGATAATAACTGCTGGGCATTGTTCTCATCTTCTGAATGTCTCTTTCAGGAGAAACATTTATTGAAGATGATTGGCAATGCTAGGCAGTTGAATGGGCTCTACATTCTTCTTGGAAAAGATACGGCGCCTTCTTTTGGACCAGTCTCAACTCAGAGACAGTCATTTTGCCGCACAAACAAGGAGGAACAACCTGTTTTTGATTCTGCTGTTAGATATCCAGTTTGTCATAATGTTGACAAAACTGCTCTTTCGTCATATACTGGGATTAAAAATGCCAAGTTAGATTCGCTTTTGATGTGGCACTATAGGTTGGGACATCCCAATTTCACCTACTTAAGGAGATTAATGCCTCACTTGTTTGTTAATGTTAATTTTAAATCCTTGATCTGTGAAACGTGTGTACTTGCCAAACAAACAAAGGCCACTTATCTGCCAAAACCGTATCAGGCTAGCAGTCCGTTTAACTTGATTCATTCGGACATATGGGGACCATCTAGAGTCCCAAACATTACCGGTGCTAGGTGGTTCATCACATTTGTGGATGACCACACTAGACTCACTTGGGTTTACTTGATGAAAAGTAAAATGGAAGTAGGACACATCATTAAGGTTTTCCTAAGTTTAATTAAAAATCAGTTTGATGCCAGTATTAAGGTTCTTAGGAGTGATAATGGGATGGAGTATTTAGATAAAGGAGTTAAAGATTATTTGGCAGATCTAGGGATTCATCATCAAACATCCTGTGTATATACTCCACAGCAAAATGGAATTGCTGAGCGAAAGAATAGACATCTATTAGAGGTTGCAAGGGCTATTATGTTCTCTATGAATGTTCCAAAATTTTACTGGGGGGAAGCTATCTTAACTGCAACATATCTCATTAATAGAATGTCATCTAGAGTGTTGTCATTTAGAACCCCAAAAGATCTCCTGCTAGAAAGTTTTCCAAACACGAAAATAATGTCTGTTTTGCCATTTAAATTATTTGGGTGTGTTGCTTATGTGTACATTCAATCGAATATGCGCACTAAACTGGACAAGCGCACACACAGATGCATATTTCTTGGTTACTCAAGTACACAAAAAGGCTATAAATGTTATTGTCCATTAACAAAAAGGGTATTTGTTTCATTGGATATATTTTTTGATGAAAATAACGCCTTCTATTCTTCAGATTCTTCAGCAGACTCTTCGGCTGGAAACAATTGTGATCAGTATTGGAACATACTTGACATTTCCAGTGCTTCCAGCACGTGCCACAACCTAGTCACTCCTATATCAAGCCCTCCTACCAGTGACACTATGATCAATCCCGAAGACAACAATAAGCAATTAGATAATCATCCTCCTATTACACGTGTTTATACACGGAGACCGACTTCTGTTGACACTTCTCAGCTAAACACGTTACCTGGACAATCCTCCGACGATCTTCCTATAGCTCTTAGGAAAGGAGTTAGAGAATGCACTAAACACCCACTATACAATTTCCTAGCTTATGATCGGATCAACCAACCTCTAAAGACCTTCATTAGTATGCTTGACAATCAAACACTTCCAAACAACATCACTGAAGCCTTAGAACACCCAAGATGGAGGGAAGCCGTGAATGATGAAATGAAGGCATTACTTAAAAACAATACATGGGACTTAGTGACACGTGAACCTGGAATGAAACCCGTAGGGTGTAAATGGGTTTTTTCAATAAAGTATAATTCAAATGGTACTATAAACAGGTATAAAGCAAGACTTGTAGCAAAAGGTTTCACACAAACCTATGGAATTGATTACATGGAAACATTTGCTCCAGTGGCGAAGCTTAATACGGTAAGAGTTATTTTTTCACTTGCTGTTAATTTAGATTGGTGTTTACTACAATTAGATGTAAAAAATGCATTTTTGAATGGTGACTTACAAGAATTGGTTTACATGAATATCCCTCCCGGTTTTGAAACTAGTAAGAATAGTAGTATGATTTGCAAATTAAACAAGTCACTATATGGATTAAAACAATCACCACGAGCGTGGTTCAAAAGATTTACTGATGTTGTGTTAAGTTTCGGATTTCGGCAAGCACATTGCGATCATACCCTATTTATGCGATTTTCTGAGAAACAAACCATTACTATACTCATTGTATACGTAGATGATATCATACTAACTGGTAACAATGATATAGGGATTAATCTAGTTAAACGAAAGCTATCAACAGAATTTGAGGTGAAGGACTTAGGAAACTTGAGGTATTTTCTAGGAATGGAGGTTTCTAGGACACAAAATGAAATGAATATATCACAAAGGAAATATATATTGGATTTGTTGACTGAGACAGGTATGCTTGGGTGTAAGCCAGCACCTACTCCCATGGATCCAGGCAGAAAGACGAAGAAGGTATGGGATATGACTCCTACTAATAAGTTACAGTATCAACAATTAGTTGGTAAGCTTATTTATTTATCACATACACGTCCTGATATTTGTTATGCGGTAAGTTTTGTTTCACAGTTTATGCATGATCCAACAACTGAGCATCTTAAAGCTGCATTAAGAATTCTCAGGTACCTCAAGTCTGCTCCTGGTCAGGGTCTTTCATTCAAAAAACAGTCGGACAGGAACATTCTCATTTACACAGATGCAGATTGGGGTGGCTCTAAACCTGACATGCGCTCCACTACTGGATATGGCACATTTGTATGGGGAAACCTAGTAACTTGGCGAAGCAAGAAACAAGCAGTCGTATCTCGCAGCAGTGCAGAGGCCGAGTTAAGGGCATTGGCTTTGGGGATTTGTGAAGGATTATGGCTTAAAAGAATATTAGAAGAACTGCAGATGCCAGTACATTTACCAGTCAAGATTTATTGTGATAATGTATCTGCACTCAGTATGGCAGAGAATCCTACTCAGCATGACAAGTCAAAACACGTGGAAATTGATCGTCACTTTATCCGGGAAAAACTTGAGAACAAGATCATCATCCTAGAGCATATATCGTCAACTCAGCATATTGCAGACATTTTTACTAAACCAGTATCTATACCTACATTTTTATCACTTGTCGGCAAGCTTGGTTGTCGCAATATCTACACCAAGCTTGAGGGGGAGTGTAGAAATACTAGTTAAGACAATTGTGTAAATAAGTTGTTACATATACAAAATGTAAAATATGTAGGTAGGACATGTAAATATTATGTATAGGATGGATCAAAGTCCAAGACTGCAAGGCTGCAGGTTACCGTTGTGGAACAACGGTCCATTCCCATCTTCCCCTTATTCAATTGTAAATATATATATAGATGAAGTCCAGTAAATAAAGATAAGAAGGAAATCTGATGATTTCCAGGTTTAATTCTACAATCTTCCTTCATTTCTGTGATCATCTCTAAATATTGTAAAATTCTATAAGAGAGAGAGAGAGAGAGAGACGAAGTTCCATGGCTCATTATAGTACGTTTGAATCAGACCCACAACTTGTGCAAATTACGATTGAATCATACATATAAGATGAAAAAGAACATCATAGAAGATGAGGCAAAAAAATTATTAAGTCTTAGAAGCAAGTGATCGTATCACTGAAAATATTGCAGACGAGAGAGGTAGGGGAGAACAACAAACAATAGTATGAAATAGGGCATATAAAGGAGGAGAGATGGGCAAATGACCAAAAAGAAGTGAAGTGCCCTGCGCATACAAACAGAAACACGATCAGGGTGGTCAGAGGAATGAGAAGGCAGGAGTCACAATCCTGAGAAGTGGATGCATTTCTATTATTTAAGATAGATTACATAATTGGACTTTGTGATCTATCCCAAAAAAAAATGTGCAATTTAATAAATCTTGTTTCCCACAGGAATATAATCTTGGTGCTTTTCCTTCGACTCCTGAACCACTAAGCGTGTGCCTTGTGGGCTTCTTCTAGCAAGCTAGAGAATAATTTGGTAATATATGCATCGGGATACAAAAATTATCAATTTCACATTCATTGGCTGTGTAAACATTTTCCGGCCTTTCTAGTAGGCTAACCCATATCCTAACATTCGAAACACTTGTTCCTAGACACACACACATATATACACACATACAGACACACACACATACACTACACTATATAGCTCACTCTACTTTGATTGAATAAGATACAACACACACACTGCACTACTGAAGGAAATACAAGTACTAAATACAACATACCCTCTTCTCCATTTCTTACTCTAAGTGTCGTAAAGATAACCCGAGTTAAAGTATGCATTATTTTAAAGTGGAAAGGTTGCAGCTAAACCTAGATTTTCTAGGACTTTTCGGTTGATTGATTAGTTTCTTTGTTTTTGAAGTTAAAGATTTTCATATATAAGCCAAAGTAGACGAATTTACAAAAGATAGTTGTTTTCAAAAAGCAACAGCAAGCCTAGCTGGTTCAAAATATCGTTGGTTTACAATAACTTAATCAATATCTACTACCAGCCTTTACAAAAGAGTTGCCTTAGAGTAGCAACAACAAGCCTAGCTCGCCCAAACTGTAGGTGGCTTACAACAAACTAAACTAAAGCCAACCTTTCTTTCATTTTCAAACATCAAAAGAGCCAAACATGCCAATACATAAGTAGGGATAACCAACACAGTAAGAAAGCAGAAATTGCATGCTTAGGCAACAAGAAAGAACAAACTCCACAGAGCATTCAGTAATTGATGTCCAAAGCCCCCAATCACCAACCATTAAAAGGTAAATCACTGTATGCAGCAAGGTACGACCAAAAGCAAAATTGCAGCTGACTTATTTGAAGTGCAACAATCCAACAAGATGAAGTGGACATTAACTGCAGGACTGTAGGACTTGGTGATCAAGCAAAAGAAGGGTGCAGCCACAGTATTAGCATGAGCATAGCAAGAGCAGGTTGCAGTAGCAGCATTGTGCAGCAGATACATAGTGCACAGCTTAGTATTGAGAATCTATAGAATTCAGAAGAGAGAAATAGACACAGAAGCATCTCAAAGAAAGCATGAAGTCGCAGTTTGACGGTGATATTCTCGGAGGTTGAAGCAGCAGGGCATCAGGAACCCAAAAAAAGGAGAGAGTTTGTTGAAGAATAGAGCATGTCCCTGAGTTGAAGTCCAATTGAGAATAGCCATAACAATAACAGCAACAGAAGAGATGAACCAGCAGCAAGCAGTAGTGTGTAAAACATGTACCCCAACAAAGCTTCCAGTAGAGACCAAAGTCACAGGCATGCCCCAGCTCAACCAACAGATACGACTAGATTGTTGGACCATGTTTCAGGAAACTTTTACAGAGATACCAAATTTTAGGAAGAGTTCCAAATTGAACCTATTCTTCTAGTATCCCCTCCAGGAACTAGCAGAGTTGCATATGCTATTATGGAAATCCTTGAGGACTGCCTCTTGGTCCTTACTAATTTGTTGGTATAGCCTACCGTTCCTCTCCCTTGAGCCAGTTGACAAGTTTGCCATCCATAAGCCATGTTTCTTGGTCCTTACTAATTTGTTGGTATAGCCTACCGTTCCTCTCCCTTGAGCCAGTTGACAATAGTTTGCCATCCATAAGCCATGTTTCTGCACATCATCTGCTCCAACACTGCACCCCAAACCTTTTCGGAGTATGGATATAGAAAGAACAACTGATCATGGTCCTCTATAAACCTGCCACACAATACACAAGATTAGTTTGGGTCATTCCTTAATTTAGGAGTTTGTCTTGTGTATTTATTCTCTTCCAACATGCAAGCCAAAGTATGATTGCATAACGTGGAAGATCATTACACCAAATATTTTTCTCCCATTCAACCATCAACAAAAAAGGGTTGAATAGCCTTTGTGCCATTTTCACAAAAAAGTTTAGGTTTGGCTTCCATATCCGATAGTCCTCCCCACGTGTCATCTTTATGCTCCTGCAGGCAAGGTAAAATTGAATGACTTGATCATCCCATCCTCTTCCATATGAGATCCTCCAGGTGTTTTTAGCAATTACAGCAGCAACTCTAGCCTCATCATTGGTACTCAATTTTCTCCTAAGTTCTGGGTGATGTAGGCTTAAGGTTACCCATAGGTGCCAGGGCTCGTCCTAAAAGAGAGTAGTCTCATCATTTTCTACCTCCCTACTAATACAACGTGCATATTGATTGATTAATTTCACTTTGTCATATGACTTATTGCACAATACAAGATGATGAAGTACCCAAATCCTACCCTACGAACCCCAACTTGCCGCCCTTAAAAAGAATAAATACAACATTTAAACATTTCCATTATGTGGGATCGAGTATATGGGTTAATCATTTTTTCTTGCGCTTTATTTATACTTTTTTGAGTTTATTCTAAGTCATACCTTCATTGTGTGTCTCCTAATACCTAATGCATAATATGCGCCTTTAGCATACGTCTCTTTCAAAAATATCATATCACTGCAACCACGATCCATATCTAAGTACCCAAAGTTGTCATTTAAATCTTATACTCTCTACACGACACCGAATAAATAAATCAACTGTCTTTGAAGTACTCTATCGCTGACCATATGCTCTCCTATTATCATACAAGTCATATCTTTTCTTATTGTCTCTATCCATGTCTTCTTTGGCCTTCTTCTCCTATGTTTAACATATACCTCATTCGTTGTCTCGTACCGCGTAACAGGTTCATCTGCAGTATGCCTTTGCATGTACCTATACCATCTCAACTTTCCCTCATATTCTCATCTGTAGGATCCACCCCAATCTTTCTTCTCACTTCATTTCTTATTTTATCCTTCATTGTATGTACACATCTATCTTAACATTCTTATTTCCACCACTCGCACCTTTTGTTCATGCTCATAATTGACCGTTCAACATTTAGACCAGTATAGAAGTGCAGGTCTTACTGCCGGCCTTTACAACTTCTCTTTAATATTTAAAGATACTTTCTATCACAAAGAAGACCTCACACACTTCTCCACTTTAAACTCCTCCATGTACCACGTGATTTACATCTTATCAATTCCTCTAATCTTCTGTCGTGTAGATCCTAAATACCTAGAGCTCTCGCTCTGGTGAATCTTTTGGCCTTCTATTTTCACATAAGGTTCTAAAGTCATTCTTTTGTTGCTAAAATTAAATTTCATAAACTTTGTCTTCTTTCAACTCAATTTAAAGCTCTTTTCCTCTAATGTCTCCCGCCAACATTCCATCTTAGCATTGTCTGCTTCACTAATCTCACACACCAACACAATGTCATTTGTAAATAACATGCTCCATGGAACTCTATCTTGAATGTGCTGAGCGAGCTCATCTATAACTATAACAAATAAGTATGGATTTAATGTAGATCTTTGGTGTAAACACATTGTAATAGGGAACTCTGGACTTAGTCATTCTGAATCCATGCGTTTGTTATCGTGTTCTCATACATGTCTTTAATAATTTCCATATATGCTACTCTAACACCTTTCTTTTCAAACAATCTCCCCGGATATTTCGTGAAACTTTATCATATGTCTTTTCTAAGTCAATGAAAACAATATGCAAATCTTGCTTTTTCTCTCAATATCTCTATGATCTGTTTAAGAGATGAATAGCCTCCATTGTTGACCTCTTTTCTACTGCTATAATTTGAAGGGCATTTGAATGCTTAACAATAAGTAAGCACATAGTGCAGTGCAAACTGAGTTTTACTTAAACTCTTCAGCTTCTAGTATATATGTGTGTATATTCGTATACATATACATACATACATACACACACGCACGCACGCACACACACACATACACATATGTGTGTGTGTGTGTGTGTGTGTGTATGTAAGTGTGGGTGAGTGTGTCTATGTATATAGTCAGGACAAGACCACAAAGGGTCCTCTAACACACCAGCATGTTCAAGGAAGGGCAATAGGTGAAAATGCTTACAACTAAAAATGGGCTTACAACCAAAGGCAGAAACTTCATGTCCGGTGAAGGACAAGAAAAGTTCCTTCATCCAAGAATAAGTGAGAAACTACATGCCTACCAATTAAGTGTGATTTCAATTGACAATAAAGCCCAGTCCTCTGCACAAAAGATATTTTTCGGTCCTTTAATTGCTCTCCTCAGGAGAATATGCTTCTTTTACTCATATAGGAACAACATCACCTGTATTCTCTGCCAACTTCGAAGAACCACTATCCTAACTTTCCATTGTTCCTGACATAAGATTTTTCATTGGTACCAAAAGGCAAGTAGAATATGCTTGCAATTGTTGGAAGCATCTCTAGATTAAAAGCAGAATACACTGGCTAATCAAATTTTTTAGATTAATTTTACAAACATGCACACTGGAAAATGGGGGAATAAGATTCAAATCTTGGTTGATACCAGGAAGTGCAACGAGCTTTACCAATAGATCCAATTTGAATCCCTTGCCGTTTTTCCACTTGACCTAAGATAACCCGCAATTTGATAACACGCACATAACTTGAACTGTGGTGTAAAACCATAACATCAGTGCAGCTTATTGGTTAATTGTTTTAAGCGGAGAAGGATAAGAGACATCATGGAACGAATACTATATTCTTGTACCGTCTTAACATAGAGCTACAAGTAAACATCCATAGCAGTTAGCGTCACCTTTGATGAATATAGCCATACGAACTCAATAGAAAGCAAGCATGACAATGATAATCTGCGAAGAATAAAGTAAATAATTTCTAGCGAAGAAAAGAAAGCATACTCTTGACATTCTCAAAAAGCCGATTGCTTACGAACTGGGAAGCCTCTGGACCAGCATGGCCATCATAAACTCCAACAAAAGTCCCCTGTAGACCCGTCTCAATCAAGCTCAATGGCCCTGATTCAATTTCACACTGATCTTCCAAGACATTATTTGCCTGAAGAACCGCGATTGAAAACTCTCCGTAAACATGTAGTCCCAAATCCTTATACCACCACAAACCATCAACTCTAAAGCTAGAATCACCTGATGAACTGCTGTTTTCGCCTTCAACCACCACCGAGGGTTTCCAGCAAGGATATATAATCTTTCTTAATGTAGCAGTCACCATCATTCACATATTATGATCACTTCTACCCAAATAAACCAGCAATCAAAACCGAAACTTCTTTCCTCCAGAATCCTAAACCCAGTTTTAGACCCACTACTCTATCCCTTATGTCCAAAACCACGTCAAATATTCAGGAGCTTAACCAGGATTTGATGAAGGTACACCATTAATCTGTAAAGATTAAACATTAAACAAAATGGCAATATTTCAATGAATAATATACCAAAACGCGAACTAGCGCATGCACAAAAACTAATTCCTTTCCTTTAACAAATATAATTGCAATAATCGGCATTCAAGGCGAAACCCTTTTGGCATTACAAGATAAAAATGCAGGAAAATCGAGAAATGCATTCTGTAAACTACCTTGAAAATGTAAATGTAGAACCTCTGGATTGCAAGTATGGAGGCACATAGAGAACATATACCTTTGCTCATTGAAAACAAAAATCAAAGCGGAAAAAGAAAATTTGGCGAACATGGTGAGAGGGGCGGATCGAGAGAAAGAGAAGAACAAGAGGTGAGAGAAATGATATCGTTATTTTTATAGTGAAGAAAGAAAACCAAAAAAAAAAAAAAAATTAGAGAGAGAAAAAAGAATATTTAAAGCAGAGAGATGAAAACTTACAAAATAAAGAGACTTGATCGACATTTTGGCCCATTCCGTGCTTTGCGACGTTACGCCTCGAAAGGAACAAGCAGTACATCCCACGTCATAGGTCTGGATGCATGAACACACAAACAATACTTCTATTCTAATAGATAACATGAAATATCAGACTCTGACTCTATATGTACCTGTATAGACGAAACAATAATAGAAATATAGTTTTTTAGTTTACTAATAAAAGAATTCAGTAAACACAAATAGAAAGCTTCTGAAATCGAGATAGTCATAAACATGTATATGCACGAACAATAAAAAATAAAGACAAATAAAAAAGTACAAAATCAACGAGATTATCTAAGCTTAGGGCTGTAAACGAGTCGAACGAGCCGAGCATTGCGTTGTTCAAGCTCGGTTCATTTAACTTAGCGAACGAGCCGAGCTTGTTCGTTTATTTAAACGAACATATTTAATTGTTCAAGCTTGGTTCGTTTAACTCACGAACAACATTAACGAGCTGAACACCTTAAACGAACGGTGCCACTTACCGAGTTCGAACAGAAAAAAGGTGTTCAGGCTCTGTTCATTAGCCTTTTATCTGAGCCGAGCTCGAGCTCGAGCTCAAACCAAACGAGCCGAACAGCCGAACAGCTTGGTTCATTTACAGCCCTATCTAAGCTCCTAAGTCAAATCTCAATTTATGATATCAATCTACGACTCGTGCATTAATTGAGTTATGTTGTAAAAGCTTTATACATCCTATATGTTGTGTATTTAATAGTTTTATACATTAGGGGATGATGTGTTGAGATAATACAATACTATTTGACACGTATATCAATGTGTACATGTTACTATATACATATATAGGATTTCTAATTCGATTTAACAAATACTATATTTAATACACAGTATTTCAAAAATAGATATATAAGAGGACGACGGTTCATTCCCAATTTTTGATAATTTAATCATTCCTACCGCAACTGTTAATTTAGCACTTTTCATCTCGAATGTTTGCTTCTAAAACTTATTTCATCAGTCTGAACCTGAACCAAAATCAACGTTCGAACATAACAAAACGGCGTTCCTGGTGCAATAATCTTTTGCATTTGTGTAAGGTTTAGAGAGTGATTTGTAGCGTCCCGCTCCCGAGCCCTAACATCGGGAACAGTGCACCCGCCGTATCTCACTAAGGAGAATACAAAGCGTCAAAATCAAAACAGATACACGTCAGCGGAAGTCAAAATCTAAAACCTCGAAATAGTCATCTTCATAAATATCAATGTCTAGGCAAATCTGAATCCGTTGCAAATGTCAAATGTAGATATAACTGAATGTCTAAAGTACATAAACCTCGAGTATCGAAAATCATTATCTCAACTAAGCCCTCGAAAGGCTCATTGGAATGTCATCGACCTCAATATCCCCACTCTTGGTCATCCTCGGTATGCTAACTCAATCACCTGTTTATCTGCAAAATATGTTAAAGCGTGGTTTGAGCGACAAGTCGCTCAGCAAGTAATCCCACTATACTTACCATGGGATCATACACGGAGAAGCAAGTGTGATAACGATATATAGTAACATAAAATAATATCATGCTTCTCTTCGCAAGTAAATTTACAACTCTGCCCCTAACATCCAAAAGCAAATAGAGCAAATAGACCCAACAAGGTACAAAACAAAGTCAAATTAAGTACGTAACAAAGTCAACAAATAGACCAATGACCAAGTCAAACCGAACGACAGCCAAGCAAAGGTTATTCCAAGCTAAAACGTGATGCAATTTTTCAAAACAATGCGATGCCAATGTTCTAATATTTCAAAACTAATGTTTCCAATATCAATGTCCAATGTCCAAATCCAATCTCCATATCCGATTTAACCAATCCAAAATCCAAATAACCAAATCCGGTTTAATCGGTCCAAAGTCCAAAATCAAATGCAATGGCTATAGCACTTTCCCTACAAGTGACTTATACCGTAAGACTTATGAATTGATTCCTCCAAAATCCAAATATACTATAGACACCCTGTCCCAGACTAGGTCGTTACGTCTATAGCACCAAACACAATTGCCTTTGCACCCTGTCCCAGACTAGGTAGTTACGCCCAGGCCCAAAATATGCATACAGAAGCCCTGTCCCTGACGAGGTAGTTATATCTGCAGCAATCCAAATAGGCATACAGAAACCCTGTCCCGGACGAGGTAGTTACATCTGTAGCACTCGATAACGAAATAGGAATCAACCCGGCTTACCGATATATTTCAACTGTAGGGATGAATTTCCAAAAATATGCAATGCAACTTTGCAGAACCATTTTCCCCAAATCCAATATAATTTCTCGGTTACTAACACACAACAATCGAGGAACATAACCATATATACATATATAGAATATATTACCTTATATATAAATAAAACCACATTGAAAGAGGCGGCCCCCTGTTCCAACGAATTTCAACATAATTTTCAAATTTCCTAACATCCACACATTTCCACGGCATACAATATGTGTATATATATTTAGAACACAAATGTACCACCTTTGAGATTTTGATATGTTTATTTGCCACTTTCAAACATTCGGCCTAAATTCACAGCAGCACCTCAGTTTTACATTTTTCTTTTCTTATTATTATTTTTTTCCCACTCAGCCTACATTTATATAAATACATATATATACACATATACACATATATACATTCATCTATGCAT
>AP025056.1:22420983-22544486 GCA_036186865.1 Eustoma russellianum | reverse complement strand
TATGAATACGGATTTCATAAATTCAATTATATTTTATAAATTTTCGGCAGTACCTAATCTTTCCAACACGTAAAATTTCATCTCTTATATTCTTACACAATTGACCCACATATTTATGCATATATACTTCATATGAAAAAAAAATACTACTTTATACATTTGAAAACACAATTCACATAAATATATATATTCAACGGCAGCATCACCACCCTCACCATTTTCATTAACTATCACCTAGTATAACAATTTTTTTCCTACCCATCTCCATTTTGAAACCATTCGGCCAGGGTGCTGCAAATATCACCTCTTTTTCTTTTTCCACAATCCCACATCACTAACGAGATCCCATATATATTCGATTTCTTCTGTAAGATAAGGCCCATAAAAACTTTACAAAATCAAATTCTTCTTTTCTTTAATGGCCATTCGGCGAGTACTTCAAACCAACTCCAAATATAATTTTCGTACCACCAACTCATATACCACGGCACACATGTATATATAGATATATATATTTAGAACACACACAATCATTAGGTATAACATGTACGATTTGTGTCACACATATACATATATACAAAGAATCCATACAACTATGCATTCACGAATACTCATGCATGATCCAATTTTATTACTAACATAAGCGTATAGATTTTCGCAAAACATAGCAAGTATAGGGAGATTACTTACCTCGATTTCTATACTACACCGTACGATTGAATTTTGGCTTGGTGTTTGGACAAGAATTATTCTTTTTTTTCTCCTCCTTAAGGTACCACGGCTGGAGTGACAAAAAAATTTCAGCATTTTCCTATTTCTTTTTCCTTGCCTGCTGCTGGCCGAAACTATGTAGAAAGAAAACAATTGAACAATTGATGCTATTGTTTACTTTTGTGACATATGTGGCTGAAGAACAAATAAAGGAGGCTGCCCTATTTTTCTTTTCTTGCTTTGCTGGGGGGATTGGTTGCTGCGGCTACTTTCTTTATCATATCGGGAGGGTGGCTAGCAAAGCTATATACATATAATGGGGTTGATTTAGGGTTAATTAGATAGGTAATGATAACTATTGAGAATCTTCCTAATAGATGAAGTTTGATTTGGTAACTACTCCTAGTTTGAAATTTTGGTATGATTTATCTTTCCATCATGTTACCTTCACTTATCCAACACTATTATGACTTTTTTTTTCCTATTACCCCCACCCCCACGGGCACGGGTGTAACATGATTAAATCGTTTCGTGATCTGATATACACAGTCTTACCTTATGCTTTGTGCAGAGACGGTGTACATGTTCCTATTATATATGTATTATACTAATGGTTTATTCTCACCACATGGTGTTATATTTATCTATATATCTTATCCTCTTCACGTTTCAAATTGGAGTCATTTTTTCATAGTATGTTCCAAAAAGATGTCAATTTTGTATTCCAATATTTAAGAGATTATACGATCTTCCAAAATTATCTCTATTGGTATTAAAAATAGAAAACACATTCAATTCTAGCTAACAATAAAACAAATGGTAAAAATAAAAATATGTTGTAGTTTTTATTATTACACAACACACTGAATTAAATTATTTTAATATGTTGGAAACTCGACACTGACTCCTAATTTGAGAGGGATATAGGGATATATTTTACTAACTTGTATCTCATCCTTTATCACATCTTATGTTATATTGACTGTGTTGGAAAAGTACATCAAAGTACTTTACCGTGTGCTCCAAACTTATATAGAATGTATATGAGGTTGTTTGGGAGATTGATGTGATGTGTTGCAGTGCTAGAAACTTTCAGTCGGATTGATGTTATTTGCTGCAGTAATAAAAATGCATCTAGTTCTGTTTATTTCGCTGAGTCTCTTGATATGTGGCATGCTAGATTAGGACATGCAAATATAGGAGCAATAAAGAAACTCAAAAACATGAATATGATTTCTTATGATGATGACAACTTCAACAAGTGTGAACATTGTGTTTAAGCAAAACATCATAAGAAACCCTTTAAGGAAGTTGATAGAGTTTCACAAAAACTTGGTCTAATTCATAGTGACTTAGGTGACTTTAAAAATCATATGAGTAAAGGAGGTAAAAGGTATTATGTTACTTTTATCGACGATTACTCTAGATACGCAAAAGTGTATTTGTTAAATCATAAGGATGAGACCGAGTCTAAGTTCATAAGTTATAAGAATGAGGTTGAGAATCAACTAGACTTAAAGATAAAAGGCTTAGAACTGACAGAGGTGGTGAATATAGCACAGACTCTTTACAAAAGTTTTGTGAAGAGAATGACATTATTCATGAAGTTACACCTCCATATTCGCCTCAGTCTAACGGAGTAGCCGAAAGGAAGAATAGAACGTTGAAAAATATGATGAATGCCATGTTGGTTAGTTCAGGATTGCCGGACAACTTGTGGGGGGAGGCAATCTTGACTGCTTGTCATATATTGAATAGATTACCTCATAAGAAGTTGGATAAGACTCCTTATGACTTGTGGAAAGACTATGCTCCCAACTTAAATTACTTGAAAGTGTCGGGGTGTCTAGCCAAAGTTGGGATTCCTGATTTTAAGAAAAGTAAGATCGGGTCTAAGACAAGAGATTGTGTGTTCATCGGATATGCTCAAAATAGTGCAACATATAGATTCATAACTATAGATAGTAGTTCAATATTGGAATCTAAGGATGCTGAGTTTTTGGAGCATATATTTCCTATGAACAAACAATCCATTGGTATGTCTAAGTTTGAGACAGGTGAGTCAAGTAAATCCGTAGTTGAACAAGAGGTTGATGAACCTAGAAGAAGTAAGAGACAAAGAATGGAAAAGTCATTTGGAAGTGACTTTATAACAGCGTTCATTTTAGAGGATGATCCCAAAACGTATGGAGATGCAATTAGATCAATAGATTCTAAGTTTTGGAAGGAAGCCATAGATAGTGATCTTGAATCTATACTAAGTAGTAATACTTGGGAGTTAGTGGACTTGCCTAGAGGGTGTAAACCTATCAGTTGTAAATGAGTCCTTAGGAAGAAACTAAAGGTGGATGGAACAATTGATAAGTTTAAGGCTAGGCTTGTCGCAAAAGGGTTCACACAACAAGAAGGTATAGACTTCTTTGATACTTACTCTCCGGTTGCTAAGATAACAACTATTAGAGTTCTAGTAGCACTTTCATCCATTCACAAGCTTGTTATTCACCAAATGGATGTGAAAACAGTATTTTTAAATGGAGACTTAAAAGAGGAAATTTATATGAAGCAACCGGAGGGTATGATAGTTAAAGGTCAAGAACACAAAGTGTGTAGGCTTAAGAAGTCCTTGTATGGTCTTAAGCAAGCGCCTAAACAATGGCACGAGAAGTTTGATAACGCATTAGTATCTAATGGTTATATAGTAAATGAAAGTGATCGTTGTGTGTATAGTAAATTTAATGATTGTGATGGTGTCATTATTTGTCTTTATGTTGATGATATGTTAATCTTTGGAACCAACAAAAATGTTGTTAATGATACAAAATCATTGTTGTCTTCTTTGTTTGATATGCAAGACATGGGGAAGGCGGATTTAATACTTGGTCTCAAGTTAATAGAGAAATGTGGGGGTTATTTACTTTCTCAAGAATATTATGTGGAGAAAATGTTGAGAAAGTTTAATCACTTTGATGTAAAACCTGTAAGTACGCCTTATGATTCGCATGTTACTTTGACTAAAAACAAATTCGAGAGTGTGTCACAATGTGAATATGCTAGGATAATTGGTAGTGTAATGTATTTGATGAATTGCACTAGGTCTGACATTGCATATTCTGTTAATAGGCTTGCACGATACACTCATAACCCAAATGAGAGTCATTGGTGTGCATTAAGACGTTTATTAAAGTATCTTAAAGGGAAAATGAATTTAGGACTCATGTTTACAGGGCCACCTGCCGTTTTAGAAGGCTATTGTGATGCTAATTGGATGACCGATAATGATGAAATAAACTCTATTAGTGGATATGTTTTCACCTTGGGTGGTGGAGCTATTTGTTGGAAATCATGTAAACAAACTTGTAGTGCTAAATCTACAATGGAGTCTGAATTTATTGCCTTAGAACTTGCTAGTACAGAAGCCGAGTGGTTAAGGAATTTACTTGTTGATATTCCTTTATGGTCTAATCCTATGCCTTTTGTATCTATTCATTGTGATTCTCAGGCAGCGATCGCACGTGCAAGGAACAAAATATACAATGGGAAAATCCGGCACATACGTTTGAGGCACAACATTGTGCGTGAATTGATTAGTTCAGGGGTGGTAAACTTGGAGTTTGTAAGAACCAAGTTTAACCTTGCAGACCCCTTAACTAAAGGACTAAACAAGAAGTTAATCTATGAAACATCGAGGGGGATGAGACTTATTCCATCTGTAGAGAAATCTTCATGAGGGGAACCCAACCCACTATTAGTAGAGATCCTACAAACGGGGTTCAATGTGGTAAGAACACGTCATGAAAGAATTCTATGTTGCGCTATCTAAGTGTCTCTCCCTATGATGTTGTTGTTGATAGTGCTCACTGTAATGACTTAAGGGTGAGATTTTAAGAATCTCTTAATAAAAAATTCATAGCCATAATGTTTTGTGGTGTGAACAGTGCACACTTGATGAATTTCACCTATATAAGCTTGGAAGTGGTGCCGCTTCCTGTGAAAGCCTGGAAAACTCTCTAGAGAGCTTATGAAACCCGATATAGGTGCATCGCCGATGTCGCACCAAAACCGCGAACTTGAAGAAGTAGATAATGATATGTCTTCTTGCTGTTCATATAAACAATAGTGGAGTAAGATTCAAGACGAAGTTCATCTTACTTCCGTTTATATAACTCAAGTTGTACTACCGGCGATTCAAGACCACAAGTCATCGTATCCGTTATGTGTCATTGTCTTCGATTGATAATGGGGGAGGTCAGTTGTTTAACGTTCTGAAGTTGTTTTTATATAAGTTTGGATCATGTGGGGGATTGTTGGAAAAGTACATCAAAATACTTTACCGTGTGCTCTAAACTTATATAGAATGTATATGAGGTTGTTTGGGAGATTGATGTGATGTGTTGCAGTGCTGGAAACTTCAAGGCCTTCACGCTTTTTGGATGGGAATTCTCCCCATCCCTGTGAAGGTTCAAAATCAACTGGATAAAATTACAAGATCCTTTTTATGGGGACTTAAGGATGAGCATCAAAGAAAAGCATGTGTCTCTTGGAAGGATATATGCAGACCCAAAGATGAAGGTGGATTGGGACTTTTTGATTTGAAGGCTTGGAATAATGCATTATTATTAAAGCATCTATGGAATATACAGTCAAAGAAGGATTCTCTCTGGGTTCGTTATCACTACTATAGATTTTAGAATGGGATTTGGTCGCAGCAACCGAAGGGAACGTACTCGGCATTTATTAAGAAAATTCTGCAAATTAAAGATGTGTTGTTGCAGCGCCTAGGCAGCGCTTCCAGTACTGAAAGAGAAGTTCAAAAATGGATGGTTTCTAAGAGGTCTTTTCTGTTAATGCATATGAATTCTTCAGGACAAAAGGGCGGAAGACTAGATGGTCTAACTTGATTTGGGCGTCAACAAGCACTCCAAAGCACTGCTTTACGTTTTGGTTGGTTGCTCGAAACAGGTTGCCAACAAGGGATCAACTGCATTTTGAGATTGGGGATGTAGCCTGTCCCATTTGTGGGTTGGCAAATGAATCGCAGGATCACCTTATTTTTGATTGTTCAGTGGCACAACAAATTTGGTTACAAATCTTGCATTGGCTAAATATTTCTGAACGTTTCCATTCAACCAAAGAGCTTTTTGAATGGATGATAAAAAAATGCAAGGAGGAGATGCAGCAGAACCAAATTCATCAAAGCATCCTTTGCTACTACCATTTACTTTATATGGCGTGCTAGGAATCTTAAGATTTTTGAGGATCAGAATGTTAATGTTCAGGATGTGGTTCATAGAGTTATTACACATGTGTATAGGACTTTGCATCATTGTTAGAATAGTGTTTTGGTGATTGTATGATCTACATCCTGGGTATGCCCAATGAAATTGTATATGAACTGGTCCTTTTTTGATCATTGGTTAAATGAAATTTTTACATTTTAACCAAAAAAAAGTGTCATCTAGGAGAGAGAATGTGACTTTAAGGGGGGTGAAGGGGAGAGGATGTGAGCATTAGTGGCCGGAGGAGGAAAGAGAGAGACGTTGAGGATGATTGGGGGAGGAGGAAAGAGGAAAAGACGTATCATATAACTAAAAGATAATTACATAAATGGAAGAAATATCATCTACTATCTATAGAGATTTTATCGGTCTTTAACATTAACCGTTAAGCCAAGCTAACGTGTCTTCTTAATTTAATATGTGCTATTGGATCGATCACATTATTCACACACCTCTTCCATTTATTTTCAATCAGTAGGGTCCAAAAACATCCGGATGAGATCTTAAGAGGCTAAACGTGAGGCTAAAAATGAGGCCTCCATCATGTGTCGCCACGTGTACAAGAGCAAAGGGGTGCTGCAATTATCTTTTATAAAAAAAACTGATTTTGTACACGTAGCGACGCGTGATTGGAAGCCTCGCTTTTAACCTCACTTTTAGCCTCTTGATCTCATCCCAAAAAATCATGGAGGCCATCAAGTTTGGTGGAATTTGCTTATCTCACTCGAAGTCTGGCAGTAAGCACGTCTTTAGGATCATTCTAGTGAAAATGAATTTCGATCTCTTCACCCATAATTCCTTCATCCACTTTTCCACCGCATGACATATGACAGCAGGGAGAGAATGGTGAGGCTAGATGCGGGTGACTCTCATCTAGTTTCATCATCCTCTCCTGTTGACACGTGTCGTGCGGTGGAAAAGTTGGGTGAAGGAATTGTGGTGAGATGATTAATCCCTAGTGAAAACTACAGCTAAAATCAGCACAATTTCAATTTGGCGAAGTTTTGGTGGTATCCTCGTCTCTTGTCCGTTGTATATCAATTTTATGGTAAATAGTGCTTCTAGTCTACTTTAAATGTACACCCTTTAATTTGTACACTCTTCTTATCTGGTGGCTCTATCCTAAGACATAAGAAAGAACAGAAAAAAAAAACACAAGGAACTATAAGATTAAATTTAACGGAGATAGACAACAACCGGTGGTGGTTTTTGGAGACAATGGTCTTTCTAAAGTGGTGGTGGTTACTTGGGAAAAAAAAAATGAGGATCGGATTAAATACATTAAACAACAATATACCCAGTATATGTCGACGACATGAAAAATTATCGCTAGGGTCTGGGAAGGGTGAGAGGCAGACAAACAATACCACTATCCCAAGGGATAGAGAATTTGCTTCCACTGAGACCTCCGACTCTATATGTAACTATATAGATATTACAATGATAGAAATATGTACTAGGGAAAGGATTTTATTAAACATAAATAGAAAGCTTTCGATATTAAAATAGTCATAAGAGTAGATATACACAAATAGTTAAAAGACAGAGAGAAAAAAAAGTGCAAAGGATCGGATGAAATACATTGAAAAGACAAAATTACTCTTCTAATTTGACTAATCAACAAGATTCTCAGTTAAAATTGTATTTTACTGCGTCTTAAATTGACGAGAGACAACAAAAACAATAACATTATCACATTATCGTAGAGTCTTCCGTCTATGATGAGGCATAGAGGTAGAATGTATGCAATCGTAGCTATATGTTAGAAACATACAGGGGTTATTTCCTGATGATTCATAATGAAAATTGCGTCAAACTGTGTCAATCAACTGATACTTCACAATATAAAAAATGCAGTCAATTTAATAAGTTATTTTACTTTATTCCATTATATTCCAAAATTAAAAAAATATATATCTTTCACTTCATTGGAAATTGATACAAAATAGACGAGAGACCAAAATATTATATAAGAAGCTAAAAAAATTATTTCAAAACTACGGTATGGTTCAACCACGATTCAAATAAGTAAGAAGTGCAACTTAAACATGGTCTAGATTTATACAATGGAGTCCCCATGACATAGCCCAACTGGTTCCGGACAGAGGTTCTCGAAAGGAAGGTTTTAGGGGTTCAATTCTTGCCAAAGGAAAGAAAGCCCCTTTCCAGCAAGTGCATAGTGTGGAAGCTTCTTGGCCTGTAGGCTTGTTTGCTGGGGGCTCCTTACGCAGACTACTGTGTAAATGACCAAGCTCCTGCTAACGGACCGTTGGGTACCTGATTTACCTCCCTACACTACCTTTGGAACTGAGTGTGGCAGGACCCTTACTAGTTGGGGTTAAACTTTTTTTTAGATTTATACAATGGCTAATAATGATGGTGGACTACAAGTGCCCGTGGTGGGCAGCTAACCACTGCTGGTGGCGGCATGCGGCGGGGTGGTACAAGGAAGCGAATAAGAAAGATGCTAGAGATAGGAGACTGAAAGATAACCGGTGGTGGGGTGGCATGTGGCGAGGTGGTGCAGGGAAGCGAATAGAAAAGATGGTGGAGGTATGAGACGGAGATAGGTGGCATTTGTTAGTGGTTTTTGAGGCTACAGTGGTGGTTCCTTGAAAGAAGATAAAAATTAAAGAAAATATATCAAAGAGACAAGATTACTTCAATGACTTTTCATTTAAGTCAATTAATTAATAAAAAATGTTTCCAATACATTAGGCTTTTGCGTTTACGTTGGATCCGAAGAGTAGCCAGAGCTTCGCAACTGAGGCACGTAGACGTGTAATATGTTTGGTTCAAAAGACCAGTAAATGAGAAAAAAGAACAACAATAGCACCTTTTGTGTGTGCGTGTGTTTATTTTCCCCCTTTCATTGTGTATATGTGTGTGACAAAAGAAAAGAAAAGTTAAACGAAACTTTCTTTACTGAATTTTTTGCATCTAGTTTGGATTATAACTTCCTATTTAAAATAAATGTCAATTGTGGCTTTAAATAACCCAAATTGAAAAAGACAAAGCATATCTACCGCAAATTCTATTTGTAAAGAACTATTGACGAATTCGGATCTTCGTCAAAGGATCATAGGTGACCTTTAAGATAACGTCGTTAACGTTTCGTTAGAACGTCGAGGTGATCTTTTCCTGAATTCTACGAGAGAAGGACGACGTTAGAGGCCCCAAAGCTATTGTCCCAAGGAAAACCGTCCGACGTTTAAGTCAGTGTAGGCATAATTATGTTAATATACGTATGAAGTAAAGATCGAAGTAACCTGGTTGGGTTTCTCTCTGTAGAGGGTGGCTGTTTTTGCTTGGAATATCTTAGAGTAGATTGTTTAAGCTTAACTTTTCTTGGCCCTTTCCGTGCTGAGGGGTGGCTATTAGGAAACATACGAGATCACTGCAAAAACGTGCAGCGGAAAAATAAAACTTGATCTCCGATTTCCTACTAAGGATCCATGTTGTTCGTTTAATTCGATGAAAAAACTCAAAAATTATCTCTGTAGATTCGAAATCCGCAGATAAAAGAGGTACGAAATCACGAACAGCCTCTGTCGGTACCCACACGAATGCTTCCGCCTGGAGTGCTAGCTCTTGAAGCGGTGCGGCTGAAGAACTCGGCTTTTCTAAAAAACGAGCTCTATTTTTGTCTCTGATGATTGTATGTATTCACTATACGAAATGCACCCGCATATATAGATATATGTAGACATCAAACCCGAGTCCAAATCGGATTAGTTAATGCTAATCAAAATATGGATATGGATTCTCTCAAGATATTCAAAATCCATATCAGATATGGGTTCTCTCGTTATTATCCGATAATACATATACATATATATATATATATATATATATATATAATAATCATAAAAACGAAAATAACATTAATAATTATTAATATCCAATATTAATATTATTAGTATTATTAATATCAGCCCATACGCATTCTTGTGTGTGACCCGATAGACCCATATTAATTGGCAGTCGGTTAAATCTCCATTAAACCAACAAGTTGTAATTGGTCTATAGCAAACATTGCGACTGCCCAATTAATACGAGTAAAGTCCAACTAGCCTAATAACAGTACATGCATTAATCCCTTTGTCACACGATATCTAATTTGAACATAAGTCATGGCCAGCGTCATACTTATATTGTTCAAACATATGATTACTCGATCTCTAAGTAGACTGATAAAACAAATGATATTGATCACACTATCAATTCACTTGAGCACGGATGCATTTCACAGTCTCACTAATCGAGGGGCCCAAAGATATCTTTCAAAAGAGAGGGACAAATTCTATCTTGATTGTTCAATATCCTCTACATAATTTCTATCATACTCAATCATGACCTTTATTATTATCCAGTTACAGATAACGTTAGATCATGTCAAAATATAATAGTCCTTATGTTGGAAACTATGACAATCTCAAGTCTAAGGATTAAAACATGACTATCATGAGATTTACTTTTGATGCTAATCTATGTAGTAATCTCATGATGGGTTAATCCAATACAATATTCTCTAACAAGTATCTATGAGATTGATTTGTATCACCATACACATAATCATCTCATGATTATCAAATCAGTACTCATACTGGTTATAAATTATTTTATCTCTATAACAATAATGAACCAGAGACATATATCATAATTGTGTAACATACTAACCAACAATAATGATAATAAAACCTATTTATTAATAATAAATGTATAACATAAAACATCCAAATCATGGCCTAGGGCACATATATTAACAATCTCTTTGTATAAGTTTGAATAACTAGTGCATGGCATGAAGTTGTGGGGGGATGGCACCATCCCCTGGCTTCTCCGCTGGCAGCTTTTGTCCGCATGGTGGTCACGTGACGCCGCATGTCACGATACATCGCTAAGACAGCTGGCTGGCAGATGTCTGCTTAAGCATGTACACCTGAGCTAAGGTGCTCTTTGAGCAGCGCAGCTAAAGAGACGAGGTGACGGTAGTATCGCTTAAACTGATCTGCGGCGCTTTGCGAGCTAAGCTGAAGCGCACTGTTCTCGAGCGCCTGCCGAGCTGAACTGAGGTGAGCTGCCATAGCATGCTGATCTGGTAACTAACCCACCGACCGAGTTGAACCGATTGGAGTCTGCTGAGATAGCTCGCCCCCTGAGCTGAGTAGGCTGAGGTGAATGGCCTTCCAATGACGAGGCCTAGCAACGTTGATTGTTACTAACGGCGTGAAATTACTTATATTTGTTTGCAGCTGGTTTTTGGGCTTGCCTATTATTATTTTTTCGTACTTTATAAATGTCCGTTGAAAAAAATGTTTAGTTAATTATGATTGTCACTTCAGTATATAAGGGAATTTTTTTTTCCCATTTACTTATTTTTTTAGCTGCCTATTCGATCATTTCGATCAACGCAGTGAAAATAGTTAAGGAGTAACTTAATTCTACTTACGAATAACTCAATAATTTTTATACTTTATGAATCAAAACTTTACATCAACACTTGTGAGAAAATAGTACTGATATGATAAAAAGTAGGTACGATCAGCATGAGACGTTCTAAGTTGTTACACCGATGACCAAACCCCCAACAGAAAACATGAAAGTTTTCTAAAACAGAGATAGGTGGTTGGTACGTTGAAACATCACTGAACAACTATATATTGTCGACCATCCTCTATGGAAATTTAGGAAACACAAGAATCTGTGTATTAGCGGCAACAGGTCTTAGGTGGTTTGATTCGTACTTGGGTATCGGAATCAGAATCGGAATGAGTATAACAAGATATGAGTTTGGAGTATATATGTTTGGAACTAAAAGTGATAGTTGTTTGATATTGAAATAGGAATGGGTATAATAGACATTAATGTTGTTTGAAACGTATCGGAATTGAAATGAGTATCAAATATGGACGACCGGAAAAATAGTCGGAAAAGTTTGACCTGCCGGAATAGTGACCGGCTGGCGGCAGACGACGGCGGATGGTGGCCGGTGGCGGTGGACGACAGCGTTGACCGGCCATACCCCTCATTCCTTGATTCCCCATATTAATAGACAAGGGGTTAGTATATCAAAAAAACGACATCTATTACCAAATACTTGTATATCAACAGAAATTCATACCTCCATTTCTCCAAAACAAACAACATTAATAGGTTTAGATTCCTCCAAACCCATTCCTTTAATCTCATACCCCTAACCAAACACCTTCTTATTTCAATGGTTAAAGCTAAACCGCACAGACTAAAAATCTTTTAGAATTTTCATTTCGTTATAGCATGACTAAATTTTAACATCATCTTTATCCAAACAATATGCATATCGTGTGTGTATATATACACACATGTTAGACATGTATATATATATACATATATATGCATGTCTGAAAAGTGTGTATACACACACATACGTATATATATGTGTATTTTTGTATGCATAAGTATGTGTGTGTATATATGTGTATGTTTTATGTGTGTATTTATATATTCCCTCTGTCCAAAAATATCGTCACAGTAGGTCAAAGTCGTAATTTCTCAAATACCACTTAAGATCACACGATCAAACTATTTTACACATTGTTAATTAAAATTTGATCATAAATTATGTAAATACTATTTTGACAAACCATTATAATGAATATTTTCACGATTTTATATTAATTGCTTTTTGACCAACCAACTAATATTTTTGAGATGCACGAGTCATATATGTTACTAAAGTGCATGGCAGTTATGGGCGGTTTTTCAAAGATGAGATCTACTCACCCTATTTTTCCTTATCTCATTCATGACCGTGCGACACATAACAGTAGGATGGGGTGGTGAGGCTAGATGCGGGTGACCCTCATCTAACCTCACCGCCCATCTTTGTTGCCACGTACTGTAGCGCCCCACTCCCGAACCCTAACATTAGGAACAGTGCACCCGACATAGTCTACTAAGAGAACTACAAAGCGTCGATACACTTCAATTACACGTCATCACAATAATGTAAATTGATGTCAGCGGAAGTCATAACTAAGAATCCTCGATAAAATAATCTTCACCATTAATACTATGTCTAAGAATTTCTAAATCAATACAATAGTCAAATGTATGTGAACACTAATCTCGAAAATACATGAACTTCGAATATCGAACAACTGTCTCAACCAACCCTCAAAAGTCTCGTCTGAATATCTTTAGTCTCGAAATCTCCCGTCTTGATCTTCACGGTATAATAACTCCTGTGTAAGCATACCCAACTTCTCCCACCTGCAAAACTGGTGAGTGGTGGTGTGAGCCAAATCAACGGGCTCAGTAAGCAACCATCTATACCTATTATGAAAATCATACATGCAGAGACAATTACAAATAACATTTACAAATCAACATACATGTCAATCGAATAAGTAAACTGCGGAAAGTAAGTCACTCCACGTAATAATGCGCAACTTCATGATGCATGCCTTCTCTACGTGTCACACGCAACAAAAGTCATGTCACGCACGATGCTCATATCTCTACCGTGCAATGCATAAACCTCGAGGTGATCCTACCACACGCCTCGTCAGGCCACACGCCCCGTCGGGCCACACGCCTTATAGGGCCACACGTCCCGTAGGACCACACGCCTCATAGGGCCACACGTCCCGTCGGACCACACGCCTCATAGGGCCACACGCTCCGTAACGTGGAGTCAGCGAACACACGCTCCGTAACGTGGAGTCAGCGCACACGCTCCGTAACGTAGAGTCAGCGCCCCGAAGGGATGCAATGCAATGCACGTGCCATGAATGCTTCACACACAATCTCGTGTATACATGCTCCTATATATACCCGCGCCCATACACGTGCATAAATATGTGCATGTATACCCTCACACATCCAGATACATATATACAACGAACATTACACTAATGCATAATAAACATTATTACACAAATAGATCACTTACCTCTGATGCATGACAGTATAACGAACACAGATAGATCACTTACTTCTGATGCATAACAACATAACGAGCACAAATAAACCACTTACCTCGAATGCATGACAACATAACAAGTACAGATAGACCACTTACCTCCTATAAGTAGTTTATTCTCCAACATATACATATACATTTAATCCTGCAAATGAAACAAACAAATATATAACATATATAATTACGGCCAACGAGTTTATTCACCAATACAATATAAATAAATATATAACTTATATCTTTTCGGTCAAAATAGTTTGTTCACCATTATAATATAAGTAAGTATACATCTACCTTTTCGGTCCAAGTAATTCCTTTGATAATATATGTTAATAACTAAATAATATAAATAAGTATATATAATTCTATCCGAAATAATTTATATAATAATATATTTTTTTTGAAAATACTATAAACAAATATATAATTTTATTCAAAAACAGCTTATAATATTATATATATTATTAAATCCAAAAATAATTTGAATAAATACATAAGTCTATCCAAAAACAGTTTATCTAATTATATATATTTTAAAATCCGAAAATAAGATATGTAAATGTATAATTCTATTAAAAAAACAGTTTATATATTTTATTTATTTTTTAAATCCGAAAATAATATAAATACATATATAATTCTATCCAAAAATGGTATATATATTTATATACATTTTTAAATCCAAAAATAATATAAATAATTATACAATTCTATCTGAAAACAATTTATATATTTATTAGTATTTTTAAATCCGAAAATACTGTAAATAAATAAAAAAAACAATGAAAATATAAGTGTATAATTTCTGGAAACAGTAATTAAATACATCTAACTTTTGCTGAAAATAAAACAGTTTACATATACACATATTACTATATTTTAAAACAGTTTATTATATACATTTAAAACCAAAACAGTTTTTCTGAGATTATATGTATATACATTGAATATATAAAAACAGTATATATATGCATATTTATAATTTCGGAAACAGTAAATAATTATATATATGTATATATAATTCCTAAAATATAGCATTCTATATATGTGCATGTAGGAAATTTTAGGAAACAATAATTAATGTATGTAATTCAGAAAATAAAACATTTTGAATATATATATATATATATATAAACAATTTATAATTCTATATATATCATTTATTACGTAAAATAGATATATAAATCCATGTATTCTATATAGAAACAGGTCATAATTATATATTTATATTTCAATACAAAAATACATATATAACTCCACATATTTGATATAAAAACAGTTTTTCAATATATATATATGATTAATTACGAAAATATATTTATACATGCATGTAATTGGTGTATAAACAGTTTTTCATATTTACATTTAATTAAATACGAAATTACATATTTAAATCCATATAATTTATATATGAAAACAGTTTTCAATATTTATGTATAAATAAATCCGAAATTATTCATATAAATCCCCATAATTTTATACAAAAACAGTTTAATTTTTAAATAATTATATTTTATACGAAAATAATATATAAACTCATATTTTTATAAAAGCATTACACAACCTATACATATATATATACACACACATATATATACAAATGTATATATTTTCCACACAGTTATTATATATACACATATATATTCACCCGTATATATACCCATATACACACCTATATACACGTTGATATATATATATATATATATATATATATATATATATATATATATTTTCATATGTGTCATATATTTTTTTTATATACACACATCTATAACAATCAAACATACCAATATATGATCCAATTTGTATATGAAAAATAAGGCAAATTTCAAAAAAAAATACATAGAAGACACAAGAGGGTACTTACATTGCTTGAATTATACCATACCGTCGTTGGAATCGGGGTTAGATTGGACCAAACTTTCTTCTTCTATTTTTCCTCTTCTTTTTCCCTCTCATTTTCTTCACTTACTCTCGGCTGCACCTTCTTTTCTTTTAACAAAAGTGGTGGCTGAATTTGGATGGAATATGAAAGAGAATTATGGGTGTTTAAGTAGGAGTTAAGAATAGATAATGAGGATTAATGAGAGTTTATGGTGGGGAATTCTAGGAGTTATAAAAGGGTAATGGAAAGATGGGGTAATTAGTGTTGTAATTAATTTTTTTAATTTTTTTTAACCAGTTAGACACCTTCATAAATACATTCTATATATTTCTAAAACACAAATTTTTGAGTGTAACACGTACCGTACGATAACGCGTGCGGTGAAAAAAAGTGGGTGAAGGTATTCTATTCCTGTTTTTCAGGGCGAACTCAAACTCCACGGCGGGTTATGGCTTAAGGATGGTTTTTGGACAAAATCAAACCAAATCCGATTTGTCAATGACGTGGGTTTTGATTTTTAATATCCATATCTACCTTATTCAGCCCTTTCTTAATATGTTAGATTTCATTAATTTTCTACCGGATTGAATTCAATTGTATCTCTATCGACGTTATTTGCTTTCGTTTCTTATGCGGACGTAAAAAAAAAAGGCTTTTTTTAAAATTAAAAAAAAAAAACCATTTCAAGCGAGTTTAGCAATTTCATTTTGAGGATAGGCAGTACCTAGCATGAGGCTGTAAAACGTTGACATGAAACCTATTACCATTGTGAACTTGAGGTCACGGGTTCGAGGTACGGAAACTGTTTTTATATAAAGTGTATCATAAATCTGCGTACATCAGATCATGAATCGATCTGACTTCTTTTCAAACCCTACACGAACGCATAAACCTAGTGCATTGAAAACGTTCTTTATTTGTTTTAATACACCCATGATTTGTACACTAATACATTGCAAGCATTTTGTAATTTAAACTCGTTTGAAATACATAAAAAATATTTATAGTGGTGCTCTTATTATTTATTCTAACAATCATTCAGAAACATTGATTGGCGGTGTACCTCAAGAATCTTCCCCACGCCATACTAATTATTTAAAAAAATGATGGGGAAATAACAAACATACTTCCACAATCTTTTCAACGGTGGGAAGACCGACCATGAATAAAGAGACAACATCAGTACTCAAAAGCCATAACATAATAAATGCGAATGTCGAAACATCACACAAGGAGAGGTGATGAGAGCACTTAATAAGATGAGAAGAGCTAAAACAATTGACCAAGATAACATATCAATTTAGGTGTGAAAGTATTTGGGAGAGAAAGATGTTTTATGACTAACTACTCTGTTCAACATTATTTTTAAAACAGAAAAAATGTCAGATGACTAGAGAATGAGTGTCGTGATCCTATTATATAAGAACAAAGGAGACGCACAATGTTGCAGAAATTACCGGGGGATAAAGTTGCTAAACCATACTATGAAATTATGTGAGGGAGTAACCGACACTAGAATTATGGGGTAAACACATGTTATGGTGAACCAATTGGGTTTCATGGCAGGACGGTCAACTACGGAAATAATACACATCCTAAGGAGAATGATGGAGAAGTATAGGGAGAAGAAACGCGATCTACACATGATCTTCATCAATCTTGAAAAAACATATGATAGTGTATCACGTAGACTGATTTGGGATAGTCTGGAAGCAAGAGAAGTTCATATGAAGTATATAGATATAATTAGAGATATGTATGTTAGGACGAAAACAACCGTCCGTACGCCTGTGGGGAATATGCACTTCTTTCCGGTGGAGGTATGCCTCCATCAAAGGTCAACTTTGAGTCCATTTCTTTTCGCAGTTGTCCTCGACGAGTTGTCAAAGACGATCCAAGAGGCAGTTTCGTGGTGTATGTTTTTTTGCTGACAGTATTGTATTAATCGCCGAGAGTAAACATACCTTGAGTATGAGACTAGAGCAGTGGAGAGGGGCTTTAGAGGAAGAAGGCCTAAGGATTAGTCGTTCTAAGATCGAACATCTGCATTGCGATTTCAACGGCACATCTGATGGTGAAAATAGCCAGCTCACCATCGAGTGTCATGTGGTACCACATGTAAATAAATTCAAGTACCTAGGATCATTTGTACGCCAGGATGAGGACATAGATAGTGATATAGTTCACCGAGTCCAAGCAAACTGGTGTAGGTGGAGAGCAGCCTCAGGGGTGCTGTGTGACAGGAATTTTTCAACTAAATTAAAGGGAAAATTTTATAGGGTGACACTGCGGCTGAAAATGTTATATGTGATATACTGTTGGGCCATGAAGAGGATACAACCACAGAAGATGGAAGTGACAGAGATGAAGATGCTGAGGTGAACACGTGGGCATACAATGCTAGAACGACTCAAAAATGAGGTATTTAGGGAAATATTAGGGGTGACAAGTATAACGTATAAGATAAGGGAGGTGAGACTGAGATGGTTTGGGCATGTCAAGCGGAGACAGACAACGGCGTCTGTCAGAGCAGTTGAAAGCCTCATTGTAGAGGGAAAATAAGTATAGGCAGTCCCAAACTGACTTGGGAGGAACGAATTAGACACGACCTAATAGATTTGCACCTCTCTGAGAACATGGTCCAGGATATGAGCTCATGGAGACGGAGGATTAAGGTTAGCAAGATTTAGGTAGGATATAGAGACACCTTAGAGTATATAAAAAAATTAGATACTCTCTCAACGTTAAGTTGACTTTGTGTTTTTTTTGTGGTTGTTTTTGTCTTTCATTATTTGTTCATTCATTATATGTATATGCAGGTACATATAGAGCCGGAAGTCTCGCTGGAAGCGAACTTTCTATTCTTTGGGATGGAGGTATTGTTCGTCTGCCTCTCATCCTCTCCAAACGCTAGCGATAGCTTTGCTGTTGTTGGGATATGATAGGTATGCTTTGTTGGTGTTGTATGTGGAATTTGGAATATTAAAATTATTTTACGTGTTTTACGTTATTATGAACGTCAGGAACCTTCTTAACCTTCCATAATTTCAAAAATTAATTGACTAAAATATTCGATAAAAATAGGGGGAAATTCAAGAAAATTTATCGTCACAATCTTTCTCATCTTCTCATTAAATATAAGCGTACATATATATATATATATATGAAAATTTTACTATCAAAATTGACACACAGACATGATATCCTCGACTGTGAGTCTGTGATGTAAGATCTTTGTGTATAATCCTACCTATAAATTCGTCCCACGCTTTCTTCGGGTCAGATATATATCTCTGTCTACACACACTCACCGCGCAATTCATCATTCGCCGTCCGGCAAAATCAAGCTACAAGACAGTGACCACCGCGTCACAATGGTTCATCCGATAGCGGAGGCTAACGAAGAAAGCCGCTTCGGTTCACTGAGTCCCGACGAGTTCTACGCCCACCACTCAGTGAGTCACGGCTCCGAGTACATCACAAATTCACGTGGCCTCAAGCTCTTCACTCAATGGTGGAAACCGCTCCCCCAATACAAGCCAATTAACGGAGTTGTTTGCGTCGTCCATGGCTTCACGGGCGAGTCCAGCTGGTTCGTGCAGCTCACCGCCGTTCACATCGCCAAACACGGTTTCGCCGTCTGTGCCATTGACCATCAAGGACACGGTTACTCCGATGGTCTCATAGCTCACATTCCGGACATTAATCCTGTGGTGGATGATTGCATTGCGTTCTTCGATTCGTTTCGAGAACGCCACGCGCCGCCGGAGTTGCCGTCGTTTATGTACGCGGAGTCGCTGGGTGGAGCGATCGCGCTTCTGATAACGCTCCGGGAGGGATTAAAACGGCCTTTCAACGGCGTCGTTCTGAATGGAGCTATGTGTGGTGTAAGTGCGAAGTTCAAGCCGCCGTGGCCGTTGGAGCATATGCTATCCGTGGTAGCTGCTGTGGTCCCCACTTGGCAAGTGGTTCCTACTCGCGGAAGAATTCCCGATGTCTCATTTAAGGTTCGATATTATTTCTCTACATTTATTTTTACGCTCTTTACAATGATTTTTTTCTTGGAGGGACCCTTTTAAGCAATAGAAACTGAAAGAATAAGATAGATAATGAGAGGGGTCTTCGTCTCTTAAAGTAAACTCTTCCAAACTTCTTTTTCTAAATAAAAAGACATACAAATATTTAATTACTTATATGAGACCACACAAATACGTACTAAAATGTATGCTATTTAGGACTTCTTTTATTAAAAAAAAAAAAGGAGTTTTGGAGGATTTTGTTTAGGAGATGATTTTGTCTTAAAATGGGTCCATATTGCAAACTTTTAGGGAGTGCTTTGCTTCATCAAAATCGGAATGATAGATAGATTCGTATAGGTTTGGTTAGAATCTGTAATATATATTATTACCATACATGTTATTTTAAACATATTTGAGAGGAAATGAGACTTAAAACGCATGCGCACACGGTGATGGCGGGCGACAGGAGGGGTGGCGATGTAATGGTGTTGGGATGGCAAGAAAATGGTGGTACGGTGGTGTGCAGTGTCGGCACACTGTGACGTGTCAAAATAAAGGTATGAGTTTTGATATACTCGGATATCAATCTATGAGTTTGATACCTAAATGAAACTAATAAATTGATTCTCATATCATTTAAATAAACACAAAGAATGAGTATCATTCCTTTAATACCATTCATTTATTCTGAAATCCACCAACAAAACGCTCTCTTATTTCCTAACTATATCTCTTGTTGCATTTCATGGTAATCAATAATTTTTGAAGTTACACTAATCAGTATTAAATATGTGGATTAGATATTATAAAAATTTATAAAAATACATTTATTGATATACTTCCATCCTAAAGTACTCTTTTCAATAAAGAAAGTAATAATGCATTAGTTATTTTTGAAACCGCAAAGCTAAATAGAGAGGATAATGAAAGACACAGACATGAAACCTTATGTCGTCAGAAAAAAAAAACGAAACCTGGACAATAATACAGAATGATGGGGCCAATATTATGCGCTGTTTGCTGATATAGCCGATGGCAGTTGGGAAGCAAGTGACTTATCTAAAGAGAGAGTAGTTGTGAGCATTAAATGCTTATGAATATTTTCAATTCTTTTTATAAACATCCATCCTCCGGATTTATTAACATTCTCTAAAAAGGGTACTGTTAATAATCCCACAGGTACTGAAACCATTAAAAGAACACCTAAGAATTTATTAGGTACTGTACGAAGTATTTGAAATACGGGAAAGAAATACCATTCCGGTAATATTTCCAAAGGAGTTGCAAACGGATCTGCTGGTTCACCAATCATTGATGGTTCTAGAACCGCCAAGCCTACATTACATGCAATAGTACCTAAAATTACTACCGGAAAAATATATAAAAGATCGTTGGGCCATGCGGGTTCACCATAATAATTATGACCCATACCTTTTGCCAATTTAGCTCTTAAAACAGGATCATTCAAGTCAGGTTTTTTTGTTATTTGGATAGGTGAATTCTTATCGATCCATCCCCCGAAGGAACCGGACATGATAATTTTTCATCATCTCACCGCAAAAGTCCTCACCGTATTCTTTACCGTGCGACACGTGGCAGCAGAGAGGGGTGGTGAGGCTAGATCTGGGTGACTTTCATCTAGCCCCAACACCCCTCTCTGCTGTCACGTGTCGCATGGTGAAGAATGCGGTGAGGCTTTTGCGGTGAGAGGATCCTAATCCCCTCCTTATACCCTCTCATATGCGGGTTCTAAGTAAAGGTGTTAAGGTATTGGGTAATAGGTTTTCGAATTCGGATTTTGTTTAAGTTTGTTTAGCTAAACGAATTTTAAAATTAGTTCGAGTTTGGCTTGATAACGCTATAATTGTTTAAACGAGCCAAACAGTTCGTTTAGCTACGTTTAGCTAAACGAATCCGAATTTGAAAACCTAGTATTTGGCTCGTCCCGGTTCGTTAACACCCCTAGTACCCGGTTCGACTCGTTTAACTAAACGAACCCAAATAGGTGTTCGAATTCAGATCGTGTAAGTAAAAGAATCGAATACGAATCGAAGTCGAACAGTTTGTGAACTATTCGGTTTGATTAACAGCTCTATTTATATGACAATATGGTAATATTGTTGTAATGTTGTTGTTGGATGTTGAAAAATATAATAGCCTAAATGTTAAATTAAAATCGCGTCAGCTTTTCAACAGGCGAAAGTAATTTCCTCAAAATAGAAATTATACTTATATATTGTTGTGATAGGTGGGTCTAGACATATATACATTAATTTTGCAGTTAAATAATAATGTGACTGTCATATACTACTTAATATTTCCTTATATTTTTATACCAATTAAGATACATAATTGTCATGCATTCATCATTATCAAATCCAAATTTGTGACATTTTCTTATGTTAATCATCTTTTAATTATTAGTTAATACTCCTCTAGAGCAAAATTGGGACTGGAAAAATACAATTACCCTTTTCTTGCACTTTTACTATGATTGCATCGAAATTGAAATGATAGAGTGATAGTTGAATGATATTTATGATAGAAATAATTCTTATGATAATATTACTGATATATTGTAATTTGTTTGAATATTGATAGTAATATATATCTCGTTTAGGAAAAAAATAGAATTCTAGACAATAAATAGATAACTCATAGAATTGATTGAAATTTCATGCAGATGAAATAGTCATTTGAAACAAATTTTGGAATATGATCGGAATAAAACAAAATGGCTCACTAAATTGGATGCGCTTCTTATATTGTAAAGTAGCAGTTGATAGATATAGCTTGACGCATCATTATGGGTCATCAAGAAACAACCTCCATGTGTTTATAACATATGAGTATGGTTGCGTACATCCGACCTCCCCATACCCCGCCATTAACGGGAGCCTCTAAGACAATAGGGTAATGTTGTTGTTGTTGTATTTTTTTCATAAGTATATTTATGGATTCCTTGCCCATATGATGGATAAATATATATCAATGGATGTACAACAACATTACCTTATTGGCTTAAAGACTCTCGTTTATAGTGAGTTATGATGGGTTGGATGTAGTCATTGCAAATAAGAAAAATGGAATCAGTAACAACAATTATAACATCTAAGTTGGCTCCTTTTTTCAGTAAAATTCATCAAATCCTATACATTATTAATCTACTTGCTCTTTTTTTTTAAATTATTATTTCCTTTATTTTACACTTTTTATTTGATTTATGCTGGTTTTACACTTCAAACTTGGAAGGTTGACTGGAAGAGGAGGTTGGCATTGGCCAGTCCAAAACGGCCGCAGTCTAGGCCACGCGCCGCCACGGCGCTTGAGCTACTGAGGATATGCCGTGAGCTGCAAAGTAAGTTTGAACAAATTACCACTCCCTTCCTGATAGTACACGGCGGCGACGACGTTGTTTGTGACCCCGCGTGTGTGGAGGATCTTTACAAACGCGCCTCTAGCAAAGACAAGACTATGAAGATATATCCTGGTTTGTGGCATCAGCTTGTGGGGGAAGCCGACGAGGATGTGGAGCGTGTCTTTGACGACGTGGTCGAGTGGCTGCAGGCACGCGCCACCCATGGCAAGGAGGTGAATGGTGGTGACAATTAAAACTCACCCGTGACTCTGTCCTTAGGTATTAATGATGAATCAATCGTCTATCATCCGGCGTTAGTGACGTCAGTGTCACCTGGTTGATGGTGACGATTAAAAGTCTATTATTTATGTTTATTGGAGTGATTGAATAATGAACTTTGTATTAAATCGTTCAGACTATTGCGTTGTAATATATGGATGTATGTCATATATTTGATGGGTGCTGCCGTGCTGGTCTCTTAATTTATAACCTATTTATAAATCTATGTAAAAAATAACATATGGTTTGATAAAGTTGGTCAGAAACATTAATTTTTTGCTTCTCTTTCTAATTTTGTCCACGATAAGTTAATTTTTTTTGCTTTAAAAATTACACATTTAATAAGGATAAACAACAATAATAACAACAATATCTAGTAATATCTCAACAAAATAAAAGCTATCGCTAGGGTTTGGGGAGGGTGAGAGGCATGCAAACAATAATTCCACTTCTAAGGGATAGAAAATTTGCTTCCAGTGAGAAGCCAGATTCTATATGTACCTACATAGATGACACAATAATAGGAATATGGTGTGCTAGTGGAGGAATTTAATAAACACAAATAGAAAGCTTCTGATATTAAAATAGATATAACCGTGTACATGCAAAAATAATGAAAGACAGAGACAAACAAAAAGTGCAAAGTCAACTTAAAGTGTAGAGAGTACCTAAGCCCCTAAATATACTCTAATGTGTCCCTATATCCTGCCTAAACCTAAACCTCATTAATGTTAATCATCTGCTTCCATGAACTCCTATTCTGGACCATGTCTTCAAAGAGGTACAAATCTAGTATGTCATGCTAATCCGCACATCCAAGTCAGTTTGGACATGCCTTTACTCCTCTTCCCATCTACAATGAGGCTTTCAACTGCTCTTACAGAAGCCGTTGTCTGTCCCCTTTTGACATGCCCAAACCATCTCAGTTTTCTCTGTCTTATCTTATCTGCTATACTAGCCACCTATAACCTTTCCCTAAATACCTCATTTCTTATCCGGTCTAGTCTTGCACACCCACGCATCCACCTCAGTGTCCTCATCTCTGCAACTTCCATCTTCTGCGACTGTGTCCTCTAAATGGCCCAGCAGTCTGTTCCATATAATATTGCCGGCCGCACTGCACTCTATAAAATTTTTCCTTTAATTTAGTTAGAAAATTCTTGTCACACATCACCCCTGAGGTCGCCCTCCATCTACACCAGCCTGCCTGAACTCGGTGTGCTACGTCACTATCTATGTCTCCATCCTGATGTACAAACGATCCTATGTACTTGAACTTATTTACATGTGGTACCACTTGACCCTCGATGGTGAGATGACTATTCTCACCGTCGGCTGTGCCGTTGAAGTAGCAAGTGCATATACTCGGTCTTATAATGACTAATCCTTAGGTTTTTTCTCTCTAAAGCACCTCTCCAATGCTCTAGTCTCATATTCAGGGTATGTCTGCTCGACTAATACAATATCGTCATCCGTTCAGCAATGCCGTTGTACTGAGGTGTACCAGAAACTGTTTTCTTATGTCTGATACCATGATCGTTGTAGTAATATATTCACCTCCATTGTCAGTGTGCTGACGCTTCAATGACATATCATCTCTCTTTCTATTATTGCGTGAAACTGCTTTAAGTGTTGGAATACTTGATCCTTCGTGCGCAACAAACATATCCATGTTTTCTATGAAAAATCATCAGTAAAGGTATGAAAATATTTACTACCTTTATGTGACAACATACATCAGAGTATACCAAATCCAATTTGTTGTCTCTTCGTCTCGAGCTTTTCTGAAATGAAATGTGATGTTGTTTACCAAATAAACAATACTCACAAGGGTTTATTTTACATTTGGCTAATGGTGTGAAGGACTTCTTAGCCAACATATTCAACCCTTTCTCACTTGCATGAGCCAACTGCCTGTGCCACAAATTTGATGAAGCATCATTCTCTACAACATTCATTTCTCCTTCACATATCATCTTGCAAGTCTTGTATAGCAAGCAACATAATTTTCCTCTTGCCACCACCAATGATCCTTTGTTGAGTTTCCAGTTACTGTCACCCATATGGTGGTGATAATCTTCATTGTCTAATACAGTACTAGAAATGATGTTCAGTCAAAGATTGGGTATATATCGTACATCTTTGAGTTTTACTGTGCACCGGACACTTGTCTTCATCCAAATGCCACACATCCCCACTATTTTGCGAGACACTGTGATTTCCCATTCTAACACTATCAAAATTTCCTGTTTTGTAAGTGGAGAATTCTCTCTTCAGAACACAATGGTAAGAACACCAGAATCTACTATCCACTCGGTATTTGCATCTGCGACATGACAACAGTCTGCTTCGTGATAAACTAAAGGTACCTCACCATCGTCTCCAAAGACTATAGCATGTGTGTCTTTGTCACTGCCCTCTTTTTGGTTTGAACTCTCCTATTTGAGAAGATAACAATTTCTCTTGAGATGGCGTATCTTGCCACAATGATAACATTGTCTCTTCTTCCTGGACTTAGATCTATCCTTGAACTAACCATGACCCTAACCTTTACTCTTACTCCGAGGCTTATTCTCCATGACATGGGCTTGTGAACTGGTACTTGCACCATCTCTTCTGTGTAGTTCTTCATTGAGCAACCTATTCTTTGCCATAGACATTAATACCACATGATATAGAGCTGAGTTACTCAATGATACAACAAGTGTATCCCAACTATCAGTTAGAGATCCCAACAGCAGGCATGCTTGCATCTCGTCATCTAAGTACATACCACTAATTGCTAACTCAGTTATGGGTCCTACAAAATCGTTTAGATGTTGTGCGACTGATCATCCCTCTAACAGCTTCAAGTTCATGACTTTACGAATCATGAACACCTTTCCTTGAGCATTCATAGTCTCGTATATACCTTCTAATTTCTTCCAGAGAACTTGAAGATCTTTTTCATTCCTTACATAGTTGTACATGCTTGCATCAATTCATTGGCGTATCGTACCCAATGTATGCTTCTTTAACTTGTCCCACTGCACATCCTTCATATCATCTGGCTTTGCATCGTCACCTTCAATCGGATCGTATATATCTTTGCAATTAAAATAGTCCTCTATTTGGTTTCCACATCGAATAATTCGGATCCGTCAACTTGATCATTGTCCATTCATTTGCCATACCAAGCAGCTCTGATACCAGTGGTTGGTATGTGAACTCATATTCTGAATAGGCCCAATAAATATTGAAGTGAACCATTTTAACAATATCCAGAAAAGATCACAATGACCTCCTAGATAGTATTATCTTTCCACACAAAATCTCAAATTTTGATGGAGCGGTCACACACGGTCTCACTTTTAAGCCGAACTTCTTTCGATAGAAATTACGTGCACGGTGTATTTATCACAACTTCACCTGTAGCGGAATGTCCTCAATCGTAAATAACTGTAACTTGACCCGTTAGATCCATCATAATAATAATCACAAAAGTAACTAATCGCGTAAATACCAGATAAATTAGGGGCGCCGATATTTATGTAGAAAACTCTCTAAATAATTAGAGAAAAAAACCACAGAAACACCTATATGTGGATGTGACAAAGAGTACAAAACATTCAATAACTCTATACTCAAATAGCTATTTTCTTTGAAGAAGCTCTGCTCTTCAATTGGTTTTGCTTCTCACTCTAGTATGTTTCTCTCTTGGTGTATATTTCTTCTTCAGATTTATGTGGTTTGTTTTAATATTATTTTATTAAGTGGTCCAATTTTTTTTTTTTTTGGAAATGGGACCATTTTATTCATAACAAGCATCAACTGTGCATCCATTACAAAACACTATCCAACTAACTAATTATAGTACATCAATCATCTCCATAGCATGCCATGCAAGCCTATTATTTTATTAAGTGGTCCAATTATTTGACCAAAGCTTTTAGGAGTGAATTTTTGTGCTTATAGTTACTATAATACCTTTAATAGTTCATATTGCACAATCATAAGTTGAAGAATGATAATTCGTTGCAAATAAACCATTGAAATTTAATTAATTGCACACTTCAAGCGAAGTCACTTCAACGGAAAAATGATAATAGGCAGGCGTTATAACCTAATCACCGAGTATCCTCCTTAATAAATATATAAAATCGAAACCGTTCACACTCCTATCTCGAATCAAAAAAAAAAAAAAAAAGTGGTTGTCTAAGGAGAACCATGTGTAATACTGGCTTCATAGACAACAAGTGACAATACATACAAATGTGACACAATAATCATAACGAAAGAGGGGGGGGGGGGGGGGGGGTAATTTTCCTTTGAAAAGAAAAAGGTTTTCTTTGACATAGATTCAATCAAGAAATCGGAAATACCTCCCACTAATTTTATAACATATTTTCAAAAATATTGTCATTCCTTCAAAAATAAAAATACATTCTTTTATAAATAAAAATAAAAATACATCACTCGCCAAAGTTCCTATACTACCCAGAATGCATCTTAATATTCCAAGATGTAACTTGAGACCAAAAAAAAAAACTACTAATATGAAATTTCCAGAATTCAAACTCGTGACCATAAAGTCGGATGAGAAAGTTATCAGACTTGATGTTCTTTCTCTAAAGAATAATTACACTTATTATTCAAGTTTGTAAGAAAACATTCTTGTGCAAATTACAACAACAGCACCACACAGACACAGGTAATTGCATAAACATTTATCATAAACAAACAAATTATACAAAGAGTACCCGATCATAAACCCGTTTCAGAGTTGAACCGGCTCCGGCTTTCTCCTCTCCAATGGTTCTTGTAGTGCAGGGTTTAGGGGAAATAGCATACACTGCGCGTGCTGCGCCATTAGTTGATCAACCAGTACAAGAGCAACCATAGCCTCCACCATTGGAACCGCTGCATAATCAAACCAAGGTGTCATCATATAGGCAAAATGACAATTTGCTACCTGATTTATACTCTTATAAGGGTAATAACTAGTTCATTATCGTACTATGTAATACAGTTTCAGATACAGTCTAGAGTCTGACGTATAAAAGAATCATGCGATGGATGGCATCCATTGAAGGAATGGAGTAAGATGAAGGATGATATCTCAGTAATTTAAATTGCTTTAAAAAAAATACCTCGTGGAACAACGCAAGGATCATGGCGCCCACGAGCTACAAGCTCCGTTTCATGTCTGTCTCTAGTCACTGTATTTTGCTTCCTCTGCAAAGGTGTTATCAACAGATATCATTTAGTCAAGCAAAGCAAATAAGACAGAAACAACGCAAGCTGCCATAACCTTATCCAAACATTCCCCAACGCTAAGACCAGCATAAAAGATCACAAGAACTGTTCCAAATTTGGTCACAGTCATCCACAGCACCCCCATACATTCAGATAATTACAAATGAAAAATGATTCGCTTTTTCAGCCAAGAAAGACACACACCAACTCTGAGCAACGAAGAGACCAGGCGTATTATCACCTATTAATATACATAGAGTCATGTATTTGCCTAAAAATGTCAATTTGACCCTAACGTCTCCTGCAACATGCTATATTAACAAAGTCAGCCATGAAAGACCATAGACCTCAAAGTAAGGCATCATCAGGAGATTATCATGCAATGTAGCTAATACATGTGCAGTCCTTTATTATAATAACATTTTCCAAAATTATGATGATAATGTTGTCCATTGGTAAAGAATATCAAAGTCAAGCTTGTGCTATAGGTTATGTGACGCACTGAGGGTAAAGGTTCTTTTGATATGTCATTTTGACTAGCTTAGGTCATTAATTGTTGCTTAAAATTGAACAAATTCAAACACGCAAGGTTAAACATACGTAGGGTTGGACGTATTCAATAAGTAAAATAAAATTGTCACCCTTACCATGATGAACATCAGTTTGAGTATTTTAACACCTGATCTCACATGCATATGACTTGCAAAAAAAAGATCTCACATGCATATACAACAAGGTGATGCATCCTTATTTTTAGTATTTCATAAAGCAGGTCTATTGTCTTCTTAATTTAGGTATCAAGCTCATTACATAAAAAACAACCATAAAAGAGAAAAGGTAAAAGGCGTAATACGCAGATAAATAATTTGCAGTAAGAAAAAAGTGGACAGAATGAGACCAAAAAAATGAAGAATGCCATCATATATGAGCAAACGAGAAAACAAGTGACTTTCATTATAGGAAGCGGACTTGACCCGTAACTTGTGTTCTTTTCAGGTGATAAAAGTATCAAACTAATCCAAGACAAGTTACGATAACTGAGGCGGAGTATATCTCACCCCAGTCTTAGCAAACATCATAGAAGTCCTTAATTTTGAACTTCTATTAGCCACGCAAATTGATGACCTAGCCTTGAGCTCAAGTTTTTGTAGAAACCCATGTTTCGGAACATATTTAAGCCTAGCACTTCCATACAGCTGTGACCCATGGTCAGCAGTCTGAAAGCACAGAAATGCAACAGAGACGCATTTTAAAGACCATAGAGAGATCGAGAAACTTACAGATATTGTAGAAGTTGGCTTAAAAGCTATTCTCATGTTTATAATTTCTCCATTTGATATTCCTCCCTGTACAGAACAATGAATCAATAATCCACAAAAATACTGCATATAGTACTTTTCTTTTTAAAGTCTGCATATATGACTTCAATAAACAACAATGTTATAATTTAAATCCAACTGATGTATCATATGCATATCTACCAAATACATAAAAACAATCACACAGGAATGAATATTTGTGTAGATAGACGGAGCACAAAGAGTTAAATCACTTGAAGCAATCTGGATGCTGTTCAGAATCAAATTCAATCACCTGTATCCCTCCCGATCGATTGGTTCTCGTCCTAACCTGCCCATCTTTATCTATGTAGAACTCATCGTTATGCTCACTGCCCGTCATAAAGGTACCTGTTAGATTCCAGAGAACAAGTTAAACTGGGAAATAAAGTTTCAGTACATACTATGCACTTGCACCAAATATTAGTAATATCGCTATCCACGGCTGTAACCCTTGCACTCTCTCTTAACACACACATATGGGACAATAAGAGAAGAGTGAATCGAACCTGAAAACCCACTTCCAATTTCAAATCCCTTTGTCGCTGGTAATGACATGACTGCTTTAGCAAGTTCTGCTTCAAGTTTATCAAAGACCGGTGAGCCAAGACCCTAACCATAAAGTTGAAAAACAATTAGCTACTGCCGTATTCAACTTCAAAAAATTGAGAACTTCAAACATTTTCAACATGAGAAGACGTACTCGTGGAACTTTTCGAGCAAAGCAATTGACAACACCACCAACAGAATCCCCTCTTACTCTGATCGCATCTATGGCAGCTATCATCTTTTCTGCATACTCTGGATTGGGACACCGCACAATGTTGCTTTCTATCTGGTATCAGGTTGAGGACATTTAGAGAAAGTTGTGGAAGTGAATACAGAATGCTTAAAGTCCAAACGCAGCACTGGATTCATCTTAAAACGTCAATTACACGAAATAATTCATGAACAATAAAGTAATAATCATGGTCTTCTAGCTTCAGTTGTTCAGGACCATGGTTGGACCTCAAATTATTTTTTAGCTAGTCCAAGTTTACAGCACATCTTCGCGTCACTAGGTGCACTCTGTTTCCACACAAAGGGTGACAAACATGTCATTTTAAAGTTCAGGACTCTAGGCCTTCTTCCCAAAAACTCCCCCCTCAGAGTGGTAATACGATAGCAGGCAGCAGATAATTGATGGGAGTAGCTGTGGCAGCAGTTGTGGCCATGGTATTAGATGTAGAAAGTCAGACACTTGAGAGCAGTGGCAGTGAAGCGAGCAAAGAACCGGAAACAGCGTAGCAACGAGGGAATAGAAGCAAGAATAAAAGTTGTAGCAGAATGCAGTAACAGGTCCAAAATGTAGTAGTATTGACCATAAATTTTGAATCAACCATGGCAAAAGATGAATATCCAGGTCAAGACATGAAACAACAAACAAGCCAGGTGGCAGCAAAAGGCGGCATACGGCGATCTCAGGGGCATGCATGGCTTCAACATAGCAGATAATCGAAGACTAGTAGTAAACCATCTGGTCTACAAGCAGAGAAGAGCAGATCTATTAGAAGAGACAAACCAGGGTTCCGGAAACGTCGTCCGTAGCGATGGCGCGGAGGTGCGGAAACAACTAGCAGCAAGGACAGAAGATAAATAAGACAGAAATTGGCATATCGAAAACAATTGTGCCAACAGGGTCGTCCCAAATCTGTCTAGATCTGCACAATTTAGACAAAAGAGGAATCGAGAATGATTGCCACTGGTGGCGGCGAAAGCGGCCATCCGGCAACAGGCAGGTGGACAGCAGCTAGAGCAGTGGTGGCGAGATTCAGAGGGCAGAGCTGTGGTGGCAGAAGGTGGTCAGTGGCGACCGGTGGCCAGAAAGGCGGTCAGCTGGAGAAGCCACCTCCGGCATGGCAGACAGGCGGCAGACGGGAAGCGCCGACGGAGTAATGGCAGAGGATATCCTAACTAAATGCGCTCTGATACCATATTAGAACACAATAATTGGGTAATTTCCGTACTCCAAACATGCGTAAGCTGCAATCAACTGGAAAATGATTGGTTTACTGCTACGCTTAGAAGGAGCCAGAGACTATGCACACAACAGCATCCTTGCAGCAGAGATGTTTGGATTGATCCAACCACTCCAAAAATCTAACTGGCAGAAGGTTAGGAGATGCATGTTGATTTGGAAATTAGCTTGAGTTCAGGCAGAAAGTCTATTTATTTCAATTTAGTAGCTTCTCTTTATTTGTCTTTACCTTGTACATTACTCTGGGATAGGTTGCTTGGATGTATTGAATGCTTATTCTAGAAAAAAATTGTCATATAGGCATACCAAAGAAAAACAAAGCTAAGGTACTACTTCTCTAGAAGATTAAACAGGAATTATGACAGATTACACAGTAGTGTTCAAGGAAATGCCATAAAAATAAAAAATAATGCCTACACACATGAATCCAGTATCCAAGAATATTTAATATGGATGATCAATCCCATCAAATGGATTGACATTTAATTATCTATGCTAATAGATAAACTGGTGGAAAATAGCCAAACCCACCTGATCAAGAGTAACAGTCTCATGATCTACCAAACCCTCAGGAAGTACAACCCCATGAACTTGAGAAACATAAGCAAAAACCTGCAGCATTGATGATTAGAGAAATAAGATAAGCTCCCTGAGTCAATCAGAGTTCCTTCTTCAGTGAAGTAGGCAAATTTAGTCCCTTAACAAATGATGTATATCACAAAAAAGAATTCAAGAATTGTCAACGAAAAGTTGAAAATGTGGCAAGGCTCACAATCGATTTTAAAAAAATATTTCATTTCAACAAACACAAATCATCCATTATTCATCTCCTTCATTCGTTTTATTCGAATCATTCCGTTATTTATTCTTTTTTTACAATTTGTTTTTGGTGACAAACCTCTTGCAGTAAAGCTGAGCAAAATTTAGTAACCTGCGTACATTCTCCAAAAGCTCAAGCTGAAAATCAGACAATTCACGACTATACACTTTTTTTTTTTAATTCACGACTATACACATGTTCAAAGGGACAGCAAAAGCGACACAAGTTCATGCAAGAGTAATTTCAAATAGAATAAGCACTTGCACAAAAACAATCAGAAGCCAATTCAGGGCTGTTTAAAAGAAATAAAGAAAGAAAAAGGAAAAAGAATCATGGACACAAAAATTGCACCACAGCAGACATACCTCTGTTTCTGATTTCAGTCTAAGAATTTTCTTAGCAATTGCTCCTGCAGCAACTCTCCCAATGGTCTCTCTTGCAGAAGATCTACCACCTCCCTGCATGAAATTTTAGCATCAACTATTACACGAAGAAGCATCTATAAAGAGTTATATTCCAAATTCTTAGTGTTAAAACAACTATGCTATATGCGAGAGTCATTACCTGGATTGATCTAACACCATACTTGTCATCATAGACAAAATCTGCATGGGAAGGCCTATAAGCCAATGACATCTCACTATAGTCCTGAAATCATGTCAGAAAAAATAAGAGCCAAGATACCCATGAGAAGACCAAAACATCATTTAAATGGTGAAAAGATAAAAGACAATCAGGCCGATGCGCAATACTATAATATCTAACTCATGTCCAGGGATGCAACCTGATTCCTGACATAACCTAATGCCAACCTTTCAGGCGACCAAAGCTGAGTTTAGTTACTTACCCCCATTGTCATTTACTGTCACATTTTCCCTTATATTTCTAGTATGAAGTAAGATGTATTAAGTTCCACTCTTAATGGGTCAGCATTATGTGGGTCCAAACCATTTTCATACCAAAGCAGATCATAGAGCCGACTCCCACAATGTGACTTTTAGTTCAAATTTGGTCGTCCATTTCAATAGCAGTGCGCAACACCCTAAAAATATCGATCTGCTGATGCTACTACAGACCTAACAGCATCTAATATTAACTTCTAGGACTTGTAATTTTTAATCCAAAGATAGTTGACCCATGTTCCACTTATATCCCATGTCATTTTCATCCGTTTATACCATGACATGAGTTGTTGCTTTCTCAATGCTTTACAAAATGGATCAGTGAATACTATCATGGGTCTAACAACACAAAATGTTCCCCTTTGGTTACTTATGTAACACTTCATCCCAAAAAAAAGTTCATGGTATATAAGAACATAATGAAGTAGCCATTTCAACATGGGTGCTGCTATTGCACCACATTTTTCCTTCTCTCTTTCTTCCCCCTATTTTTTGTTTTATGGCATAAGGATGGACTCTAAAGCAAAAGGGTTGACAATGCCAGATGTAACAATGGCAATAGCTTTTCATCTATCATCTTTATAGAGCCTTCTTTTAAAAAATGAGGCTTGAAAAGTTAACATTATATGTTTCCAACTCCAAGGTAGCATTGCAAGCCTATGTCATTTTTTTTTACATTAGTAAAATAAGAAAGGTTTAGGGTTTAGGGTCTGCGTTTTGACTATAGAATATGATGGAATAAAGCAACAAAAATTCACTAAATTGTCTACGTTTCTTGTGATGTAAAGTAGTCATCGATCGACACAATATTTGACGTAATTTTCATTAAAGGTTATCCCGAAACAACCTCTATGCGTTTCCAATACATGAGTAAGGTTGTGTACGTCCGATCCTCTTATCCCACCATAAGCGGGAGCTTTTAAGATAACGGAAAAATGTTGTTCTTGTTGTAGTAAAATAAGAAGGGCCAAAAATGCTAAGCATCATCTAAAATGATGCTAAGCCGTTTCATTAACCCCGACTTATTGAACTTATGTAACACGAGCACTACAAGAATTGAGGACGCAAAACATTCAACTGATGCAATTGGCTTGAACTCCATCAAAACTAAGACACCATACAAACTTAAATTTGAAAGAATACTAGTCCATCAAATGTAACAAACCCAATTGAACATGTACTACCGAAGTGGGATATCATAAGCAACTATTTTCTACTGAGAATCATGGGGAGAATTTATTTTCCATGACATAATTAGATTTACAAATCCTTGTCATGGCTCAATCAGAATGAGACATCCAAGCTGATACCGAGCAATATCAAAATAAATCACTAGGTAGCAGATGCAGATTACTTGTCTCAATTATATCTCAGTTGACGGTTTCTGATCAGCTTGTAACAGAAAGCAATTTCAGCGCAAGAATTTAAAGTACAAATAGACATACATACATGTCCTCTTTGATCAGTGTTGGGTACTTCAATCTTGATCGGGGTTCCAGTAGTCACGCCTGCACTTAATGCATCAAATGTAAGTCACATTTTGAAAGAACAGAAAGAAGCCCTTTTCCAGAGGAAAGCAGAAGAGCTGATAAAAGAATTACCTTCTGCGACACCGGATGCTATTTTACATGTATCGGTCTCTTTCCTAGGAGTTGTAATACGGCTTTGACCTGGCCTCCTAAAACGCACAAAAAAGAATAAGAAAAGAACAATTTGATCAAATCTGGCCACGCTTTCAAAATTTAAAATTGGTTCAACACCAAAACACATTCATGCAGAGAACTTAACAACCTCAAGACCTTTGGACTAATACTGAAATAAGGAAGAAGCTACATTATCTAGAAGCAGTACCTTCTATCAAGATCTAATTGTATATCGGCTTCAGAGAGAGGAATCCGAGGGGGGCATCCATCGATAACACAGCCAACGCCACCACCATGAGATTCTCCGAATGTGGTAACACGAAAATAAGTGCCAAATGTGCTACCAGAAGCCTGTATCTCTGAAAAAGCACAAACTGGTTAAGAATCTTTCAAAAATAAAACACAACAACCGCCGGCAATATCAGAAGTTGATCCAAGCCAAAAGGATTCAACTTCATACACCACTGAGCTTCTCTTTTACTTTCTTACGATCATATTTCATTAAGCAGCAGACAATTCTTTCTATTATCAACCATTTCCATATTCACAACCACATAAAAGTCCTTTTAAATAAATCCAGATTTCCCCTAACAAAAATTATACTAATTTGACGAATAAACAACCGGTCGAGCCTCTGCATTGATTTGCAGATAATCTAATGCATCTAGACAAAGCCAAACCATTAAATTCAACGCCAACAAAAGTCCACTTAAAACACCTATTTTTTTTAAAATGAAAATTGATAGGACTGAAACTAACCAAGGCGTTTGAAAGAAAGACGAGTGGCTATTTGGAAATTGGCACTGAATAAATTGGAGGAAGATTGGCGAGATCCGAGGAACGTGGAGCCTTCGGACGACGGAGCTCCGAGAAATGGCTTGCTGCATACGGATGAAGCCATTGTCCACTGGCGCCTCCGGTCTTCTTCTAACTACCATTTTTCTTCGTCTAATCTGTTATTTATCTATAATATCCGCGACCTGTGAAAAGTCCACTTTACAAACTTCTACCAACCCCCATAGCCGGGCTCCTAACCCCGCGCGATACGTGTCAGCCAAAAAGAATGGTGAAGCTAGATGCAGTGATCCTCTAACCTTATCACCCCTCTTTGCTACCACGTATCGCGCGGTCACACGTAGCATCCTCTTTGCGGTGGAGGTAGCCGAGCCATAGCCAGGAAACAACACCCTGTCATAATCGTCAATACACTTTCTGTTTGAAAATACATTTTTATCTTTCTGGTATTTAAAAAATACACCTTTAAATCTTTTAATTTAATTAAAAAAATGTTATTTGAATGAATTGCCTGCCCATGTCTTCTTCATCTAACAATGGATGAATCGGCAGGACCCACGCAATTTCTCAGTGGTACCTCCCCCTCCCCCCCTACAATCCCCTAATAATAATAATAATAATAATAATAATAATAATAATAATAATAATAATAATAATAATAATAATAATAATAATAATAATTCATTTGTCAAGACCGACTACAATCCCCTTCCCCTAAAGCCAGACTACACAAAAAGTCTCCTAAATATAAGAGTGTGAAAGTCTCTATTGCTACAACTGTGTATTTCATTTGGCAAGGCAGAAACAAGAAAATTTTTGAAGGCGTTGCTTTTAATTCAGCAGATGTAACTCGACAAGTTTATACACATGTGTTTCGGGTCATGCACAAATGCTACCCGCACCTGTTATTTTAGTACTATTGCTCGTTGCAAGCTATAGTCTTTTTGATTTTGACTATTGGTATACACATAGCATGTTATGTGTATGCTGCATACTTTTTGGTAATTACGTGTAAATTCAGAGCTGGGCATCCTGTTGCCTTGGTGTTTTCATATTTTTTGCTATGACTATTGTGACGAGCAGCATGTTGCTTAGTCACCTTTTGTCTATTGTACGGGTTTCACTCCCATTACGGTGCATTTTCATGTCAAGATTCTCTTTGGTCCAATGGGTATATTATTTACATTGAGCCTAAAATAATAATAATAATTATTTTTTTTCCTTGACTTGGTAGTTGGTAGCGGGGAAATTGTAAAAAAGAAAATGTGAAATTTAGGGATGGGAGTTGGTGGCTGCATAGATAAGCCGCAAGTATAAGGACACTCCCTAGACATATGTAAGTGGGTTGAATCATCTAAACGTGGAACGGATTCAGAGAGACACACTCTACAAAAACAACAACAAACATATCCAGTATATCTCAACGACCTCACAAGTTATCGTTAGGATCTGGCGAGGGTGAGAGGCATACAAACAATACCTTTATCCCAAGAGATAAAGTTTATTTCCAATGAGATCTCCGGTTCTATATGTGTCATACCCCGTAACTTTTAAGCACGACTTTCAATATGTTAGGTCAACCTTAAACGCAATTTAATTAATGATGTAGGATGTGCGACTTAGTTACTTAAAATATAGGAAAAATAAGAAGAGTGGTTAAAAGTAGAATTAAAGGTAATTAAAGAAAATTACCTAAAAGGTCCCTACTAGGAGATAGGGGAGTTACCAAAATTTAGTATAACTCCCCATCTCAGCCTAATGGGACGGTTATACCATCAAAAAGAAGAGGGGAAAACCGCAGGAAAAGAGAAAGAAGAGAAAAGGAGAGGAAGAAGAAGAAGAGAAGAAGGAAAAGGAAGGAAAAGGCCAATCTAGATTCAATCCTTATCAAGATTCTGCAGTAAATTCGTAAGGCTAACTAGAAACAAAGGCAAGTAATATTTCTATACGCTTTACGTAAATTTTGATACTTTAGGCCCTATGTTCTTACAAAGAGAAAACTTGAATCACACATTAGTAATCTTGTCTTGTCTATGATAAATGCTTTATTATATGTAAGTTTTGTTGCTAGTTGCATAAAGTCTTGTTCTTTGGGCCATATTTCCGAAAATAGTTGTGTGGTGCTTTGTTGTTTGTCAAGCATGCCCATGAAAGTGTATATTTTGATGTGCTTATTGTCTTGTTCTATTCTTATGTTGATTGTCTACACTTAGACGTTTGAGAGTAAGTGCAGAGAATTGAAGGATGAGTGATGGCATTGTTGTAGACTTGTTGTGTTGGGAGTGTTGATGATAACTTTTGAAGGTTGTGAATGATTGAAGTTTAAGAGTGGATATTGTTAGACATAACTAAGCATCAATTCATGATTAGATGTGAGTTAAGAATGATGAATCTAGATGGTAAGATGGATCTTGAGAGGTTTAACATGAAAAGGTTGAAGGAGGAAGATGATGGGAGGAAGTTACTGCAGAGAAACTGCAGTTTGGCATCGTCAGAACACTTCGAACGCCTACATTAGGCGCTTCAAGTCACATTAGGCGCCTAATGTAGCGTTCAATGTGTCCTGAAGCTTTCCCGTACAGAAAAACTGCAGTTTAAAACCGTCAGAACACTTCGAACACCTACATTAGGCGCTCTATGTCACATTAGGCGCCTAATGTAGCGTTCAATGTGTCCTGAATCATCCCCGAACACTTCGAACACCTACATAAGGCGCTCTATGTCACATTAGGCGCTTCATGTAGGCGTTCAATGTCTACGGAACATCTCCAAACACTTCAAACGCCTAGTATAGGCGCTCTATGTCACTTTAGGCGCCTCATGTGGCGTTCCAAGTATACTGGAAGTCTTTTTGACCCTTTAGGCGCCCTATGTACGTGTAGTAACCTTATACACTTCTTTTGAACATAAAACGCAAAGGTATTTGAGGTGTAATTGAGGTATAGATGGTAAGTTTGATCAAGTAAGAATAAGATTGAACCCTAAGTGAATTAGTAAGACGAAGGGACTTGGAAAGTTATGTACATAGAGTGTTTGAGGTGCAAGACCGTATACTTGATAGGTAGGATGTATGTGTGTGTGTTACATGTTTGATACGAAGTTACATGTGCATCCTGCATCATGACATGGGCATTTGCATTTGATTTGAGATTTGCTTTGCAAAAGAATATGTGTTTACAAGAAAGATGTAAAGTTTTCGAAAGACAAAATGGCTGCTGGTTGATCGCAGGGTATAAAAGTCACGCCTGCGAAAGCAGGGTATAAAAGCATGATCTGTGAATCAACAGCAGAGTATAAAGTATTTTATGGGGCCGTGGACCTATCAGCACGGAAAATAAAGTTATTTTGTGGGGCCGTGGACCTATCAGCACGGATATATGATATAAGTAATGGGGCCGTGGACCTTTCAGCACGGATATATGATATATGTAATGGGGCCGTGGACCTTTCAGCACGGGGTATAAAGTTATATGTTATGGGGCCGTGGACCTTTCAGCACGGGGTATAAAGTTCTGTTGCTGTGGACTGATCACCCACAGGGTATAAAGTTCTGCTACGCGAAGAATATGATATGTAAAGTGATGAAATGTTTTGTGAAATGACATGCATGACATGTTTATGAAAGAAGACATATGCATGGGTGTTGTGTGTGATTTTAAAGAAGTACATGCATCATGATACACGAAGCATAAGACTTGATATGCAAGAAACGTGGTTAGTTTATGACCTGCTTATGTGATACGTTGTTTTAATACATGTTTGTTCTCGTATCCGTGTACCATATATGTGCTTTATCAGTTTTGAGAAATTCTTATTGAGATGCTATTTGTTAACCCGAGCACCTATATTTTGGGCAATGAATTATACACTGGTGACTCGTCGTATGTGATTCCGTAAGGTGTATAGACGGGTTACTTGCTGGCGATAATTTCGCTAAGAACAGTTACTCTATTCCTTTTCAGGTGAGCCTGAATATGAGTTGATATTTATCGAGGACGATGGCGAGTGGGCTCAATGGGACGACGGACATGGGAATAGATAGATGCTGGATTATTTTCTTTAAGATTGGAAACTCAATGTTGTTATGTTGTTCTGACACTTATGTTGGCTAGATGAACAAACACCTTTTAATTCTGCTGCATTTTCTGGTTGTATTAATGACGATGAAGTTTTAAATTTATCAACGTTTCTGCTGATTTATCTTACGTCATAGATGATGTATGCTTGATCCGCTTTGACGCTTCGTAGTTCTCATAGTAGACTACGGCGGGTGTACTGGTTCCGATGACAGTATCGGGCCGGGGCGCTACAATATGTACCTGCACAAAGATCATAATAATAGGAATATGTATTAGTGAAGCTATTTTATTAAACATATATAAAAGTTTTCCGATATTAAAATAGTCATAATTTCATATCAACCCCTTGGTGTTTTGTATAAACTCTAATTGTGTTTATATGAAAAATATAGTTATGGAGACATAGTTTACTATGTTATATTACTATCATATAGTTTTATTATAACCTTTTATAAATTATAATTATGTAACTACTAGAAAGATACAAAGAAAGGATGAATACATTGAAAATCTTATGAATCTTGCTAATGTTTCCAAAGAAGAATTACAAGGTTATACGAAAGATTGATGTGATTATTTGCTTAATGAAGTTTGTATACGAAGAGATTTCATTATTTCTAAAATAGATGAATTGTTCACTCGGTAGTGGGAGGTCACATATAAGAGTTTAAAAAATAACAATCATTCATCACTATGGAATTGACTTATTTCGACGGTGATTGATCTGCAACTACGATGACTAAACAATCATTTTGATGAAGCGAATATGAAGTTACTAACTTGCATGAACTGTTAGAACTTTTGTGATTCTTTTGCAGCATTTGATAAGAAAAAGTTAATTTCTTTTGTAAAATTTTATCCCTGTGAAGAATCGGATACGAAATAAAATAAAAGATACTTGAGGTCCCTAAGGAGATGCTCTCTAAGGTTGAGATGTTTAACTTCAATGCCGGTTACTTCTCCTACTGAAAGGATAATCCCTCTTTTCTAGAAAGATACAGGCAACGGTGATAGAGTTTGTGATAACATATAATTCCTTCATATTAATTAATGATCTTCAAGTATGATTTATCTTCTCCTATAACTACAAGAGATATTACTTAAATTCTAACTGCAATCACCGATTAAGAGTCATATCTCGACAATAGTTCCTCTCCATATTAGATCCATTCACTCCTCAGTTTCAAATAACTTGCAAATCTTGCATTATAAGCTTTTTAAAGTTCTTAATAACTTAAACATCGGAAGACTTATGGAGATCATGAACATAGAAAACTCATTGTAATCGTAGATCAGCTCAACATTGTTAAAGCAGACAGCATCATAACCATTACAATTTAATTGTGAGAAGTTTGAAAACAAAAATAACAAGTCAAAAAATGTTTAATGCATCAAAGGATGTTTGACGGCGTGAAAATCATAAGTTTCCCTTCACTCACAACCAAGCTTTGGCGATGCTCATGATTTGGTGAACCATACCTTAGAAATTAAGTGATGTTTACTTTTTTTGTGAATAAGACAGACATTTTTGGACGACTGTGAACATGCAAATTTTCAAATAGGTTCTTTTTTTGGCTTATTAATTGCTAGATCCAATTCATATATCAATCAATCGCATCTAATATATCTCAACAACATCAAAAACTATCTAGATCCAATTCATATATGCCCTCCTTTTATTTTAATATCCGTACACTTAACTGACGAAAGACAAATCAAGAACTCAGCAGCCTCCTGGGTTGGTGAGGACTTGCGCAAGGACCTGCACAAGGTGTCCCCCGCAAACTAGGCTTTCCGCCTAACAGCAGTGAAACACCCACTAGCGTGTCCCTGGAATAGAACTCTGATTATTGTGGTAGTAAATCCAACTCAAATACCAACCGAACTATGCCCCGGGGCTCATATGTTTCTTGGTATTACAACATATATCTTAGGCAGTTAACAAATCAGTGTTGACTTTTTTTTGACATGAGTAGAGAGTGCTTTTAAATTTTTTAGACAAAAATGCCATGAAACATGCTTATAAATGAAGTAGATGTTACTACAAGATCACACTAGTCAATACACATATCAATCCATAGTCATTTGCCAAAAAAAAAAAAAGGAGCTTCATACAAGTGTATGCTTTACAATGTATCATAATCACTTGGGGATGAGGACATCTCCAATGTTGTTGTGCCATGGATCAGACAAGTGAGTTGCCAAATTCTCTAGAGGCCCTGTTCCTGGATATGCTGATTGTTGCACACAGAATCCAACAAAAGCCAACAACGCAAGGCGGCCTGAAACTCGTAGCAAGAAAAACATATTAGTCCACCAAAATCATGTTTTTCTATATGTAATAATAATCCATCCCATATCGCAAATATAGAAAAGTATGACGTAATATATAAAGCATCGACATGTGACACTTTTGTCAACTTGAGTTAATCATTTTTGGATCCCGAAAAGTTGACATATCACCACCAGTAGGGGTGTTAACGAAACGAGCCGAACCAAATACTAGATTTTCGAATTCGTTTAGCTAAACGATCGAGTTTGGTTTGATAACCTTATAACAGTTTAAACGAGCCGAACAGTTCGCGAACAGTTTGGCTCGTTTAACTAGATGAACCCGAATAGCTGTTTGAATTCAGCTCGTTAACAAATAATTACCGAACAAATACAAACCAGACTCGAACATTTTGCGAACGGTTAAGTCTCTTTCAACAGTCCTTACAACCAGACTCATAAGTGTGGGCGTTGCAATATCGAAAGAGAAAGTTAAGGTTGCAGAAACTTACCATTCTTGATCTCCTTGACTTTGAGTTCTTGGAATTTAGCTGGATCTTTGGAGTAACCCAAAGGATCAAAAGCTCCTCCAGGGTACTTCTTCTTCTCTGGATTTTTCTCCATGCTTCTTTGGTGCTCTACAAAAGCTATGGCCAAGAATTCTATGACCAATATGGTAGGAAGGGTGCCCCAAGGGACTGGATTACCCAAATATGTGGCTTGTCCACCTGGAAGGGCAGCCCATTCTTGAGCTTTTACCCAGTTTCCATAACCCAATGCCTCTGGAACCAAAATCCCAGGCTGCAATATCATACAAATCAAACTTCAAATTCAGGGAAAAATGAGTTTGGTTAATGCTAATAATAGCCAATTAGGTCTTTAAATAAGTCATATACCACAGCAAGCATAGCCCATCTGCAGTGGATGAGTTCAGATTCCTTGTACCTCTCCAGATTTTCTGGTACTTCTCCAAGCCGAAGTGGGTCGAAGCCGAAGTCTCTGTCTTAAGCAGAACACATATTTAGCCCCAAAACGAAAGTGCAAAGTTCTAAATAGTCGAGAATAACAACTACAACAACATTACTCCTCCCGCTTATGGTGGGATATGGGGGGGTCGGAAGTATGCAACCATGCCTATGTGTTACAGACAGAGGTTGTTTTCCGATGACCCATAATGATGCGTCAAACTATGTCCATCAAGCGTTTCAAATTTAGTGAGTCATTCTACATGAAAAATCAAGGCTAATAACTCTCAAAAGTGAGCAATTTGAGGGTGTTTGTCAAGGCTAAGAGTGACGTCTAGGAGGGACTATTGAAGATTTGACTATCAACGTACGCTTGAAGTTTTCGGTGTTTGTTCAAGCTAGCACTTTCTACACAACAGAAGCAAGGAGAAGATCACTTCTTTTTTCTTCCAAATAATTGATTCTTAACCAAGAACATAGTTTATAGTAACGAACAATGAGCATATCCTCTTATAAACACAACCACGGCGGACAGGGACAGATCCAACTTGCGGATACTTGCCTCCATTACTCTCCTATAATTTTCTTTTACCCCTATAATACTTGGAGTAAATCATATCTTTTTTGAGCAAGGTTGTTTTATCTTGAAAGTACATTACTGATTTACATATATTAGTGTTGATTTTGCATTTTTTGTTTATCTTTGTCTTTCATTATTTGTATATATACACGGTTATAACCGTTTTAATATCGGAAGCTTTCTATTTATATTTGATAAAGTTTTTCACTAACACACTAGCACACTATATTTGTCATCTATGCAGTTACATACAGAGGCGAGAGTCTCACTAGAAGCAAACCCTCTATTCTTTGGGATGGATGTATTATTTGCCTGTCTCTCAACCTCCCTAAACCTTAGGATAACTTTTGATGTCTTTGGGATATAGTGGATATGTGTTGTTGTTGTTGTGTTGATTGTATATCTCTCATAAACTTGTATTGTACCAGTGATGATTGTACTTCCACCGAAATTTAATTCTAGATCCGTCCTTGACTGCGGATGACATGACTTATCCCATTCTCATAATATGTGAAGACATACTTTTGCCGTTATAAAAATATTGTCGTAATAGACTTTCCAAAATACTTAAACTATCTTGAAAAATCCGCTAAGACAATATTTAAGGAGTAAATATTAAGATGAAGAGTAGTTAGTCCTAAATATGATCAATTGGAAATACAATGGATGTCCCATATACAGATATCTGTCTTACCAAAACAATAATAACATAAAGAGACCAGGATAGATTACCCGGGAGCCGAGCCGTCGAGGTAAGGCGGTCTGGGCTCGCCAGGCATCCACTCAGCTGACATGAAGAACTTTGAAGTCGAAGCCACATTAGGCAAAGGCAAAGCCGAGGCGAATTTCGACTTAGAAGAGGAGAGAACTGAAGGGAAAGCCGTGGCTACACCACAACTCATCAATGTGTTAGCTGCAGCCATTTTCTTGGGCTAAAGAATGGAGGATTCTTCTGATGAGAAGGGCTTGTTTGAAGCTGAGGAAGAAGATGAAGTATATGCAAGAAAGGGATATAGGCGAATCCAAATTTCAAGTATTATTGGCTAAGGGTATACTAGATTCTGTGCTGTTATTGGGCCACGTGGGATATGAAAATCTGTTGAGATTTTGACGTGGAATATCTTGTAGTTGTTTTTTGATGGCTGTGGTTTCTTATTTGTGTGGTGCATGTTTGCGGGTTCAGATCTAGGGAGGCTCTAGGTGAGTCAAAATATCAGATCTTTAATCACGCGTTGACACGTGTAAAAACTGTTTTTTTTTTTAAAAAAAGTTTGAAACCGTTGAGCAGTTTTTATACGTGGCGACGCGTGATTAGAAGACTCATATTTTGTCTCACCGACAGACTCTCTAGATCTGAACAGCATGTTCTCTCTCACAAGAAAAATAAATGGTAGAGATTTCATGACCTCATTTCATGTTGATTCTTCTATCTTTTTTTAATGAAATCATACATATGTTTTTAATTCATCATGAATTGGTGAAGTCTTGACGTTATTTCATTAGACATGATAGAAGATGGGACACGAACGAGTTATAAGATCGTTACGCCAAATAATAATTAGAGCTTCTGAATTGTTTTCTCCTTGATCACATGATTATAGTCATCATTTTATAAATATAAATACAATTTTTATTGTTAATTTACAAATATATCAATCTATTAAAAGGTAAAAGAAAAAAAAAATAGATTTCCTTTTCTTTTCAAAATCGTGTGCATCCCTACTCAGTAAAATGACTTCTTTTTGGAGGAGAGTTTTATGCTTTTCTTTATGACCTTAGCATTCATGATTTCATAAATGTCTAAATCAATCAATCAATCATACCCAGCATATCTCAACAATAGTAAAAATATCGCTAGGGTTTGAGAAGGGTGAAAGACAGACAAACAATACATCTGTCTCAAGATATAAAGAGTTTGCTTCTAGTGAATCCCCGACACTATATGTAGCCGCATAAATGACACAATAATAGAGATATGGTATGCTAGTATGTTAGTGAGAGAATTTAGTAAAATAGAAAACAATAACCATGTATATGCACAAATAATAAAAGATAAAGACAAACACAAAGGTGTAAAGTCAACATAAAGTGTAGAGAGTATCTAAACCTCTACGTATACTCTAAGATGCTCCTATATCATGCCTAAACCGCCTTAACCTTTTTAATCATATGCTTCCATGAATTCCTATCCTAGACCATATCCTCAGAGAGGTGCAAATCTAATAGGTCATACCTAATCCGTCCATCCTAAGTCAGTTTGTACCTGACTTTACTCCTCTTTCCCTTTACAGTGAGGCTTTCAACTGTTCTGACAGATGCCGTTGTCTGTATCTTATTGACATGCTCAAATCATCTCAGTCTTCCCTCCCTTATCTTATCTGGTATACTAGTCACTTCTAATCTTTACTTAAATACCTCATTTTTTATTCGACCTAGCCTTGTATTACTGCACATCCACCTCAACATCTACATCCCTGTCACTTCCATCTTCTACGATTGCGTCCTCTGCGTATACATTTATAATCCGACATAAAAAATGAGACCAGAAATAAGATAAAGGAATGTAATATGCTGGCTATTACATATGGGATATGGAAATGACTCAAATATTTAGACATCAAATATAAACCCATGATTTCAGATTTGTTTTATTAATTTCGTGTTTTATTTCTATGTCACATGCGTAAATCAAATAATAAAGATAAAGAAATAGAGGTTCGTCTAAGATTTTTTTGCTGACTTTTACACACTGGACGAGGATTTGAGATATCAAATTATCCATCAGTTAAATATTTGATTTTTTTTGTTGATCAAATTATCCATCAGTTAAAGATTTGATTTTTTTGTTGACTTTTACACATTGGACGAGGATTTGAGATATCAAATTATCCATCAGTTAAAGATTTGCTGTCCCAATTCTATATTCTACTTCTTGGTCCTATATATAAACAGAAAGATAAAAGAAAAGAAAATGTCCATAAAAAACATTAAAATGCCAACTTTTACGCATACAACAAAAAAATAAAACAACAAGTCAAAACAACAACCCCTTTATACCCGACTTATATGTGAGACCCACATATATATTTCCTTTTTAAAATTATATATGAGACCCACATATATTTACTTTGCTCTGTAACCATAAATAGGTCTCCCGTTCTCTTTAGATATAAATAGATCTTCTCATTTGGTGGCAAAACTACTTAGTATAATCTCAAAACTACAAAAACCGTTGATTTATTCTAACCCTTTTCATCATGTCAAAGACGTCAATCTTAAGGACAGCCTTCATCATATCATTATTATTTATTTCATCCATGGCAGCTGAGTCAGCATATCCAGCTGGAGAAACACCAATTATTATAGAGTGCAATGAAGCTGACTGTGCACAGACTTGTCGAAAAGCCTATGGTGAAAAGCTTATCAGTTCTCATTGTGAACAGTCTAGCGTTTTTCCAAAAGCCAAAATTTGTGTATGTGTTCACAAGGAAGAAAAAGAAGAGGGCCAAATTGAAATAAAGAAACGTTACCTTCCCTTGGGTTTTTGAAGCTATTATGGTGGATTAATCCGTCAAAGATCTTCACTCATAGTTGTGTACTTTTCTTTCAATCATTTTCAAGATTTAGTCATGTAATCTTACAAAATTACAATTATATGAAAAATGACATTGAATATCTACATACACATCCATTTGTCCCTTGACATAATCTATATTGTTTGGAAGACATCATCATCATCATTTGTATCCAGTATATCCCAGCGACACCAAAAGCTATCGCTAGGGTCTGGTTTGTATCCAGTATATCCCAGCGACAGCAAAAGCTATTGCTAGGGTCTGGGGAGGGTAAGTGGCAGACAAACAATACCCCAATCCCAAAGGATAGAGAGTTTGCTTCCAGTGATATCCCCGGCTCTATATGTACCTGTATAAATGACACAATAATAGAGATATGATGTGCTAGTGTGTTAGTGAGGAAATTCAGGAAAAACAAAGAGGAGACTGTCGATATTAAAATACACATAAAATGCAAAACAACGGTAAAACATAAACAAACAAGTACAAAGCCAATCTAAAGCCTAGACAATGTCTAGGCCTATCTACGTCGCTAAATATACTCTAAGGGGCCTCTATATATGATCTATACCTTGTTAACCTTAATCTTATGTCTCCATGAACTCCTATCCCGGATCATGTCCTTAGAGAGGTGCAAATCTAGTAGGTCATGCCTAATCTGCTCATGCCTAATCTGCTCATCCCAAATCAGTTTTGGCATGCCTTTACTCCTGTTGCCCTCTATAATGAGTTTTTCAATTGCTCTGACCGATGCCGTTGTCTGTCTCTGCTTGACATGTCCAAACCATTTCATTCTTCCGATCTCTTATCTTATCTGCTATACTAGCCACCCCTAACCTTTCTCGAAACACCTCGTTTCTGATCCGGTCTAGCCTTGTATGTCCACACATCCACTTAATCTCTGTATGATGATTTAATAAAACTGATATAATAGAACGTAGGTAGTATAACTTGGCTATCCTTTGAAAGTTGTGGTCGATGATCATTTGTATTTCTGGTTGACACACTAACCCATCTAACATGGTAGCATTTGTTGAATCAGTTGATTTGCCATCTAAATCAATTTAAAAAAGAAACCTGTAGTATTTTGTCGCTATTATATGTAATTAAATCAGTTGAGCCCGTTACCCGACCCTATTAGTCCTGCCTAAATCGAATACAACAACCATATTATCTTATTGGCTTTTTAATTTATGTGGTGCATGTTCGCGGGTTCAGATATGGAGAGGCTGTCGGTGAGGCAAAATATGATACCTCCAATTATGCGTCGTCACTTGTAAAAACCGCTCCTTTTTTTTTAAAAAAAAAATTTGAAATTGCTGAGCAGTTTTTACACGTACCGACGCGTGATTGAAGGCCTCATGTTCGCTCACACAATAAAAATAAATGGTAGAGATTTCATGACCTCATTTCACGTTGAATCTTCTATCTTTTTTAATCACATCATACATATGTTTTTAATTCATCATTAATTGGTGGAGTTCTTGACGTTATTTCATTAGGCATGATAGAAGATGTGACAAGAACGAGTTATGAGATCGTTACGCCAAATAATAATCAGAACTTTAGAATTGTTTTTTACTTCATCACATGATTATAGTCATAATTTTATAATTATAAATATAATTTTTATTGTTAATTTACCCATATAACAATCTATAAAAATGTAAAAAAAAAAAAAAAAACTAGATTTCCTATTCTTTTCAAGATCGTGTGCATTCAAACTACTCAGTAGAATGAGTTCTTTTTGTAGGGGAGTTTTCTGCTTTTCTTTATGACCTTAGCATTATAAAACTAGAGACATGAGTTCATAAACGCCTAAATGAAAACCCTAAATTACGGACAGCCGCCTAAATGCATGAATACAGAGGATTATCATCAAACCTCCCAGATTTAATTGCCTATATATTTACAACTAATACTACAACAAATTACCACATTGTCTTGGATGTCAAACAGGTCGTGTATCGTATTTCGTGTTTTTCAGGTTTCGTTTATCAAAGTGTCATACACACACCTTACCTGTTTGCTTCGCGTGTATGGATGTAGATACTCAAACCCGTACATGTCAGGTTTCGTGACGTTTATCGGGTATACCCACGAACTTGACAAGTACAAATATTTCAAGTCGTGTACATGTCATTTCATGTATTTTTCAGGTAATTTCAGGTTTCGTGTGCTTAAATGACTACTGATACAATGTATGAAACAACAATAAATACACAACCAAAGATAAAGATTAAAATGAGCGAGATCCTCTAAACTCAAATCACTTGACTATGCAATAATAGATTAAAGAAATGAGATTTGATAATGAAGGAAGGGGGAACCGAATAGGGTTACTTAGTAGCGCGGTAATCTTTTTTTTTTTTTTGGAAAATTTTATTTTTTTATTAATTATAAATTTTATTTAAAATATATTTTTAATTTTGTGTATAAACGGGTGCCGCGGGTATACCTGGACACGACCCTCCATTGGTGGGTATCTTTCAGGTCTTACCCGATTTGTACACGAAACCCACCAAGGTCAAACCCATACCCGCAAAAATTCGTGTCATGTTCGGATCTTGTTTTCGTGTCGTGTCTGGAATTGCCACCCCTAGTCTTAGGGGTTCTCGCTTATGGCGGGATATAGGAGGGTCGAATGTACGTAACCATACCCATAGTTATTTCCCCATTACCCAAAATGAAAATTGTGTCAAGATGTGTCGATCAAGTGCTACTTCACAATATAAGAAATGCAACCAATTTATTGAGTCATTTTGCTTTCTTCCGTCATATTTCAAAATCAAGGAAGAGTGAGTCTTCAACTCGATTGAAAATAGAAATACACAACTAATAAATGTCTTTTTTATCAGACATAGAAATGAGACAAGAATTAAGATAAGGAGTTGTGACACGCTGACTATTACATATGGGGTATGGAAATTAATTATTCAAATATTTGAACATCAAATATAAACCCTTGGTTTCAGATTTGTTGTTTTAATTTCGTGTTTTATTTCTATGTCACATGGAATTAAGATAAGGAGTTGTGACACGCTGACTATTACATATGGGATATGGAAATTATTCAAATATTTGAACATCAAATATAAACCCTTGATTTCAGATTTGTTGTTTTAATTTCTTGTTTTATTTCTATGTCACATGTGTAAATCAAGAATAAAGATAAAAAAGAAATAGAGGTCCATCTAAGATTTTTTGTTGACTTTTACTTTTACCTATTGGACGAGGAGTTGAGATATCAAATTATCAAAAATTCAGATTTGTTGTCCCAATTCTTTATTTTACTTCTCGGTCCTATATATAAACAGAAATATAAAGAAAAGAAAATGTGCATAAAAAACATCAAAATGCCAACTTTGACGCATATAACCACAACAACAACATTACTCCATTGACTTAGAAGCTCTTGACTATGACAAGGTATAAGAAGGTCGGACGCACGCAACCATACCCATATGTTAAACACACGGAAGTTTTATGCATATAACAAGAAAATAAAACAACAACCCCTTTATAATCAACTTAATTATATGTGAGACCCACATATATATTTCCTCTTTAAAATTGATTTATATGTGAGGCCCACATATATTTCTGTCCTCTTTACCTATAAATACATCTCCCCTTTTCTTTAGATATAAATAGATCTACTCGTCTCATCCCAAAACTACTCAGCATAATCTCAAAACTACAAAAACAGTTGATTTAGTCTAACCCTTTTCATCATGTCGAAGACATCAATCATAAGGACAGTCTTCATCATATCATTGTTATTTCTTTCATCAATGGCAGCTGCACAAGTAGTATATCCAACACCAATGATTGAAGAGTGCGATGAAGGTGACTGTGCAGCGCTTTGTCATGAAACCTATGGTGATAAGCTTATCAGTTCTCATTGTGAAAAGTCTAAGGAAGATCCAAGCGGCAGCATTTGTGTATGTGTTCACAAGACAGAAAACGAAAAGGGCCAAATTGAAATAAAGAAACGTTACCTTCCCATGGGTTTTTGAAGCTTTTACGATGGATTAATCCGTCAAAGATCTTCAATCATAGTCGTGTACTTTTCTTTGAATCATATTCAAGATTTGGTCATGTACTCTTGAAAATTACAATTATATGAAAAATGAGATTGGATATCTACATGCACATCTATTTGTCCCTTGACATAAATATCCAGCATCTTGTTTGGAAGACAATTAGTGATTATTTAAATCATGTCTGAATTCATTTGATCGATATCATGATTTAATAAAACTGATAAAATATAACGTGGGTAATATAACTTGGCTATCCTTTGAAAGATGTGGTGTTGATCATTTGCGTTCTGGTTGACACACTAACCTATCTAACATGGGAAAGAAAATTTTAACTTACAAAAAAAAAAAGCTAAACCCGTAACGTAAACAGACAATGGATCCGAACACAATCCACCAACATTGAACATGAGATGTTTTAAAATTTTTAAGGTGGTGGGTCAACTCAAACATGACCAGTAAACCTGACAGATTTAGGCTCGGGTTTATAAATCTAAACCTCATCAAATAAACAAATCAGATTTCAGTTCTTATTTTCAAATATATCAAGCTGTCAATCTAAATCGGATGAGATGAGAGGAGGTAAAATTTGAGGCTAAATATGAGACCTCCAATCACGCGACGTCACGTGTATAAAAGGGTCCGCTGTTTATTTTATTCTTTTTTTCTTTTAAAATTTTATACACATGACGTCGCGTGATTGGATGCCTCATATTTAGCCTCAAATTTTACCTATCTCATCTCATCCGGATCTCAATACCATTCATTTGCCATCCCGATTTTCAAAAGGACTATTAATGTGGTACAACCGGTAAACCACTTTTTCAAAAGGTAAACATTGACCAAGTTTAATGTGATGGTTGTGCGTATTTAGCATTACTTGAATCAGTTGATCTGTCATCTAAATCAATTTCAAAAAGAAAACCTGTGGTATTTTATCGCTATTATATATATTTAAATTAGGGCGGTAAACGAGCCAAACGAGCCAAGAATTGCGTTGTTCAAGCTCGGTTCATTTAACTTAGCGAACAAGCCGAACTTGTTCGTTTATTTAAACGAACATATTTAATTGTTCAAGCTTGGTTCGTTCAACTCACGAACAACATTAACGAGCCGAACATCTTAAATAAACAGTGTCACTTACCGAATTCGAACAGAAAAAAGGTGTTCAGGCTCTGTTCATTAACATTTATCCGAGCCGAGATCGAATTCGAGCTCGAACCAAATGAGCCGAACAACCGAACGACTCGGTTCATTTACAACCTTAATTTAAATCAGTTGAACCAGTTATCCTGCCCTATTGGTCCTGACTAAATCGAATACAGCAACATTACCTCGTTGACTTAGAGACTTCTGCTTATAGCAGGATATGGAGGGATCGGATGTACACAACCATACCTATGTGTTAGAAATACACAGATGTTGTTTTTCGACGACCCATAATAACAATTGCGTCAAACTCTGTCGATCAACTGTTACTTCACAGACTAAATCGAATAAGTTTGATAATTATAGTGAAAACTAACTTTAGTTAATAGTCCCACCAAGTGTCATTATCATGAATGGCATTTCCTATCAGATTCATCAATCAGCGTCACTTTTTGATATGTATCGGTACACTTTATCTTGACTGCTTTGAAGGAGTGTTTTAAGACGATATTTCTTTTGTCAATAAATGATGAAATAGAAAACTCTTTTAAGAGCACTACTTTCACATTATTTCTAAGACAGATTAATAAGAAGTTAAAAAAAGGATATAATACATGATTGAATATATGTCACCGCATAACATAGATATATGGTATATTATATATAAGATACACGAGCGTGACATTTTACAGATATATGGTATACAACACACAAGATACATGAGATAAGGAATGTACATCATTGATAAACTAAGATTAAACCATATGTTAGTCAATAACAGTCTACCTCAGTAATCTCAGCGTTTGAAATGTCACGGTACAACAATTTAGCAGCTCATTAGCTCAGCAGCTCAACAGATCACTGACTAAATATGACAGTTCAGTTTCGGCCACACTAGTAGAATAAACCAACACCCACACCAAAAAATACGCCAAGGTTTTCAACCCGGCTCCAACCTCAGCATATGGCTCAAAATAACTACACCTCGGGCCACTTCATCCAGACACCGACTACTCGTACACTTCGGAAAAATTTAGCTGTGTACCACAGCAAGGCAGGCACTTCGGCAAGCTGTGTACCACAGTTAATGAACCCTGCTAAGATATTATTTCGTGGGACCCTCAAACAGGGATACTCTTCAGACATAGTGACTACAACTGGCTATTCTTCCTGAACATGACAAGGTCATGACAGCCGGTTTACATCAACCAGGCCGACCTATTGATTACATCAATCAGGCTACAGATCACATCAGCAGACCTACTGCATCCTAGGCTTTCTGCCCCAAACAAAGATCTTATCCTATTATCTACTATCCGAAGGAAAAGGCGGGAAAGTCTATAAAAGTGAGGGAGGACCAACTGGGAGTTCAAACTTTTTCACTAAAAAGTATATCCAAATCTTCTGCTCTTCGGCAAACACTGTAAGAAAATCCTAACTAATCCCCTTACATTATAATCTCATTGAGATATAGCCCAAACTGACTTGAGCGTCGGAGGGTTTTTTCCGGGGCCAACCCCCCGGGACCTATGACATGTGCTATTTTGTGCAGGACTACTCCAGCTACCCATTTTCAATTCCAGTTAACTAATCTTCCACGTTAATTGACGAAGCTATTTCGAGGTCATCTAGACCCTTGGTGAAGATCCATCATTTGGCGCTAGAAGGAGGACCCCTTTAGTCCTTTAACCCAGAAAACAGCTACTCAAAGTTTCAAGGGACCAAACAACCCATGACATCTAGGAGGAGTCAAAAATCTTCTCAACAACAAACTGATCAATGCTCTACAGAGCCGGGAGAATCCTCAAGTCGCTTTCACATATGAAGAGCGCATGCAAGCCATTTGCTATGTGGCTCAAAATCCGGAGGTCTTCTAAGCCGTGGTAAGGGAGATGAAGGGGAAGGCATCTGCTGCAAAGTCCAGGGGACCCCGTCCCAATGACTCCCATCCATTGAATCACGTGGAGTATTCTCTTACTAGGCCTGATTATTGTCCCAGACGTTAGGGAAGGTCTATGGCCAAAAGGAAGTGGCCAGAACAAAAGCTTAGCCACCAAACCTCGAGATATAATCAAAAAGTTTCCCTGCCTTTCAAACATGGCAGGAAAGCTGAGAACAAGGGCAAAGCACCATTGCAGGAAAGGTGCTCTGTTAAGATTCGACTAGGAGGCCGAGGGGAGGAAAGGAATTCTCTGTTGGCCTCTAAGGCTCATATCCTTTCCTATATGAGGAAAAAGTCTCTGGCAAAAGAACTCCCGTCCCTCGCTGGACCATTCCGTAAAAGAAACCATCAAATGTAGTGCTTATATCATCATGATATTGGTCACGATACAGAAGATTGTAGACAGCTTGGGCAAGAGATTGGGCGTCTTATTGAGCTGGGTCACCTGCAGCGTTTCTATGATCCCAGGTCTAGGCTTCACAACAGGCTAGGCTTTGGTAAACCCCCTCCCGAGGAGAGTTGTAAACCCGGATATCACCCGGGTTATCTAGGCGACACAGATTCGGATTTCGATAAGGGAGGAACACGGATTTCTGAGCATATAAGGCTAATCTAACGACCGTGAACCATGATTCACTCGAATCAGGGCCTGTTTCTTTTTGTCTTCATCCGGAGTCCCCCGCCTTATGTTATTAAGGGATCATTCTCTTATATTTAACTGGGCATTTTTATATGGTATTCGGCCAGGAGAATCGAGTCACCATATGATGCATAATTTATGCTTATCTATCACCCGCAACGGAAGTGGGGGCAGAACCCAGCAGGTCTGGAAGGTTGAGCAGGTCTCAACATTATCTTTACCCAGCAGGTCTGGAAGGATGAGCAGGTCTCAGCAGGATGGGACAGGTTTCCCGATATTCTTACCCAGCAGGTCTGGAAGGCTGAGCAGGTCTCAGCAGGATGGGACAGGTTTCCCGATATTCTTACCCAGCAGGTTTGGAAGGTTGAGTAGGTCTCAACATCCTCTTTACCCAGCAGGTCTGGAAGGCTGAGCAGGTCTCAACGGAACAGGATAAGTTTCCTATATTTTTACCTCAGCAGGACTGAGAAGGTTAAGCAGGTCTCAACATCATTCTTACCCCAGCAGGTCTCAGCGGAACAGGATAAGTACCCTATATTTTTACCTCAGCAGGACAGAGAAGGTTGAACAGGTCTCAACATCATTCTTGCCCCAGCAGGTCTGGGAGGCTGAGCAGGTCTCAGCGGAACAGGATAAGTTCCCTATATTTTACCTCAGCAGGACTGAGAAGGTTGAGCAGGTCTCAACATCATTCTTACCCCAGCAGGTCTGGGAGGCTGAGCAGGTCTCAGCGGAACAGGATAAGTTCCCTACATTTTTACCTCAGCAGGACTGAGAAGGTTGAGCAGGTCTCAGCGGAACAGGATAAGTTCCCTATATTTTTACCTCAGCAGGACTGAAAAGGTATCATTCTTACCCCAGCAGGTCTGGGAGGCTGAGCAGGTCTCAGCGGAACATGATAAGTTCCCTATATTTTTACCTCAGCAGGACTGAGAAAGTTGAGCAGGTCTCAACATCATTCTTACCCCAGCAGGTCTGGGACGCTGAGCAGGTCTCAGCGGAACAGGATAAGTTCCCTACATTTTTACCTCAGCAGGACTGAGAAGGTTGAGCAGGTCTCAACATCATTCTTACCCCAGCAGGTCTGTGAGGTTGAGCAGGTCTCAGCGGAACAGGATAAGTTCCCTATATTTTTACCTCAGCAGGACTGAAAAGGTTGAGCAGGTCTCAACATCATTCTTACCCCAGCAGGTCTGAGAGGCTGAGCAGGTCTCAGCGGAACATGATAAGTTCCCTATATTTTTACCTCAGCAGGACTGAGAAAGTTGAGCAGGTCTCAACATCATTCTTACCCCAGCAGGTCTGGGAGGCTGAGCAGGTCTCAGCGGGATAGGATAAGTTCCCTATATTTTTATCTCAGCAGGACTGAGAAGGTTGAGCAGGTCTCAACATCATTCTTATCTCAGCAGGTCTGGGAGGCTGAGCAGGTCTCAGCGGAACATGATAAGTTCCTTATATTTTTACCTCAGCAGGACTGAGAAGGTTGAGCAGGTCTCAACATCATTCTTACCCCAGCAGGTCTGGGAGGCTGAGCAGGTCTCAGCGGAACAGGATAAGTTCCCTATATTTTTATCTCAGCAGGACTGAGAAGGTTGAGCAGGTCTCAACATCATTCTTACCCCAGCAGGTCTGGGAGGCTATATTTTTACCTCAGCAGGACTGAGAAGGCTGAGCAGGTCTCAACATCATTCTTACCCCAGCAGGTCTGGGAGGCTGAGCAGGTCTCAGCGGAACAGGATAAGTTCCATATATTTTCACCTCAACAGAATTAAAGGGTTCAACAAAAGCTTAGCAAGTTTACCGATATTCCAACTCAGCAAAGCTGAAAAGCTGAAGCTGAAGCTTGATACTTTGATAAAGGAACCAGCATACAAGATATACTCTTATGGCAAAGGTGAAGACAAATACTTGCAAACTATATCCATAAGGCAAGTTGAAGATAGATATTTGCAAAAAGCAAATAAAAGAACTTCGCAGAATAGAGGATAAACACTCGCCATCTATAGAAAAGGAGCAAGTTGAACTTCAAAAGCTTGAGAAGCTAGAAGAAGTTACAGAGCAAAATTTGGAAAAAATAGACTTTCATTGAGTATGCAATCTATTACAACTACAAACTATTTACAAGGAAGCTTGAAAAGCTAGAAGAAGTTAGAGAGCAAAATTTGGAAAAAATAGACTTTCATTGAGTATGAAATCTATTACAACTACAAACCGTTTACAAGGAAAAATCCTATCAACTACATCTTTCTCCTCATCTTCGAAAACTCAGTAATCTGGATACAGCCTCAGACTTGGACTATGAAGAGCAGCGAATGATCCTTGTCCAGATCTAGGTAGCCTTCTTGGCAATCGTCCCCTCTATGGTTACATGGCAGAACAAAATTTTGCCGCATTGTTGCCGCCCTTGCTTCACTGCTATCATGTCTTGAAGATGGCTTGCGAAGAATGTAATCGCAATTGTTCCATGCTTCACTGAAGAAGAGGGATATGTGCGATTACAAAACAGCAAAGTGAAACCTTTGCTGGTAAGGGACGTGTTGAAGGAGAATCCCTGTCATGAAATGACAGAGGCGCTAAAGCGAGGGATACGACAAGAACTAAAAAAGGGTGGCTGGAAAAGAACAATCTCCGTGAAGAAAGATTGTTCCCATCATAATCAAATTCTTTATGAAAGGACTGAGTCTCACAGGTATTTTCCAGATTCTTGAGGCACAAAAGGGTATGCATATTTCAGAAATATTTACATAGAGATAAATGACTGGGTTGAAAGGAAGAAGGGTATGAAACACCAAGGTAGGCATCAAGGATGGGAAACTTAAACGAAGGATGAAGTATGAGGAGATGGAAGCATCTCTATTTATAGGCGGAGGAAGTAAAAAAGGCCCTTTTCGTTTGAAATTTGAAATTCGAAAAGGCAGAAGTTCATGTATCTCTCTCCTTCGGGAAGCAGAATCGTCAAAAAAACAATAATAGAACATCGGGACTATCACTTGCGTTGAAAGCAGAGGAAAAAAGATAAACATATGATTAATGAAGATTGACCACGTCATAAAGACAAGATTTGTATGCCTTCACAGTTCAGTTCAGCCACACAAAATCTGGGGGCAAATGATAAACTAAGATTAAACCATCTGTTAGTCAATAACAGTCTACCTCAGTAAGCTCAGCGTTTGAAATGTCACGGTACAGCAATTCAGCAATTCAGCAGCTCATTAGCTCAGCAGCTCGGCAGATCAGCGACTAAATATGGCAGTTCAGCTTCGGTCACACTAGTAGAATAAACCAACACCCACACCAAAAAATACGCCAAGGTTTTCACCCCGGCGCCAACCTCAGCATATGGCCCAAAATAACTACACCTCGGGCCACTTCATCCAGACACTGCCTACTCATACACTTCGGAAAAATTTAGCTGTGTGCCACAGCAAGGCAGGCACTTCGGCAAGGTTCAGCTGTGTACCACAGTTAATAAACCCTGCTAAGATATTATTTCGTGGGACCCTCAAACAGGGATACTCTTCAGACATAGTGACTACAGCTGGCTATTCTTCCTGAACACGCCAAGGTCATGACAGCCGGTTTACATCAACCAGACCGACCTATTGATTACATCAATCAGGCTACAGATCACATCAGCAGACCTACTGCATCCTAGGCTTTCTGTCCCAAGCAATGATCTTATCTTATTATCTACTATCCGAAGGAAAAGGCGAGAAAGTCTATAAAAGCGGGGGAGGACCAACTGGGAGTTCAAACTTTTTCACTAAAAAGTATATCCATATCTTCTGCTCCTCGGCAAACACTATGAAAAAATCCTAACTAATCCCCTTACATTATAATCTCATTGAGATATGACCCAAACTGACTTGAGCGTCGGAGGGTTTTTCCCGGGGCCAACCGCCTGGGACCTCTGACCTGTGCTATTTTGTGCAGGATATTCGGCGCTACTCCAGCTACCCATTTTCAATTCCAGTTAACTAATCTTCCACGTTAATTGACGAAGCTATTTCGAGGTCATCTAGACCCTTGGTGAAAATCCGGGTTCATCAATCATCAACTTGAGATACGTTCAATTGTGTAATAATCTTGATGCATTGACTTCAATTTAAATACTAACTTCCTAACAGCCAATCAAATATGTGGCACTGACATTGATCAATACTCTAGTAGACTGATGTCTTCATACAAGAATTCAGTTATATACGTAACATGAGTGACTAAAGGCGTTCTGGTGCACTAGGCTCCTGCGTTTACACATGATCTAGAGAAAGGTCGGATCACTTTGCGATCTGATGTATGCAGCCTTACCCTATACTTTGTATAAATGGCTGTTTTCGCGGCTCTCAAACCCGTGACATCAAGGTTACAAAACAACAATCTTATCAGTTGTTGCAAGACTCGCCCTCAAGTAACATGAAAGAATAAGAATAAAAAATAAAACAGAAATTTACTCTAAGATGGGAATAGACTGCTTTCTTTTTGTTTGTCTCCCCCCCCCCCCCCCCCCTGTTAGATTTGTTTCATTAATGTAGTGGCTATTTTATCCTAAATATTTTATCCTTGAGATTTTCACGAACAAGTATATGCTGCTATAATTGAAGAGAAAATGATGTGCCTTGAAATTTATCAATCTATAAAATTTCAAAAAAAAAAAAAACTAGATTTATTGAGCATGGGTTGTGTTGTGTGTGTAAGCTTCAGATGCTAAGAGGATTCTTACTGAGGCTTGTTGTTGGAAAGCACAATAGATACCTAGAGAAGCAAAGATTGTTGCACATAGCCTTGCAAAACAATCAAAATTTCTTGATGATAGTGTTGTATATAATGAATCTCCTCCGGATGTAATTGTACTTGCTCTAAGATGTTGACTAAGTAGCAGATTGTGATGATTAATGAAATTGTGGATTATTATCCAACAAAAAAAATTTAAGTAAGATTTCTTTTAACGAACCGAGCCGAACTGAATACTAAGTTTCTGAATTCGGATTCGTTTGGCTAAACGAACTATTCGGCTCGGTTCGTTTAGCTAAACGAACATTAAAAATTGGTTTGAGTTCAGCTTGATAACCCTTTAACTGTTTAAACGAGCCGAATAGTTTGTGAATAGTTTGGCTCGTTTTAGTAAACGAATCCGAATAGTTGTTCGAATTCGGCTCATTTACCGACCATTAACGAACGAATACGAACCAAACACGAATCGAACTCGAACAGTTCACGAACTGTTCGGTTCGTTGAACCGCCATGTTGGAGATCCATTGTTTTGAGCCCATTAAGTCAATGCATAGAGAATTCAAGTTCTTTCGTGAACTATGTTACATTTCCTATTAAGCTGAAAATTTACCGGAATACAGAAGGCATCTTAATGCAATAAGTTTCTGTGTTTGTGTAAGTTATGAGGAAAGACCTGATCGTTTCGCGATATGATGTGTGCAACAAAATCTAATGCAAATAGCTAATCAACAAAGCCAAATTATAGTACATGAATAGACAACTGAAAATTTTCAAACAGTAACTCCTTGCTTGGCTTCTCAACTAACAAAAAAACCTTTTTGATGGTTGAAATTAATTCAAAGAATGATGATATAACTGATAAACAAAGGGTTTTATATATATCCATCAGGTGTTGAAGGAAGGGACTGATTGTTCAAAAAATGTGTAAAAAGTGAGAGCCCTAGTCGAGGCCTCTTTAGTGGTACTTCATGCCCTGCTCCCCTCACTGTTACATAGGTCAATCCTTGATATACTTGACTCCATCCCCCAACCTATTTTTTTAAGCCCAGAAAATTAATGAGAGACCATGTACCCAAAAAAGAAAAAAAAAATTAGCATAAGGGACTTTCTTTCTTTTTTTTTTTTGGGGGGGGGGGGGGGTTGGGGGGTGATAGGGGGTGTGAAGAATAGATGGAGTGTAAAAACTAACCTTTTTATTGTCATACCAAGGGTACCAATCAGTGAGAGGGTTGAGCTTCAGGGCTCTTATGGAGTAACGGGTGGCGGTTAGTGGCAATACAGCATCAGTGTCACCACTGCATGGATATTATTGAAACAAGAAGCACAAGAAATCAGTAAAAAAAATTTAAAAAACAAAACTGTTAATTTTGACAAAGATATGTGTGAAAAATCAGCTACAACAACATTACTCCATTGACTTTAAGGCTCCCGCCTATAACGGGATATGGGAGAGTCGAATGTACGCAACCATACCCATGTATTAGAAACACACAGATGTTATTTCCCGATGACCCGTAATGAGCGTCAAGCTGTGTCGATCAACTGTTACTTCACAAAATAAGAAGCACATCTAATTTAGTGAGCCATTTTGCTTTATTTCATCATACTTCAAAGTCAAGGATCAGTGTATCCTTAACTCAATTGGAAATGCAAAGTGTGTGAAAAATCAACTAATAGAACTATATGACGGAAAAGGACCTTACTAGTGGAATGCGTGTGTAAAATTATACACTAAATATCCCCATATATTAGGTAAAATGCTCAGTTACTATTACTGTTTACTACACATTCTAGTGATTACTTTGTATGCTATAACAACTTAAACACAATTGTCTGTGAGTTGACGTATACTTGCTCATATCTCGTGCATTGAATATCAATTATCGAGCGTGGACATATAGATTAGCAGTCACTGTGGCTTACATGATGTAGCTTACATGAGGTGAGATTTATATCCATTCAAAACTTTAACGCATTGAGTTGTGGTACCTAATTCTCATATAACCCATATATTTTTTCTAAAAGTGGACGAGGCGGAACTATATTATCACTAGTTAGTTCTAGGAGGTTAGACACCTTTTAGGTTATTGCTATAATTTCTTATATACAAATAACTAGATGCATATACAAATAACTATATGCATCACTAAAATATAAGGTGAACATGTGTACGTCAGATCGCGAAGCGATCCAGTTCTTCTCTAGACCATGTGCAAACATAGGAGTCTAATGGTGAACACCTTTTGAATAACTATATGCATATGTAACTACGTAAAAGTGACAGTAAAAAAAAAGTTAGCATAAACCTCTTGAGTTCCAGTTCATTTATCACTTTTTGCACCAGAAATTCATTATATTTGATAATAAAGGGAAAGTAAACTTGCCTGAAAACCCATATTCTAATGCCAGCTGATATGAGTTCTTTGAAAATGGGAAGCATAGATTTCGGGGAATCATTCCAGTTGCTCCTTACGACTTCGCTGCACCATTAATTATATAGATCTGACTTATCGAAATTTGCATTCAAATAAGTAGTAATAAAATTTAGGGAGAATAATAACGTACGGGGTTTGAATATCTTATAAATTGTTTTCATCATATGGCATATGCTGAAAGAAAAGGAGTAAAAGTTACGTAGTTGTCTTTTGAAAAGACTTTTTCTTCGAACGCGGGTCTTCGATCAACTGGAAGATTGCTGTTTTATGAGCTTGTGATCACGAGTTCGAGCTGTGAAAACAGTATCTTGCATAAATTGTAGGACGAGGCCCTGCGTATATCAGATCGCGAAGCGATCCGATTTCTCTCTGGACCCTGTGTAAACACGGAATTCTAATACATCGGAAATGGTCTTTTAAAAAGATTTTTTCGCGTTTTAATGTTGGTTCTCAATTTCTCATAGTGACTCAATTTCTTTCGATATTAATCCACTGTATAAGAACGGCAGATATCAAATATAAGATTTCTATTGATAAGCATTAATCATCGTTTCATCTTGTAGTATCAATACATAACTAGGCGACGGCTTGAAAACACATTAATTATATTGCGGTTTTGAAGTAGATTTTTCTCGATTCAATTGTACGAATGGTTTAGTTATTTTGTAAATCTTTCATTAAACGGGGTTTTTGGTGCACCAGACTTCCGCATCTACGCAGCGTCCGAGGAATAACCGAATCGCTTCACGATCTGATGTACGCAGCCTTACCCTACATTTTGTACAAAAGTACGTTTCCGCAGCTCGAACCTGTGACCTCGAGGTCATAAAGCACCAACCTTACCAGTTGTTCCAAGGCCCGACTCTTTATAAATCATTCACTATTAAATCTTGGAGCAAAAGGTGAAATCCTTCATCCCGAACCCTCCACCGCCACAACCCCAAGTAGCATGTGTGGATGATGCAAATCAGAAACCCAGCGATCTCCTAGATTGGGTGAGATCTTACGCAGTGACCCACATAAAGTGTCCCACCGTAAACCAGGCCTTCGGCCTAGCAGCAGAGGAACACAATGTGCATGTCTCTGGAATCGAATTCTTTCCCTCTTGGAGCAAATCCAACCCGAGTACCAACTGGACTATGAACTAGGGGCTCACTATTAAATCTAATTATACCAAAAAGTGACTGGACCGTTTAGTCAGTTGAAGAGAGAATACAGAAGTAGACAACTTGGTAGTATGATGATAATATATAGAAGGTTATAGTTGAAACCTGCAAGTGGTCCAAGGACGAGGAATTCTAGTAAAGTTTGCATGAAGAGCCTTTTGCACCTGCGGAAGGTTCATGTATAATTTTGTGTACTTCACAATGCACAGATCGTTTCCTCGGAATCTCCATTGCTGCATTCACCAGAAAACCTCATCTTATAATAACATTTTCATCTATCAACGTGAGGAGATGAGTTCGAAGCGTTCTACTAGTAAATATTTCATTTTCTATCTTGTTTTATATTATAGGAATAAATATGTCACATAATAACTCACAGTTAGTCCAATAATAACATAAAATATGTAGAGCTAGTAAGTGGACTTACCAAAGGCAACTTTGTGGTAGGTACAAGAGTTCCAGTATCTTGGCAAGGAGCATCATAAATGGCATAGGGATCTATGTCTCCAAACTGGGCAAAGGCACGTTCAAGTGCTTGTAAACATATGTTTCTGGGGAACAGAAACGAGTCATGTACACACGTTTTGTTGAGTTGTGCATAAATAGAATCCGATATTAGTCCGTGACTCCACCAGAACTCAAATGTTCCAATGTAGTCATAAAAGTCATCGATCAGTGGATTCCCCAGCTGCCCAAAAATAAAATAAGTGGTTCAAAAGGTCAGCTTGTACTCGATCTTTGATATTGGATTTGGATTCACAAAAGTCTAATTGTTTAAGTTGTATAAATATGTATGCTTTTTTCTTTTACTAAGGTTTTGTCTACAAAGATGGTTTTTCTTAGCAAGATTTTAATACGGCATATCATATACGGTCTGACTCTGCCTCACCCCGGTTATACATATGATTTCAACATTTATGCAATAAAGATCCCTCTCTTTGAGTGAGTTGCACAACTTACTAGAAATCCTTTGAAATTTATAATCGGATTGGCGGTGCCCTTGTTTTGGTCGACGATAATCTTTGATATCTCGGGAATATAATGTCCTGAAAGTCAAATATCCCACTTAGTTATATAATAATAATGGTGTAATAATATGCATAATATTTTAAGGAAAGAAAAATACTAAACATATACATTCTCTAATCCATACAACACATATCCATTATATATCATGAACGGCAAAAGCTATCGCTAGGGTCTGAGGAGGATGAGAGACAGACAAATAATACATCCATCCCAAAGGATATAGAGTTTGCTTGACCCCCTGATCTATGTGTAGCTGCATAGATAATACAATAATATGTATATGCTATAGTGTGTTTAGTAAATACAAATAGAAAGCTTCCGATATTAAAATAGTCTTAACCGTATATATGCATATATAATGAAAGACAAAGACAAAAACAAACAAGTGCAAAGTCAACATAAAGTGTAGAGAGTATTAATCCCCTAAATATACTCTAAGGTGTCCCTATATCATTCATAAACCTCGTTAACATTAATCTTCTCCCTCCATGAACTCTTATTCTGGACCATTTCCTCAGAGATTTGCAAATCTATTACCACATGCCTAATCCGCTCATCTCAAGTCAGTTTGGGTCTGCCTTTACTCCTCTTCCCCTCTATAATGAAGCTTTTCTGCACTAACAAACGTCGTTGTCTGTCTCCTCTTGACAATCCCAAATCATTTCAGTCTCTCTGTACTTATCTTATCTGCTATTCTAGCCGCCCATAACCTTTTTCTATAATAAACAAATAATGGGTGTCATTTTTTTTTATAAAAAAAATATGGCAATGTTCCTTATTTCTGAAACACAATAAACTATTTAATATAATATGACAATTAACAGTCGAATTATTAAATATCAAGTAGAATGTTATAAACTAAATATGTCAGGGATCTTCAGAAATCACATTCTAGTTGACTTCTTGGAGTGTGATACTCATTACCTGCATAGCTTTCTCCAGCAATGTAGAATGGTCTATTCTTGTACTGAGGGAACCTTGCAAACCACTTCTGCATGAACTTGTATGTATCTTTAGCTGCAATATTTGGATTAAGTCACTAATTATGGAGAAAAGGGAATTTAATTTCTTAAAGCATAACTACAGGAAATTAACCTGTTTTATTGTCACCGGTTATCAAATCTAAGGAGGTATTTGAGTAAGAGAATCCAACACCGGCCGGAGAATCAAGAAACAGCAAATTGGCCTCTGCGGTTATAAGCAAAGTTGATCATTTGACATGTGAGTAATTAAACTAGCAAAGCACAACAATTATTGATTAATTTCTAATGTGATAATTTACTAGACTATAAGTCAATACTACTACTACAACAACAACAATCATACCCAGTATATCCCACGACAACAAAAACTATCGCTAGGGTCTGTGGAGGGTAAGAGCCAGGCAAATAATACCTTCATCCCAATGGATAAAGAGTTTGCTTCTAATGAGACCCCCAGCTAAACTATAAGCCAATAACAATAAAAATTCAAGATGAGTTCTCATTTTCTACGAGGCAAAATTAAGATCAGAGGTCTTCTGCAACAACAACCACCATACCTAGTATATCCGACAACAGCAAAAACTATCGGTAAGATCTGGATAAAGTGAAAGACAGACAAGCAATACCTCTATTCCAACGGATAGAAATCTTCTCGTCATAACAATTCTGAAGCAATGCTAATATATCTGATGATATAGTAAGCCCTCTCTTAGACCTATTTGTGGGATCTAAAGACTAGGAATGATGATCTATGAACTCTTTGGATCATAAGTTTTCAAGTTTATAATGAAAATGTTTCTTTTGATTTAATATTCAAAGTCCATGGACAATTACTTCAGAAGAAACATTCAAATGTTTTGTCACATATGTGAATAGAAGAAATTATGCGCGTTTCTTCTATTCAACTAATGATTCAGTCAGTTTTTAAATCATCAGATCATGAAAACTGACTGAATTATTCAGTCGACTGAATTGGAAAAAAAACAATCTCATACATAGGGATCTGCATTGAATTGAACAACCATGACATTGATAAAATTTACCTAGATTCCAAGCAAAAGGATCTAAAGTAAGAGTCTTCCCATCGGGCCGAACCCGAAACGGGCCCACTTCCTCAGATGCACCATAGGCAATGGAAGAACATCCAGGGCCACCATTGAGCCACAAAACCAACGGCTTTGATTCCGGTTTCTTGCTAACCGGAGCTTCAATCAACCAATAGAACAAAGCCCGGCCCGCCTTTTGGTCCACCACCACGTAACCCGAGTACTGAGAGAAGGTAACATTTGGAGGCTGACCTGGCAGCCTGGTGATCCTATCCCACTGTTGCTGACTAGGAACGCGGCTGCTGGCGGCTGCCGCCGTGGTGGACGTGCATGCAAAGAGCCAGAGAATCATGAAGCCGGAAAGCCGGAGCATTGTCAAGATTGAATCGAGCTGATCAGCTTGCTTTGGGATTTGGAGCTTTGGCTCTTCATATAGGAGCCTGATTTTAGTGCACCTTTTAAGTGTTATTGCTTGGGGATGAAGATTGGGGTAAGACTTGTTTTAGCTGGAAAATCAGCGCTAAACCAGCGATGTTGTCTAAGCAAGTTCGTAGTGCTCATGTCGTGCAAGCTCAATACTGCATTATACTATCATGAAGTCATGAGATTTACGATCTCATTGACTTAGAGGCTCCCGACTACTGCGGGGTATGGAGGGTCAGATATAGGCAATTATACCCATGCGTTAGAAATGCACAGAGGTTATATCTGGTGACTCATAATGATGCGCCAAGTTGTGTCGATCAACTACTGATTCACAATATAAGAAGCCTAGCTAATTTAGTGAATCATTTTGCTTTATTACATCATATTTCAAAGTCAAAAAAGAGTGTGTCGTTGAGTTCATTGGAAAAGAAAACATTACTACACGTCTAAATAATCACAATTATTTACCACAAGGTAGATAACGGGTAAATCCTCGTGTCACATGCAACGATATTATAAAAAATACGCAAGAAAAACACTTCGAATTGTTGATTAATCGTCAGATATGGCGTAGAACCAAAAATTCATTATCTAATCGATCTTTCCGTTTGAATTCTATCTAGAGTTATCATTATTTATCCAGTTTGTTCCTATCTAACGGAACGCCATTGGGTCAAATGACAAAGACGTTGTTAAGGGGCTTTTCCCGAATGAAATAAAAATTGGATTTTCCGTTTTTTTACTTGTTTATATTCCATTGGTTAAAGTGAAACTCTATAATATTTTATTGCGTCAATAAAAAGACGTAATGGAATATAGTTAAGGAATAACAGCCTTACATATATTTGATTGGTTGAAACTAAGTAATATTTACTTCTAATTTGCCATTAACTCCCTTCTAATGAAATCAATTTTCTAAGCATTAAACTAACTTATTTACTGGCGGATGTAAATTCATCAATCAATTTATTTTAATGATCATATATATCTACCTTAAATATACTTTCGCCAATTTGACATACACCCTATTTTAAGTTATAAACTTAAACTAATTAAATATGTTAATTTGCCACTATTAAAAGAGGTTCTTTAGTCAATCCAGTTGTTTAGGTGTGGTAAATAAGTCAAAGTGGTTAGTCATGTTAGTTGATTTTGGACTCTGATCTTTTCTTCGTTTGAAAAAGAAAACCTCAAAATTTTATTCAAAAAACAAAATAAACCCCTGAGTTGTCTAAGTGACTGGTTTGAATGAAAGCGCTCTTGGCAACGAATTGTTAGGTAAATGGAATTTTTCGATGATTTAGACTGAAGATAAATGCGAAAAGATTGCCAAAAAGAAAAAAAGAAAGTGTTGGTGCTTAAGACATCGAACCCAAAGTTTTGTTGAGTAAACCTAGACTTAAAGTTCGTAGGGTTGGGATCTCCTAACCCCATTTTTCTCACCCATTTGTGACCACGCGACACGTGGCAGCAAAGAGGATGGTGAGACTAGATGCAGGTGACCCTCATCTAGCCTCACCACCCCTTGCTGCCACGTGTCGCGCGGTCATACGTCACCGCACCCTATTTGCGGTGAGGGGATCCTATCTCAAGTTCGTAGATCTAACAGAATACACAAAAGGTATGATTGAACATGATCGAACGTTCGGTGTGATAAACCGAGGTCATTATAATGTGACCAACCGTACACACAAAACACAAACTTGAGTTGTCTGGTAACGGACCGTTGGATACCTGATTTATTTTCCTACACTACTTTTAGGACTAGGTGTGACAGGAACCCTTACTGATTGGGGTTCAACCTCAAACTTGAGTTTACACAGGACACAAATCTCAAATGCGAGGTGTATGAACGTTTGTCACTTACTGGGACTTCTTGGAAAGTGAAAGGATGAAAGGTCTTAACTCAAATATGAGTTCGCAAGACACACGAGACTCATATTGTAGCGATCGAGAATTCAATGAGAATGCATAAGATTTGGCCGATGAGAATTAAATTTACACCCAAAAACCCAACAACAACCGGATATAACCAGTATATCCCAACAACATCAAAAGCTATCGTTACGGTCTAAGGAGGGTGAGCGGCAGACAAACAATATTTTTATCCTAAAGGATGTAGAGTTTGCTTCCAATGAGACCCCAACTCTATATATACTTGCATATATGACACAATAATAGGGATAATGGTTGCTAGTGTGTTAGTGCATGAATTTAGTAAATACAGATTAGACAGCTTTCGATATTAAAATAGTCATAACTGTGTACATGCACAAATAATGAAAGACAAAGACAAAAATAAAACAAAAAACAGAAAACAGAAAAGTACAAAGTCAAAGTGTATAGAGTATCTAAGCCCCTAAATATACTCTAAGGTGTCCCTATATAATGCCTAAACCTCGTTACCTTAATCATTTGGCTCTATGAACTCCTACCTTGGATCATGTCCTCAGAGATGTGCAACTCTAGTAAGTCATGTCTAATCCGTCCCAAATTATTTTGGATATGCTTTTACTTCTCTTCTCTTCTACAATGAGGATTTACACCAGGAAAACGACAAAGGATTTAATCGTGTTAAACTGCTTGCATGACCTGAAGAACCCAAAGTTAATGGCCACAAATCCACAATTTATTGTGAATTAGTTGCTATATTGGGCAATCTTATGTTGTGTAATGTTTGGGGGATTACTGTGGGTTCAAGTGAAGTGTGATTAATTTATTTGGACTCAATTGATCAAGAAGAAGCTGTTTATTGGTCTCTAATGCATCCTCAAAGGATAATTCAGTTGTTGAAAAACATCTATTAGTGATTGTCTTAAACACATATATTGAGAGGTAACTCAAGCAGCCGCTTGATTGGCGGATTCGAACTATGTTAACCTTGAGGAATGTTCGTTTATCTTAGGTGGCGTCTGGTTGTAATTTGGATATCTGAATCAGAATTAGAATGGATATGATTAGGAATGTGTTTGGAGAATATGAGTTTGGGGTTAAAAGCGATAGTTGTTTGGTATTAAAGTGGGAATGTGTATGATAGACATTGATGTTGTTTGGAACGTATCGGAATTGGAATAGTGACCGGTCGGAATAGTGGTCGCTAGCAGCGGTGGACTGGCGGCGAATCGGTGGCCGGCTGCAGCGGACGGCGACGGTGGACGGCGGCCGACGGCGTTGACCGGTGGCTCCTCATTCCCCCTCATTTCCACATTTTGATAGATAATAGGGGGCTAGTATATCAAAAACGATATCCATTACGAAATAGTTGGATATCAAAATGAAACACATTCTCCCATTTCCTGGAATCAGTTTGGATTCCTCCAAACTCATTTCCTTATTCCCATTTCTCCCAACCAAACGCCACCTTAGAGCAATCTTCAAAATATATAAACATGGTGAGCAATTCATACAACTAGTTAAAAGTTTTTCGAAATAAGGGATCTTTGTATTTCATTGAAATTTCAACTGTAAAAGTATGTACATCAGATTATTACTATAAAAACCAAAACATCTATTGATCAGCATACATGTATCTCTTCCAAATCCCAAGCTATTCTAATGTTGCATACTCATTCAAAGATGGCCTCAACTATACTGTGAACCTGCGGTCTTTCGAAGTCTTCCTCAAACAAGCTCTTATTTCTGTACGTTCACAGGGTATGGACTCCTTCCCGGAAAATGTACTGCCACCCCTCACCAAATGGATGTGCCCGACCGTTGGGCTGACAGTTATCATAAACCCATACTGAGACCTGCGCATGCTGCTCGAAGAATGTCGCCCAATGCTCACTCGGTACCAACCTACGCCACACATTCTCTTAAAGCATAGCGTCGTATCCTCCTCTTGGCCACATAAACTACAAGTCAGGGTATCCGACAAGTTCCTGTTCCACATTAAAGATCATGTGGGAAGTTTATCCCATCTGGTCTGCCATAATAAAAAATTCTCGTGATGCTTCCCCTTCAGACGCCATGTTTTTCCATTTCCGCTCCTCCTCCGGCACTACCATCTGCATATGTGTGGAATACGCCGATACAACTAGTTAAGTTTGAATAAGTCTTTTCTAAAGTAAAATGAGAGCGGATCTTGAAGCAAATGTAAGATTGTTGTTCGTGACTTTGAGGTCACATGTTCGAGCAGCAGAAACAGCATCTTGTACAAAATATAGGGTAAAGATGTGTACATCAGATCGCGAAACGATCCGGTCCCTCTCCAAACCTTACACAAACTCAGGAGACTAGTATACCGTGAACTCTTTTTTTTAAGTAAGATATGAAATAAATGTCACACTTAGTTTGCATTACATGTTCTTACTTCGCATCATAATTTCCTGGACGAGATCTATGCTCATTTTATAATAATTTGTGCATTACTATAAACATACTCTTTTCATTTTAGAAATATTGTATTAGTTAACTTTTCAACCTGTATTTAAATTTTGTTAAAAAGTGAACTAAAATAATATTTTTCGGACATATTGTGAAACTTTAATCTATTTGTATTCGTTGATTTTATTTTCATTTTTTGATTGTGAAAGAACCGATTGCACAAAATTAGATACTTATAGAGAGATGCAGTCGATTTAGTTAGCTTACCTACTATACAAGAATATTTCGGTTGGAATTTTTAGTCCATTCGGGTCCTTTTTCCATGTATTTTTCCTGTCAAGCGAGACTTTCTGTCTCATCAGTTTCCACCAAACTTGTGAAATACATGAAAAAAAAAATCTACAGAATGCTTAAATATGCACACACACAAAAGATCGATTTAGACCTGATTATGGTCAAGTCATAGTACAGTTGACATTCGAATTGAGAATTGATACCAAAAAGACAAGAGTTCGAATCCAGAAACCAAGGGCACCTTGACGAGTGCTCCACTTCTGCTAGTTTTGTAGATACACCTTGTGTGAGTCGTCCTCATCAACCTAAGAAGCCGCTGAATGTTAAGGAATTAAATGTCAAATCATTCCATGTTTAGCTGATTGTGTATTCATTGTAATTATTGTAGCATAATCAACGGGATTAGGTGTAGGTTACTTACCATAGTAAGAGCAAGACCGGTTGTATAAGTAAAGGTGTAAAGAGGTTACAGAATATGAAAAATGTCAATTTTCCCATATTCTCTTTTATTCTCTGATTAACATGGTATCAGAGCTAGAGAATTGAGATTCTGGATGTAGGCTCAGAATATTTTTCATCGCTGCCTATCATTACCTGGTTCGACGGCCAGTACCCTCCTCGGCCTAGGACCTTTCTCAGCCAGTTTTGGCTATTACCCGATCAAGTGCAGCAGTCTACTGTTATCTCTGGTTGATTCACCTGTCCATCAGAAAATACAGAAAATATGCCAAACCCAGAAACCAGTGAACCAAAAACACCAAACCTTGCGGATATGGCTATCCAAGTAGCCAACATACTCCAGAATACACCCCTTAAACCAGCCACACCAACCGTAACCACTTCCTCATTACCTTTATCCACTGAGAATTTGACATTCTCTGTTAAATTGAACGGAAACAATTATACCATCTGGGCACCGTTGGTGCTACGTGCTATTATTGGAAGGGGAGGAGGCATCATCTTACTGGTGTTACTCCTCCACCCTTGCCAACTGACCCCGATTTTCCAGCCTGGGAGCAGGCCGATAGTTCTGTCTTCACCTGGATCATACAAACTATCGAACCCACACTGGTTGTGAATGTCACGAGATATCCCACTGCCAAAGCCCTATGGGACGGGCTGGCACTTACTTATGGATCAGGAACAGACTCTCTCAATGTCTATGATCTTCATCGGCGAGCAAGTTTAATTAGACAGGGAGGAGGCAGCATTGAAGGATGCTGGAGTAAACTGCAAGATCTGTGGGCGGCTATTGATGCACAAGATCCCAACCCAATGACATGTGCAGAGGATATCAATATACACAATAAAAAGATGGAGGCTTTGAGATTATTCCAGTTCTTGACAGCAATAGATGACAAATACAATACCGAAAAAAATGACTTGTTAAAACGAGACCTATTGCCATCTCTGGAATCTGCCTACCGTGAAATACGTAGAGCAGAAGGACGGTCACTAATCTTGCAAGGAGTCCCCTCAGAAGGAGATTCATCCTTGGGGATCGGGCAGGGCCTGGCGGCACAAGGCCATGCCACCAGAGGTCCTGGACAAGGAAGGGGCGGAGCACAGGGCAGAGGCAAAGGAGGCCAAAACCCCCCTCGTTCCGCAATCAACGACGGATTGAGGACAAGGATGGGTTGATATGCACGTTTTGTGGTCAAAAACACCACACAAAAGAGAGTTGCTTCAAACTAATCGGATATCCCGATTGGTATGAAGGGAAGAAGCATCCAGCAGAAGGAACCAAGGCAGAGGCAAAACCACCATAGGAGGGGCAGCCATGGCCAGTGGGAGCAACACTTCGCAGGAAGGAGGAAATGGCGAAGGAGGAGACTCAGACCCGCCGCATGAAATAGGTAAAAGGGTTGAGGGAAACCTCAACCCTTATATTACTCATTTGGACAAATATGCCCCTTATGATAAGACCCCCTTGGTCCTGCAGTTTTCACATAATGTCACAGCAACCCCCAAAATTTCGGCCCTTGTCAACTTAACCCACTCAGTTTCAAAAAACGCCAGCTCAACCCCCAAATTCCACATTAACTCCACTCCTTCGCCAGTTTTTTCAACAAAATCCAGAAATAACCCGTCACCTACTACTTCCGCGTCAACCACCCTTACGTGGATTCTTGACAGTGGAGCGACCGATACCATGACCAATAATCCTCATGACCTTCATAAATGGAGCCCCCCAACCAAAACCCACATTCAGACCGCCAACGGAGAACTTATTCCAGTCTCCGGAGTCGGTACCATTTCAGTTACACCTAACCTGCATGTATCTAATTGTTTATATATCCCAGGATTATCTTCAAAATTACTATGGATAAGTCAAATTACTCGTGAATTAAATTGTGTTGTCCTTATATATCCCGATTTTTTCCTGTTGTAGGATATTCGCTCGAGAGCGATCATTGGGCATGGCATTGAGAGGGAAGGGCTATACTATGTGACAGACGTGGTACAACAGGGACAGTCCAATCTTGCCACCGGGACAGATGAACGAAGATTATGGCTATGGCACCGTCGACTTGGTCATCCTTCCTTAGGTTATATGAAATTGTTGTTTCCTTCTTTAGCTCAGTCTACTCTTACATTACCTTGTTATATCTGTCTACGTGCAAAACATCATCGGTCTACGTATAAGCTTAATAATACACGTGTCAAAACGCCATTTAGTCTTGTTCATTCAGATGTATGGGGACCAGCCCCCTATCATACTTTGCTTGGGTATCAGTACTTTGTTACATTTGTTGATGATTACTCTCGTGCTACGTGGGTCTATTTCTTAAAACATAAATCTGACGTGTACCCCACATTCATTGATTTTTATCGTATGGTTGATACCCAATTTCATACTAAAATACAAGTCCTTCGGTCAGACAATGGTGGTGAATATGTTAATAGCAGTCTCCGATTCTTAAAACCCATGGCGTCTTATATCAAACATCATGTTCACACACACCCCAAAAAAATGGTGTGGCTGAACGGAAAAATCGGATTCTACTTGAAATGACCCGTGTCGTGATGTTAGAGTCACAAGTTCCGAAAATCTATGGCCTAAAGCAGTGGCCACTGCCGCTTATCTTTTGAATCACTTACCAACCAAGATCCTAGATCATCATACACCATTATCTGTTCTTGCCTCTCATACTGACGTACCATCTGCACTTACATTACCCCCAAAAATCTTTGGTTGTTCTGTCTTTGTGCACATTTCATCTACTCACCGAACAAAGTTAGATGCATGTGCAGAAAAATGTGTTTTTGTTGGTTATGCTGTCTCTCAAAAGGGCTATAGATTCTACAATCCTCGTATTCATCGTATACATGTCACCATGGATTGCACTTTCTTTGAACACGAGTATTTCTATTCTTCCCCCTCTCGGTCTCAGGGGGAGACGTGTGGAGAGACCATCGATTGGCTTCATAGCCCTAATCTTGCAGAGGTGGTTCCAACACGGCAAGTAGGTGGCGCCGACTGTACTTTACCTGACACAAGTATAGCCCCCACTTCCTCAGTCACTAATGAGTGTCCCCCGGTGAATATCGTGCCACATCAGGTAATATCTTCCTTATCTCCTTCCCATACTGGAATATTCGATTTATCCACCTTGCCTGATGATTTTCATGTCCCTAATGAACCCTCCAGTATATGTCCAGACACATGTGAAACATTTCAGGATAAAGGTGGTATATCAGAAACGGGCAGAGTACTTCCACCGAGACAAAACAGAGGAAAGCCCCTGGTTCGTTATTCTCCAACCAAGGTGTCAAAAGGAGTATCGTACCCGGTAAGTGTTGCCAAGGGTTTTATATCATCAGTATGTGAACATGTTATACCCAGGACAGTGGAGGAGGCCTTAGACCAACCTGAGTGGTGTGCTGCAATGAGGGCGGAAATGGAGGCTTTGTACAAAAACAAGACGTGGGAAAAGGTGACCATACCAAAAGGAAAACGACCAGTTGGGTGTCGATGGGTATATACGATTAAGTACAAAGCAGATGACAGTGTCGAGAGGTATAAGGCGCGGTTGGTTGCACGCGGATATACTCAGACATATGGTATTGACTATGCCGAGACGTTCTATCCGGTAGCCAAGTTGGATACTGTCCGAGTTCTTTTTTCAGTAGCAACATCCAAGTCATGGCCACTTCAACAATATGATGTAAAGAACGCCTTTCTTCATGGAGAGTTGAAGGAGGAGGTATACATGAGTGCACCTTTAGGGTTCGCGGATGGGTTCGTAGAAAATGAAGTGTGTAGGTTGAAACGATCATTGTATGGTCTTAAGCAGTCACCGAGGGCGTGGTTTGGAAGATTTACGGCCTTTATGAAAAAACAAAACTATAAGCAGAGCAATGCAGACTATACACTGTTTATAAAACGAAAAGGTTCTCAGATCACATGTTTGATAATTTATGTGGACGATACTGGGGATGATTTCGAGGAAATGGGAATATTGATGCAGCAGTTGTTCTCAGAATTTGAAATGAATGACTTGGGGGACTTGATGTATTTTCTGGGGATTGAGGTGGAACGCTGTGAATCTGGAATTTTTATATCCCAACAAAAGTACGTTTTAGACTTGCTTGTGGAAGTTGGGATGATAGACTGTAAGCCCGCAGGAGCCCCGATGTTAGTGAATCAAAAGTTGGAAGTAGAAGAAGGAAAACCAGATGTTGATCGAGAAAGGTATCAAAGGCTTGTGGGTAAACTGATATATTTGTCACACACTCGTCCTGACATCTCATTTGCAGTAGGACTAGTTAGTCAGTTCATGCATCATCCCCAGAGCCATCATTTGGAGGCAGTTATGAGGATTATTCAGTATTTAAAAGGGACAACGAGACGTGGCATATGGTTTCGGAATCATGGACACTTGGATATACAAGTCTATACTGATGCTGATTGGGCGGGAAGCGTAGTAGATCGACGATCGACCTCGGGTTACTTTGCCTTAGTTGGAGGCAACTTAGTTACCTGGAGAAGTAAGAAGCAAAAGGTTGTGTCATTGTCTAGCGCTGAGGCGGAGTTTCGAGGAATTGCGAAAGGAGTGGTTGAGATATTATGGTTGAAAAAGTTAATGGGAGATTTGAGACTCCAAGGTGCGGCTCCGGCAAGACTGATGTGTGATAACAAAGCATCAATTAGTATTTTTGAGAACCGAGTTCAGCATGATCGTACAAAACATATTGAAGTAGATCGACATTTCATTAAGGAGAAGATTGAGGACAAAACTGTTGAGTTACCTTATGTTCCGTCAGAAGATCAGTTAGCAGACATTCTAACAAAAGCGGTCGCTGGAAGGACGTTTGATGATAAATTAGTCAAGTTGGGCATTGAAGATTTCCCTGCTCAACTTAAGGGGGAGTGTTAAGGAATTAAATGTCAAATCATTCCATGTTTAGCTGATTGTGTATTCATTGTAATTATTGTAGCATAATCAACGGGATTAGGTGTAGGTTACTTACCATAGTAAAAGCAAGACCGGTTGTATAAGTAAAGGTGTAAAGAGGTTACAGAACATCAATGAAAAATGTCAATTTTCCCATATTCTCTTTTATTCTCTGATTAACACTAAATACCTGATTTGCACCTCCACAAAGCTTTATGGGACTGGACGGTGGAGCTCCAAAATGAGAGATTTTGCCTTTTTGATATCAAGGTTTAGACATGATTACAATTTGTAAACCGTCTATTTAAGTTTGAAGAAATCGTAAACTTATATCAATATTTTGTATATCCCGATTTTTCTTATTCCGAATAGTCGTTAGTTGCAATTTTGGTTTTAGTTTCATCCGGTTCTGATTCAGTTCGGATTTTCTAATCCGTTATTGGTTTAGTTTGGTGAAACAGGAAAAAGAATTACTTCCTACTATGCAAGTTTAATTGAAATAATAATTAGATTGAAAATAAATAAAAAGGGACCTAAGTTTAACTTTGATGACTTGATATGTTAATATTTAGTCGATAAAGTTAACAATCTTATATATCATATTTATTTTGAAGAATCAAAGTTCATACAGTTCTATCAAATGTTAGTGTATCTTATTTCACTGTCTTAAAAAATAGTGTAACTTTTCTCACCTCAATAAGCTTATACATATTGTTTTAACACAAGTTGGAGTGGATAAACACATGCGCACATATTGTGGGCAAAATTAGATACGAGAGAAAATTTCGTATAGTATATTTATTCCATCTTCAGTCAATTTTGGTGGAATCATGCTGGGTACTAAAATCATATCAAACTAATACACATGACATGATCTAATATAATATAACAGAAAATGAGATACCAAATAAGATATGAGATCTTCCCTCAATAGATACTCCCTAAAAACAATTACATTAAAGACATTTAATGAAAAATGATAAGGTCAAAATTTAAAAACGGCTTAATATATAAAATATATAATTCTCTAAATCATAAACAACCGTCAGTTTGGATTTTGGTTTTAAGAAATCACAAACCTTAAACTCCAACCCCCCCCCCCCCCCACACACACACATATATATATTCATTTATTTATAGTAAGTTATACATCTTTTCTTTCCCAATTCCCACCCTCAGTGGGGCGAGAGGGGATGGGAAGGAGAGATAATGCGACGTCTAAGTGTTGATTTTGATCGTCGTCTTCAGGACATATACCAGTTGGTATTTGGATTGGGATTTGTCTTAAAAGATCAAGAGTTCTTTAATACCAGTTGGTATTTGGATTGAGATTTGTCTTAAAATATCAAGAGTTCGATTAGAGAGCCATGCACAGTATGGGTGTTCCTCTGTTACTAGGCCGAAGACATAGTTTGTGGGAGACATCTTGTATGGTAACTATGTAAGATCTCAACTAACCTAGGAGGCTCCTGATTTGCATCTTCCATATATACTTATTGGGACTGAGACGGTGTAATCATCGTAAAGGATTTCACCTATTGGTTCAAGTGTTGACTTTGATCGGATCTGCGGAAAAAAGGGTGCATTTTCTGAAGAAAGATGGGAGCAGCAGGAAATTGCTCCGACGATTTTGACTTTTTCTAGTATTGAAAGAGTGCTTCTCTCTCACCATGTGCCTATTCTAACTGCACTAATTAATTTATTATTTTTACTGGCTTCGTATCTTCATGCTTAAAGTTAAGACTTTGGGAGTTCTGTTTGTGTGATTTTCGATTGTTATTTTAGGCACGACCAACTAGATTTGCACTTTTCTGAGGGTATGGTCTAAGATAAGAATTCATGGAGGCATAAGATTAAGGTTAACGAGGTATAAGTCATATATAGGGACACCTTAGAGTGTATTTAGGACCATAGATAGACGTAGACACTATCTATGCTTTAGGTTGACTTTACACTTTGTTTATGTTTTACTGTTATTTTGAATTACATGTACATATACACGTTATGTTTATTTTAATATCGAAAGCCTATTCTTTTTATTTCTTGATTTCCACCACTAACACACTAGCACATTATATCTCTATTATTATATTATTTATGCAGGTACATATAGAGCCGGGGGTCTCACTGGAAACAGACTCTCTATCCCTTGGGACAGAGGTATTGTCTGCCTACCAATTACCCTCCTCAGACCCTAGCGATACCGTTTTCTGTCGTTGGGATATACTGGGATGATGATGATGACGACGACAGGCCAATACTTTATTGTTTATACCTGAGATTTCACACGGCAACTACGCTTACAATAACAGACGGGATTGGCTCAAACTTCAAAGTGCATTATTTTTTTTACGTTTTCTTTCTTGAGGGAGCTCATATGTTACCATTTACACACTAAAAATAGGAGTGTTAACGAACCGAACCAAAATAAATATTAAGTTTTTGAATTTAAATTTATTAGCTAAACGAACTGTTTGGTTCGGTTTGTTTAGCTAAACGAACTTTAAAATTGGTTCGAGTTCGGTTCGATAACATTATAACTGTTTAAACGAGTCAAACAGTTCGTGAACAGTTCAGCTAGTTTAACTAAACAAACTCGAATAACTGTTCGAATTCAGCTTGTTAACCAATAATTGCAGAAAGAATATGAACCGAACACGAATCAAACTAGAACAATTCGATTCGTTCAACCATCCTACTCTAAAATTAACAGATTTTTGATTCACTTGTCTGTACGCAGTAATCTTCATATATACTCTAAAATCAAATATTGGATTCACTTGTGTAAATGGAGGAATGTTCATGTTATAGTACTATACTATATACTGAACTATATACAAGTATGGATTAAGTTTCTTCTTTTGTTGCGAATGATCGAAACCGAGTCTAGGAGGATTGTAAGCAATTAAGTTTTCAGGATCTAGAAATCTATGTTTTCACATACACAATCATTTCACAACTATAATAGGATGTTTAGCGAAAGCGTACCTTTCACCATGGGTTTTTCATATATCCCACAGCAATGTTGCACACACCGTTAGGATAGAGCAAGGAAGAAAACACTGAATTAAGTTTTCCTGACCATTTCCACATAATCTGCATGAACCGTCCACAAGGTCCCTTCTCATTAATGTTTCAACAGTTGAGAGAGAATCAAGTGAGGCATGTGAGATGAAGTGCACGATGCATGGCACCACGGCAACATCTAAACGCGGACAATTCCGAACTTGAACGGAGGTTTCTCTCCACTAACCCTTACTATAATGTTTACTTTGATGGATAAGTAAAACCAATGAATTAGGATGAAGAGAGGACCTTCATCCATATTTATAGGTAACCAAAAAGCACTTCCATCATAACCTTTGGCATAGCACCTCTTTGATAAATGGACATGTCCCTTTAATGAAGAATTGTGTCTTATTAACACAAAAGACATAACCCTTCGAGATAACTCTTCGTAAATAACCAATTAGGATTTAATTATAAATCATATAACTAACATTCACAAGGGACACAATCTTACAAGGATGACTCTCTAGAAGGCTAAGAGGACTAAAGCATGGCGTAGGCAAAAGTCTGATCTTCCTCTCCAATTTGATATTATGGTGTCGGTATAGATTGAAATTTTGTTATGGACCAACTCTGACCGGTAGCCATATCAAACCGGAATTGTCTTTATATGATTTTCAATGAGATCGTAAAAGAAGTAGATTAGAAAGAATCTATTGAAAAAAATTACGGATTCATTTCAAATGAGTTTCACCATACGTTTCAAATGAGTTTCACCATACGTTTCAACTCATTTCGTACCGAATAACTAGTTTCCCACTTTAATATGTTCTCGCCATTTTTCCACATAACCCGTTAGAATGGATAAGGATATGCAAGTATATTGATGTAGAAAAAGACGCACTAAATATATATGTATAGCTGTGGATGAACTTGAAAGTATTAATCTTCATAGACAATCAGCTTTTGATTACCTTCATTACTTGTTTCTCTTATATACATAAAGGAGATGCGTTGAACGGTGATTATTTAAACCACAGAACAAATGATTTAATTATGAATTCAACTTTTATATAAAACTAGTCAAAAATAAATAAATTTAGCCTAAGGACGAACCGAAATCATCCTTAAAATTCATGTTCAAAACAAATTAAAAGAAAACATTGAAATCGTTCATTTCCGTTGAAAGTCTCTCCACACTTTCTATTCCTCCGGATGAGCCTTGTCTAAAGAAAAGAAATTAATGTGCTACTTGCTTTACCAACTTATGCCCCCCATGTTGATCCTCAGGGTGTTTATTTGATGAGGACAAAATTATCCGTCCGTAAAATGACAAGTGTAATCAGTCTAGTCTGGTGTAGTGCAATCAATGTTATTTGACTTTACAAAAAGGTAGGTCGTTCATGATCTACCTTAACAACAGTTATAAATACACTATCAAGTCGACGCGAACCAAGAAACATAGGTCGTCTCCTCAGCGTCGACCATGGCTTCAGTTAATATCAGTAAGATCAACCTAAGTCTAGCCACCTTTGCCGGTCATTACCTCAGCACTAACGTGTGCCTCGGTTCAACTCAGCAAGCTAGTCGGGGCATTGGTAGCCACGATCATCCTGGACGGCTTGATCAACAAAACTCCTATCGGAACATACACCTGCTAACAAGTAGTTTAACCATGTAACTCGGCACATGTTGCCACTTGGCGGCTATGCACAAACAGGACATGACACATGACACTATATTATAGCTCGTCAATATGCACTAACTGTACAAAAGACGTAGGGAACGTCCAGCTGGGACCATGCTCAACCTAAACAAGCAAATACATCGCACGAATGCTACAGAGATAAGTTTCTCTAAACATTCTAGTCTACATACTTCCAAATATGAAAATTTTCACATATGACTTGATCGTCAGAGGGTTTTTCCCGAAGTAAAACTCCGTAGCCACTAACATCATTACTTATGCATAGTCCTAGCAACAAACTGTGTCTGTTGGAGGATTTGGCAACATATTTCGTTATTTGAATTATTTCTGGTCTAGATAAAGATCCGATTTCACCACCTTAAAAGAAAAACAAGAAACAATGTAAAAAAACTCTTGGCGGTAAAGAAAAGGCCAGGCCGGCCCAAGGAGCTTTGGCGGCTGAGAATATTTCATTTCTAAAATAGGAGATTCTTTGCCTAAATTTTTAAGATAGGTTACAATCTTCAACCAATTAAATTGTTTTCCTTTTTTTTTTAAATTAAGAAACAAACTAGCCTTCTAGATTACGGTTTCAATCTATTTCTTAAGCTCTAAGTTGATAGTATTTTCCGATTTCTAGCTATCGTACGATTTTGGTGTTAATGATGTAATCTCCACAATAATTACCGCTCTCTATCATAATCTTTAATCGACAACGTCGAATAATTAGATCTACAAATTAAATAAAAGCACTAGTAATTCTATTTTGATAAAATAAATTGAAAACACATTTATTTTAGCTAACTTGAAAAATAATTTTATTTAGTTAATAAATAACTGAAGCTCAAAATTTGTAGTTACTTTAGCTAAATATAAATAGTTTGCAAATGTTTCTATTAAAACTAAAAATATCTAATTTAATCATTATCTAAACCGATTAAGTAAATAACATGTCAAAATATAATAAGCAGTGGAAGATATAAAAATGTAGATAAAAAATACGAGATTTATGGTGTGGTGTGTAAGATTTGATGTTTATTTTTAACAAAAGTATTCAATTTTACAGTTAAGCATCAACGAATTAGTGTTGACATCATCTTAGTTCTTTTTTATTTTCTCTATTTTTCTGAAAGTTTGTATGATCGGTTGTTTAATACTAGATAGGATCCGCTGACCGGCCTGACCCATTCCACTGACCAGGGGAAAATAGTTATTTAGCATTAATTTTTCTAGAAAAAAACATATTCTATTTCTTAAAATACGATGTAATAAAACAAAATGACTCATTAAAAAAACACATAGAAAATAGTTATTTAGCATTAATTTTTCTAAAAAACATATTTTATTTCTTAAAATATGATGGAATAAAACAGAATGACTCACTAAATTGGTTGCGCTTCTTCAAATAGTAGTTGATCGACACAACTAAACACAATTGTTATCATGGATCATTGTAAAACAATCTCTATGTGTTTTTAACGCATGAGTCTAATTACGTACATCCGACTTCTTATAATCTGACATAATCGATAGACTCTAAAGTAATAGGGTAATATTGTTATTTATGTGTTCTTAAAAAACAAATCTTTCTTCTCTAGACTCACGAAAGACAAAATGAAAACACATGTTTTTTCCTCTTTGCTGCCGCCGGCGCCGCTCGCTCTCTCTCCCTCCCTCCCTCCCTCCGTCTTTCGAACTCCATCTCCCCTCACTCCAGCAGCGCGGCCTTCTTATCCACCTCCACCTCCCACAACACCCCACTGCTCCAAAGCCACCTCCCCCAATACCCCACCTCCTCCACAACAGCCATGACAAACCCGTCCTTTAAAAAGCCCCCATGCGAGGCCACCTCCGCTGCTACAGCCGCCACCACACCATATCCACCCCTATCTTCAGATCTGAACAGATCCACATGAATATATCAGATGGGAAGAAAATGGCTGGGGACGGCGTAAGGGAGGCGGGGAAAGAGACGCTGGAAGAAGCTTCTTTGGTGGCAGTTGGAATGGTTTCTTCGCTGGCAGTGGTGATATTGTTGTATGAGGTGGTGGTGCAAGTGGTATTAGGTTTGAAGTTTGAGGTTTGAGTTAGGGTTGTAGTTTGGATTTAGGGAACAACCAAAGAGGCAAAGGAGGAAAAACAAAGAATGACGCCGGCGGCGACGGAGGTGGTGGTAGAATCAGTGGCCAGGAACTGTTTGCCTCTTAAATGAGGTCAAATCGGCAAATAACATAAATCTACGAAGTACGAACCACAACGGGTCAAAATAAAAAGCATAAGTCTTAAAAGAAATACTAAAAGCCAATTTCTTGAAAACGAAACCATTAAGAAGGTGTTTGGTTTGGGGTTTCAAGTATATGGGTCCGGATGAATCTAAACTCCGAAAAGTTATTTGTTTGGAAAAATAGGGGTATATGTTTCGGTTTGATATCCAAGTATTTGGTAATGAATATCACCGTTGGTCCGCCACAGGCGGCCAGTCACTATTTTGGCCGGGTTCTCGGCCGCCCACATTCGATACGTATTTCAATTATGATACGTTCTAAATGTCTATCATACACATTCTCACTTCAATACTAAACAACTATCACTTTTGGGCCCAAACCCATATACTCCATACCCTGTCATACCTATTCCGATTCTGATTCCGATACCCAATTGCGAACCAAACGCCAACTACATTTGCTTTTAAGTGGTGGTTGGCTAGGTCAAATATAAAATACGTTCTCGGTATATTAGTCTCTCGCATTTTCTTAGAGTTTATAAAGAGGTTGGATCACTTTGCGATGTGATTTACGCAGACTTATCTTACACTTTTGTGTAAGAAGCTGTTTTCACGGCTCGAACCTGTGATCTCAATGTCACAAAACAGTAATCTTGCTAGTGAAATATACGTCTTGTAAATACATTTTAATATTTCACACCAAAAAATCCTTTTTGTCCTTCACCAAAATTTCATCTACAACATGTTAACATATGATAGATGATAGTCTCTACATGAATATATGAAATTATGAATATATTATATTTTGGAAAGGAATAAGTATGCGTCAACTTTAAATTTCTTTTGTGTATCTTCTACCGAATTTCAAAATAACATTCTAAAATAAAGTGAATCAGTCTTGAATTACACAAGCATAAAGGGTACGTGGATTTATGCATCGAAATGCTTACTCACACTTCTATTTTGATAATTCACTATTTTATCTTATATGTTTGTCATTAGTTTTTCACTCGATTATTATTTTGGATAATAATTTTAAAAGAATAAATAAAATATAACTATACAGAAAAAGTACAAATAATAGCTTTCCTCATTTTTTATTTTGTCGTATTCATCTGAAAATATTTAAATTCCTTTACTCATTCAGGTCATAGATTACTGAAAATACTTCAAAGTGATGGAGGGGAAAAAATGTTAATTCCATCTTAGTCACGTTCTCCTGTCAGATATATATATATATATATATATATATATATATATATATATATTATAACAACTTTTATTATGATTGAGAAGTAAGTAGTGTGTTAAATAATAAGACATAGATAATGGAGGCGTGCTTTTCGATACTAAATTTAGGCACCACATGATGCTATTTTATTTGTATTTCTTTATCTTATTTTGTGGTGGAAAAAAGTAATGTCAACTTACAATTTCTTTTATAAATTTTACAGGCGAAAAGGTTACATGGAGTTATGTGTCGAAATGCTTATTCGCACTTCTATTTTGGTAATTCACTATTTTACCTTATATTTTTTACCATTAGTTTCTTTTTACTCGATTACTTATTTTGGATATTAATATTAAAAGAACAAATATCGTATTACTATATAAAAAAGGCATATAAACGATAGTTTCTCTCTCTCTCTCTTACAATTTTTGTGTGCATCTGAGAACATCTAAATGTTCTTAAATTATGACTGCAATTTCAAGTTATCTAATTTACATTTACATTTACGTTTGTTAAAATTTACAATTTTGAAACCCATTATTTTCATTTTCCTTTTTTCCCGCTTATGGTGCATGTAACTTTTTTTTTTTTGAGCATAAATGGTGCATGTAACTTGATGTTTTTTTAATACCAATTTTTAAAAAAAATGTACTTAAATTTGACCAACTTCAAGAGAAAGTGCTGTCAAGTCAACTTTTACTGACTTGCCCTACTCATTCGCCTAAAAAAATGAAGGAGGAGGAGGAGAACAAAATGGTTGCATCACTTGCATGTATCTTAGGATGGTAGTGCATCATTATACCTTATTAAGATTAGGGTGAGTAACAGTTTGCTTTCGGTTCTGACGATTTCAGAATTGTTGGAATTGGAAACCTTTAGCATAATGTTTTTGGAATCGAACTGAAACTGTAAACCTGCAGAACCGTAGAATAGTTTAATATGGTTTGGTTTCAGTTTAGATCCGCAAAAACAAAAATAGATTATTATTTAAACTATTAGTTATTATTTATATAAAAACTTATAATTATTATTTATATAAAAAAGTTTTAATTATTATTTACTCGAGTAGGGTTTTAAACTATTAATTATTATTTATATAAAAAAGGAAAATATTATTATTTATACAGTTCGATTCTGGTTCTAGCGGTTTATAGAAATTAGGAAGCGAACAGGCACCGTGAACCAGAAATCCGGTTCAGGAACCGAACCGTTAAAGTTATATAGTTCCAGTTCGGTTTAAATCCTATATTTTTGGTTCGGTCCGGTTTTACGGTTTTTAGTTTTTTTTTTCTCACCCCTAATTAAGACTATAGAGAAAATTATAACACGTGATTGTTTATGTAAAGAAAAAACTAATAGTTATTATTCTTTTATGAGATTTTTCAACTAGTCAAATGAATATTTGTAGAAATATGTTAAGTCCCCTATCCTTTCCCATTTTGTTTTCTCATTTCTTACCATGCACATTAATTTTCTCTCACTTTTTTAGTTTTACACTTTTCACAATGCAAAATAAATAAATTTTACAGAAATTAATGATGTTATTTTAAAAATGTTTATTATACTAAAAAGAATGGGTTATAAAGACTAAAAGGAATCAACAACCATACCAGTAATATACTAACGAAATCAAAAGCTACTGCTATGGTCTAAGAAGAGTGAAAGACAAACAAACAATACATCTATCATGGTAGAGAATTTGCTTCCAGTGAGATCTCCGTCTCTATATGTACTTACATAGATGATACAATAATTGAAATTCTATAAGGAATCATATACCGAATATTTTACTTGATAAATGGGAAACAAAAAATCAAATATTTGCTAACCCATAATGAAAATTGCGTCTGTCGATCAACTGTTTCTTCACAATATAAGAAACGCATCCAATTTAGTGAATCATTTTGCTTTATTCCATCATATTCCAAAGTCATTGAAGAATGTGTCTTTGACTCCATTAAAAATGGAAACATTTGTTAACATCATTGACTCTATTGAAAATGGAAACATTTGTTAACACTGTCAAAAAGTAAAAATGGAAAATCCATTTGTTAACACTGTCAAAAAATAAAAATGGAAAATCCAATGTAAAATAAGGTTTTCAGAGTTCAAACTTTTTTTTTTTGAGAAAGATGGAAACAGGTCAAGCTAATTGATAACTATATATAGATAAAAAGTGCTACAATATTGTTTTAACCTCATGTCGTATATTTTGAAATTATCATGTCATGCCGGCATGCATTATTATGATTCATTTAGTAAATTTTAAGGCTAAAAATAATACAACCAATACCTATATTTAATTTTCAAATGCCTTCTAAATTGATTCCACTATTTTAAGACAAGTCTACAATATATTTATTTTCATAATCGCTAGTGATTCAGTTAAAAATACTTTAATTGCTCAAAAGGAAAGTCGATCAAATGATTAGGAAACTTTCAATTGTTTTCATATAGATTTCTCAATACTACTTAAATAAGAATAAAAATGAGATCAACTATGAAAGTTAGCTACCAGGATGAGATGTTTAAAAAAAAAAAAAACTACAAGAATAAAAAACCACGTAATTTAATTAAATGGCATACAAATAAAACAACAACAACAATCATAGTCAGTATATCCCAACAACAGCCTATCGCTAGGGTCTGAAGAGAGTAAGAGGCAGACAAACAATACCTCCATCCCAAGAGATAGAGAGTTGTCAAATGACATACAAATAAAATACCTAAAATGTATTATATGTAAATTCATGTATATTCATTAAATAAAAATACGTAGTTTTATGTCTACACACACTACATAGATAATATTACATGGAGAAATATAGCAAGTTAATATAACCCGAAACACACCAATTAGGTAATAAATTCTATACTAATAAGACCTTACTTTTTTTTTTTTGGTTAAATTTAAAGCTCGAAGAAAAGACATCAACAATAATAATAATAATCATACCCAGTATATCTCAACGACATCAAAAGCTATCGTTAGGGTCTGAGGAGGGCGAAAGGCAGACAAACAATACCTCCATCCCAGTGGTTAGAGAGTTTGCTTCCAGTGAGACCTCCATCTCTATATTTACATCCATAGATAGCACAATAATAGGACAATAATATAAATATGTACTAGTGAATGGATCTTATTAAACATAAAACCTCAATTTTTCGAAATTAAAATAATCATAACAGTGGGTATGCACAAATACTTGAAAGACAAATACCAAAACAAAGAAGTGCAAAGTCAACATATAGTGTAAATACTATCTAATCCACTAAGTATGCTCTAAGGTACCCCTATATCATGCCTACCATTCCTTAACCTTAATACTATACCTCCATGAATTCTCATCTTGGACCATGTCCTCATAGATGTGCAACTCTAGTAAGTCATGCCTAATCTGCTCATCTCACGTCTGTTTTGGCCTGTCTTTACACCTCTTGCCTTCTACAGTGAGGCTTTCAATTGCTATGACAGACGTCGTTGTCTGTCTCCTCTTTACATGCCTAAGTCATCTCAGTATTCTCTCTCTTATCGTATCTGTTACACTAGTCACCCCTAACCTTTATCAGTGTACCTAATTTCTTATCCTGTCTAGCCTTATATGTCCACATATCCACCTCAGCATCGAAGAAGAGACATTGTGAGTTCAATTTATGCTATAAACAAAAATTTCCACTTATATTGTATACTCAAAAAAGATAATAAATTCTATATGCATGCCATAAATATAACAAGTCAATCCAAGTCTAAAGTAATATCATTATATTAAAAACCCAAAAAAAAATAAAAAGTAGGCATAAAAGAAGAGTCTGAAGAAAAGGAAAAAAAGTAATTAAAAAAAAAAGCGCACACAAGAGAAACACTCTCCGGACTTGAAAGACGAAATAAAATATAGTTAACTGTAGCCGTTGAGATACGCTTACCATCACACGCTCTATACTTGCACATTTTCTTCCCTCTCTCATTTTTCGGGTTAGGATCCCTAATCCCATGCTTCATCGCGTGACACATAGCAGCAGGGTGGTAAGATAAATACGGGTCATCCTCATCTAATCTCACCACCTACCTCTGTTGCAACGTGTCGTACGGTAACACGTGGGGTGAAGAAAAAGAGGATGAGATAATCTTATCTCCTCATTTCCCCATATCTTATTGACTTTGTACTTTATTTTATTTTATTTTGTCATCAGGACATAACCCAACTGGTTCTGGATAGGAGTTCTCGAAAGCGAGGTCAGAGGTTAAGTTCTTACCAATAGCAATAGAGCCCCTTCCCAGCAAGTGCGTGTGAGAGCTTCCTTGGCATGTAGGCTTGCCTGGAGTGCTGGGGCTCCTTATACAGACTACTGTGTATATGACGAAGCTCCTGCTAGCGGGCCGTTGTATACCTGATTTACATTCATATAATATATTTGGGACTGGATGTGACAGAGACCATTACTGGTTGGAGTTCAACCTTTTTATTTTATTTTATTTTATTTTATTTTAGTCGCTATTCTCTTTTCTCTCTCTTGTCCCTTATCACATCCAGCACTGGAACTCCCTTATTCTCTCTCCATTCAGACAAAACAGGACAAAAATTCCAAAAGCAGAAAGGGAAATCCTCGCCGGAGAAGTGGAAGTTTCTTCGAAAAGGTGATTCAATTTGGAAGATTTGCAGCAAAAAGAGGACATTTTTTCCGGTTGTGGCAGATGTTAGTTGAAAATTGTAGAGCAGTGGAGGTAAGAGAAATTGATGCTGCCGGAGACGTTTACTTGGGACCGGAAGGAGTTTTTCAGGGACCGAAAGCGCGAGAGGTCGTCGGAATCGTATCAGTATTCCCATCCTCATCCCCATCCCCATCCGCATCCTCATCCGCACCAAATTAGCCGCGGAGGAGGGTACGGTGGGGTTGGGGGAATCAATGCAGGTGGAAATAGATGGAGAGAACAGCACTTGGTTCAGAATACACACCATTCTTATCAACATCATGGCTATGACCACACTGCAGCTAGATGGGCTTCTGATGTTCGTGGTAGACCAGTGCCTCCTGGTAAGTTTCTGACTTGGTTGGTTGTGTTGTCTTTCTCTCTTTTATGGGGGCTTTTCCTTGTTTTGGTTCAGGTTTCACCTAATTAGGGTTGTTCTTTTGAGCGGCGGAGGTGGTTTTAGTCTCTCTTTAATGAGTGGAAGTTTCTGGGAGGATAAAGTAATCGTCTTTTCTTTGGATTTTTCTGTCTTATATGGTGACTGAGTTAAAAGGCGCGAGTCTTGTGGGTTGCTTATGCCTTGGGGGAAGGGTTGGAGCCTTGTGTTTATTGATGTTGGATCTATTTGTTCGTCCGATTTTTTTGATATGTGGAATGAGTACATGAGTATTTATGGAAAAGACGCAGTAGCGAATTCGAAAGTTGAAATGGAATTCTTTTCCGGAAGAGGCGGACAAGTGAGCCGCCGCGCAAGGGCAGTAAAGTTTATGAAACTTCTTTCTTGCTAGGACCTGATAAAGAAAATGAAATCGTGCAGACCTAATTTTGTCTGCTTATGGATTTTTCTTCTCCTTTTAATTATACATGAATGTTCTGGGACTATGCTTTTCCTTTATTTTCGGCAGATCTGGTGTATTCCATGGCACTGGGAATATGTGGTTTGCTTCTGTTAATTTTTTGCGCTTTCTCTTGCCCTTTTTTTGGGGTTTGAATTTTTTGCCTGAAGGTTATGGTAAGCAGGGAGGTCGACACATCCATCCAGAAGAAGAAGGGCATGGGTTGGTTCTATCCCGGTCCAGTGACAAGTCTTCAGTGGATGAGAGCTTTAAGGCTTCTAGTTCTGGTAAGATAGGCAGATATAGCAGGGAAAACAGATCCGCTTTTGTCCAGAAAGAGGGCAAAGGTCAGTTTTCGGAGGCTGTTACATCCCAAATTGGCCCCGGAAGACCAAATGGCACTGTTGATAAATCCAGATTAGTGGATGATATGCTCCCTTCAAATTCCTCCAACCTTCAGACTGATTTGATAGACCTGCAAGACCAATCTCAACCTAAAAAGCAGCATGACAAACATGATACCATTGATGCAACCACACCGGATTTGCTGAGATCTGAGAAGGAGAATTTGTCAGGATCAGTTGATTGGAAGTGTACCGAATGGGCTCGCTCAGGAAGCTTTCCTTCTCGAGGTTCTGGTTTAAGCCACTCGAACAGTTCCAAGAGCATGGGAGTAGACTCCATGGATACAAAGGAGGAGGTGCAGCAAACCAGTGTCTCACCTACTTTTTCCGTCTCTGGTGATGCTGTTAATGTGTCTCCTGCAGCCTGCGAGACCCTTGCTTCTCCCTCAGAGGATACAAGTTCCCGCAAGAAACCACGCCTACGTTTTGGTGAGGGACTGGCCAAGTACGAGAAAAAGAAAGTTGTAGGGCTCGATGATTGTGAGAGCAGAAAAGAATTGCTTATTTGTGGCTGCAGCATGGAACAAATGAACATGGATTCGAAAAATTCTGCTGATGAAAGCCCCAATGCCAATGCGTTGTCCATCTGCGTAACTCCAGCTCCCTCTGCTGTTGTCTTTACTTGTTCACCAGGTATGGATCCTAGTTTTTTCTGATCTTAGGACGAACAACACTTCTCCCTCTGCTGGGGGAGCACCAGGAATGGATTGTTTTAAGTATTTGGCTGCTTGTGTTTTCTTGCCTCGTTTATACAGGCGATTGGCCTGTATAACTATAGTTCCACTTGAAGTTCAAAATATATATTCCCTAAAAGTATGGATGTAAAAAAGGAAAGAAAAACATGCTTTATTGAGCAAAGATTGCTTATAATTTTAGGCACGTTCTGCTGCAAAATGTCAGATAATTCTCCATCAGAACACCATTCTAGAGTTGAGTTTTGGCCCTAATTTTTATAATAGGTCTCTGCTGAATGTGAGACGACATCATTTTTCCTCCACTTTTCTTTTGTAGGTCCTCCAATAGTGATTCTGTTGAGCTACATCTTTTATTCTCTTTATAATGTTTCATTTGTCTTTCCTGCCAAGTGATGAAGTAATAACGAGGTCTTTTATTCATGTGTATCTTCCTCCTTTTCCTCTCTCTTTTTCTTGTTTCGCGGCCCATGACTGATTACTGAAGAAAGCAGAGGTACAAAGCCTTTTATCTGTCTTCTCCTTACCAAGCTTTGGGCTTATTGCATGCGCTGCAGCCAGCACCAGATAATATGGGATGCTTGGCAGCTGGATTCTTATTCATGATGTGCAGACCACGCTCCTTTGGATGTTTTTTTTTGTTGCTTGAGGATGTCTTATGTTAGCGACTCTGCTAGTCTTACCCAATTTCCTAGTGTGTCTATCAAAGCTTCAGTTTAGGTACCATCATTGGGGCAGTATTTTGTTTCACCTTTCCTTTGTTTGGTGCTAATACTCCAATATCTAATTCATCAATGGATTTTGGTTTTGTGGACATTTTCCTATTAAAAGTATTTTGCAATTTCTTCCTTTCTGTTGAGGGTAGGTGTGAAGTTATAGAAGTTAGAATGATTTTTTGAACCTCGTTGGTTAGTTGATGTCATTCTAATTGACAGTCTTATTGCTGTTCTAGCGTTGTTTTCTTTCTTCCTTCCTTCCCTTTTTTTTGGCTATTGTTACATCTGATAACATCGCTATCTTGATATGCGGGAGCCTTTGTTGCTGTTTTATGTTTCCATGTGATTTGAAAGTCTAGTGTTTAAAGTCTTCAATACTCTCTTAATATATGGGAGTCCTTGTTGTTGTTGTTGTTGTTGTGTTATTATTATTGGCATTGGTATTTATGCTGCCTTTTCTGATTTAAATTCATGAGAGATCCTTCATATCTGTTCTATATCATGAGGGAGTTCGGGACTTGGGTCATTCTTGTAAATGGAATGTGAGACGTCGAATCAGACTGAAATGGTGCAGCTGGTTTCAGCCAACTGTATGTGCATATTTGTTTCCACCTATTGATTTAATGCCAGGCTAAGGTATATGTCCTGTCAATAACATATGGCTTGTAACTTACAGGAATCGAGGAAAAGCACTGCGTCATGGCTGGTACCTTTGATCATGACAAGGCTAACTTAAGTGTGTCACCAAACATCAAGTCTCAGAATCATGTTGAGGGTTCAATTTTTAACTTAGAAAGTGTGGACCTTGATTCTGTTGCATGTTTACATTCTTCCATCAATGAGTTGCTACAATCTGATGTTCATAGCGCCGAGGATTCTGATGATTTTAGATCCACTGCTTTGAGCAAGCTGTCTGTTTGGAGAACTGATGTTTTGAAGGCAATTGAGTCAACGGAATCTGAGATTGATAAGCTTGAAGGAGAAGTGAAATCAATGACTGGACTTGAAGTTCCCCGTCTTCCGGGATCTGCTACTAGTTCGTTGTCCTCGGATGGTCATTCAAAACTCTCTGGAAATCATGAGATCACTTCTGATATTTCTCATCAGCCTGCTCCAAATATTGTTTTAGATGGAAAGAGTGGTGTGCATAAAATGCCTAAAACTCTCAAATTTCAGCAAAGTAATGTCAAAGGTGAGAATGTTGAAAGTCCAGGCAGTGCAACGTCTAAGATTGTCGTTAGGCCATTTTCAAGAGACGATGGTCAAATTACATCGAAGCCGGAAATCGAAACTTTTGCAGTCATGGATGCAAACTGTCCTACAAAAAGTGTGTATGATCTTGTTAAATGCGATGGTTTTCCAACTGTATCTGGTGGTTTCTCAACTTATCCAGGTGACGTTAAGCTATTGTTAGGTGAAGAGGCTCACTTACATGGATTAATATGGGCTTCCAATGGAGACATGGCAAATGGAGCTGCTGAAGAATTTAGTAAGTTACTACCAAACAAGCATTCTACTGTTGATATGCATAGCGTTGCTGGAATTCCTTGTGTAGAAAATACTGAGATTGTCAAAGATAAACTTTTGAGAAGAAAGCACTTTCAGAAATTTAAAGAGAGGGTTATTGCTATCAAGTTCAGAGTATTACAAAACCGTTGGAAGGAAGATGTCCAGTTACTCTCTTCAAAGAAATACCGTGTTAAGTCTCAGAAAAAATTGGATCATAGCTTCTGCGCTTTGCAGAATGGCCATAAGAAATGTCATTTATCATTCCGTACCCGTTTGTCTTCTCCTGGTGAGCTAATTTTCTCTGTCTTTCTATGATTTGTGCAGTTTGGGTTATATGATATCTGAATATGTGTCGATCTTATTGCGAGTCCAAAGATTGATAGATATGTGGGTGTGGAATGAATACATGCATGTGATATATGTCTTTCTCAAAAGCTTTCCGTTATATTAATGCTTTGATTTTATTCTGTTAATTGGGGGGGGGGGGGGGGGAGGGGTGCGACTTGTCAAAATTGTGTGTCGTGAGTTATGCTTCTTTCGTGCCTTAGGAAAATTGATTTCTTGTGATCGTAATTGGTTTGTGGAAGCCTTCATGGTCCAGAGATAAGCAGCATTTTCCCCTCCCTAACTGTTGATGTATATTGTTAAAGGGTATACTTTTCCAGCTAGTTTGCTTTGATTTGTTGTGTTATATTTGTCTTTATCTCATCTTCTCTCCTGTGGGTTTAGTAGTGTTACCTTTGGTTTGGATTCTGGAAATCGGATATTAATCCCTTACTAGAGATTCAGTCTTACATATAAATATATTTTTGTGGTTGAGTTATTGACTACTCTGTTGACCTGGTCTAATTCGATGACCGAAAGAAACTCTAGATCCCTGTCTGGAATCATAAAACTAACCTGAAAGTTCAAAAATGGTCTCTCAGCTCCAGTTGCATGGGAGGCCATGAGATCTTTTTCATCATCCATTCCCGGTCAGATATTGATAAACAACATTTTGCAACATTCAGAACCTAACCTGGCCTTCTTCATCATACGCTGATTCTTGAAAGTAACTTATATGCTGGCTTCCTATTCTGCTGCCTGCAATTCACATGAGCGATCCACATCCCACCCCCTTCCTTCACCCCATTGCATGATAGACATTGGACTCGTGCATCTTAACAATGCCCGGCCATGATAAAGTAAAGGGATTCCTGGTGCACTAGGCTCTTGCGTTTGCGCAGGGTCCGGAAGGGGCCGGATCGCTTCGCAATCTGATGTACACAGCCTTATCTACATTTTTTGCAAGAGGCTGTTTCCGTAGCCCGAACCCGTTACCTTGAGGTCAAAAAACAACAACCTTATCAGTTTCTCCGGCTCCTCATGGTGTTTTGAAAAATCTATTCACGCCATAGTTTCCTTGTTCCAAAGAACCCGTTCACATGATAATAATTCACTGGTGGATGATGTGAAGTTTTTAGCTATTTCTAGTATATGCTTATGTTAAATTTTATGTCTATTTTCCCTTGCTTCTGATTAGCATTTGCTTTTGACATTCTTAATTTAAGAATCTTTAGTTTGGGTGGTTGACTATTAAGGTATCGATGTTGGCGATTTTGCTCTCTCTAAGCAATAGGATGCTGCACTGCTACTTCGATCTACTATTGCACAATATGGTGTATTTTTTTTCTTTTGTTGGGGAGAGGGGAAGGGGTGTTGGGAGTGTAGTCTGATCTTTTTTGTTTTTGTTTGGTGTTTGCCCGAGTCCGCCATATGACACTGATATTGCTTATCAAATGTTAAAAGAAACAATATGTTCGGATTTTCCAGGCAACTGTTGTCTTGTGTTGATGGATTGGTGAATTTTTTTTTTAAACTTGTAAATGTAGTCAGGCAAAGGCAGATTATTGCTTTTTAAATATCTATATTTGTGACAGAAAACATGGGTTATCCACCCCTCTCCTCCTCACCACACTTTTGTGCCTCCGTTTGTGATTACAGATAGGAATTTTACGTTGACACTGGATCCAGAGATGGTTAAGTTTGTTCGCAGGTTGATTTCAGATTCACAACTCAAGCCTTTGAGGAATGGGTTGAAAATGCCAGCTTTAATCTTAGATAAGAAGGAGAAGATGGTGAGAAGGTTTGTGTCCACAAATGGATTGGTGGAAGATCCCTGGGCAGTTGAAAAAGAGAGGTCTATGACAAACTTTTGGAGTGAAGAGGAGAAAGAAATATTCTTGGAAAATTTCGCTGCATATGGGAAAGACTTTTCTAAGATTGCCTCCTTTCTAACTCACAAGACAACGGCTGATTGCATTGAGTTCTATTACAAGAATCACAACTCAGATTCTTTCAAGAAGGCTAAGAAGCATCCTGACTTATCTAAGCAAGGAAAGGCCTTCCCGACCAATAATTATCTGGTTGCATCAAGCAAAAGATTGATTTGTGAAGCTAATGCTGCTTCGCTTGATATACTTGGTGCAGTATCAGCAGTTGCAGCAAATGATGAGAATTGCGCAGAAACTCAGCAAAAATGTGCATCAAGGCATGTTCTTGGGACGTCGTCCAAGAGTAGTCTTGATGTGGATGAGAATGAAAGAGAAACTGTGGCTGCAGATGTGTTGGCTGAGATCTGCAGTTCTTTGTCATCAGAAGCCATGGGTTCTTGCATCACAAGTGCTGCGGACACTGGGGATGGCTACTATGAGCGCAAGTACCAGAAGATATGTTCATCAAATTGGTGCAATTTGGAACCAGAAATTATACAAGCTATTGATGAAACTTGTTCAGATGATAATTGTGGGGATACAAGTCCTACTGATTGGACTGATGAAGAGAAATCTATATTCATTCAGGCCGTGTCATCCAATGGGAGGGATTTTGCCACGATCTCAAGATGTGTCAAAACGCGATCTAGGGATCAAAGCAAGATCTTCTTCAGCAAGGCTCGCAAGTGTCTTGCATTAGATTTTATATGTCCTGGATCTATTCCTGCATCAACAAATGATGTTAATATCACGGATGATGACATGGCTGATGCTTGTGTAGAGGCTGATTCAGCTATTTCGGATGAGAAACCAGTGTCTAATTTGGAGGTAAATTTGCCATCTCATGATTTGAAACTGAATTCTGAGCGAGATGTTGTGAGCTTGTCAAATACTGAGCCCGCCCTGAATAGGCTAGAGGCTGATGATGATGCACCCGGTTTGGAGCCCATTGACACCAGATGTCTCTCTGGCACTCTTATTAATGATGATGATTCACATAAGGAGAAGCCAGATCAGGGGGTGGATGTTGAAGAGCGGATGTGTCGAAGTAGCAAGCCTGTGGATGCACAGGATGAAAGTGCTTCAGTGATCTCTTCGGTTACAGCAGCACCCCACATGGAAAAGGCCAGTAACCCATGTGATGTACCAGATAGCCGAGCTGGGCATGAGCTTCTTACTTCTGACTTAATTGCCGAAGGGCCCATGGTTTCTGAGACGAGGACGAGTCAGACTAGCAAACAAGATGACGCTGATCCGAGCGATGCAACTCACTCAGCCAATGACAAAGATGCAAACTTGAAGGCATGTGTCATTGATAACGGTAATACTGTAGCTGCTGATATACCTTCTTTAGGTTCTGGTGATTTACTTGGAAACTTGCGGAAGGGTGGGCTGCAGCCAGTGTCTTCAGAAAAGCCTTGTGTTATGACATTGCAGCAAAATAATTATCCTGTTCCTATGAAATGGGTATCCCAAGTGTCAGCTGCTGCTAACTGGGGTATTTCTAAAGACGGTAAGACGAGTGCCGTTGATATTGGGAGTATTCGGCTAGATAACCATCCTTCCAGATCAGGGGAGCACTATCTTTCTGGAAGTTCTTTATTGGGTAGTGTTGGGCGTCAGATACTTGAAGGTTATGCTGCACCTGAAGCAAACTTGAGGGCCTTGAATGGCAAAAACTGTTGTTTCAAGCCTGTTGGCCATCAAAATGTCCAATCTGTGGACAGAAATGTGCTTGATGATCAGCATTTGGCTTGTGATCGTCTCTTGAATAAGTGTAATGGCACTGAAAAAATTTGTTCTGCATCTGACCGTCCTTTGCATTCCCTTGAACAATTGCAAAATGCCCATTTTGTGGGCAGAAATTTGCATGGTCAACATTTGGCTTGTGATGCCGTCTTGAAGAAGTGTAATGGAACTTATCAAATTTCCTCTGCATCTGAGCGTCCTTTACATTCCCTTGAACAATTGCAAAATAATTGTTCTCTGTTAGACGTCTCCTTGGGCATGGAAAAACCACGGCAGAGCGGGAAGGTTAAACTTTTTGGCCAAATCCTAACGAAGCCTCCTCATCAGAAATCGAGCCCCGTAGTAAGACAGAATAACGAGGGTGAAAATCACAAGGTAGGGAGGTCTTTTAATTTCAGACCAGCTGATGATCAGTCTGTAGTTGGATATTCAGGTGGGTCAAAGTTGGATTCTAACAGCTCTATTGGTGCTGAGAACGCTCGAGCAACAAGTTACGGTTTCTGGGACGGAAGCAGAATTCAAACAGGCTTTCCTATGGCCAACTCCAGTGTGTTGATTCCAAAGTATCCTGATGGATATAGCAACAATTCTCTCCCCTCCAAAGCGGATCAGCTACCATCACATGGAGTAGTCAATGGTGGAAGCCGGAACTTGAATGGTTTGTCAATATTTCCAGCTAGAGAGCATGGCAGTAGTAATGGGACAGCAGAGTACCAGGTATGTAGTAACGACCTTCGGTATTTGCCTTTGTCGTTGGTAGGTATGCAGCAGCAAAAAGAAATGCTGCTTCTGGAGATGCAAAGGAGGAATGTGTTTGAAGGAGTGTCAGTTGCCCAACAGACAGCTAGAGGAATTGTTGGGAAGAATGGTGGTGGGATGGGTGGAATTGTTGTTGGCGGACAATGTTCTGGCATTTCGGATCCGGTGGCCGCCATTAGAATGCATTTTGCTCATGCTGAGCAATTAAATGGGCAGGCTGGAAGTGAGTAATGTAGGCATGTAGTAGTTTCAGAAAGGGCCTCCTTGCGAAGGCCGCCGCGGCAAATATCGTGTTGCCGCTTTGTACAATAGCTTTTTGTAGTCTCCAGTCCTCTGTCTCGGGCAGTGGATAGTTTTTTTTTTTAATGTTTTTGATTAAGGTGAGATTGTAGGTTGCTTGTAATATTGATGTTGGTTTGTAATTGTTGTTGTATTTGATGATCTTCATACACAAATAATCTGTTTGTCAGTTTTTCCAGAAGTGGAAAAGTTGCATTTTCTTAATACTATTTGGTTAGTTTTTGCTCTCTCTCTCTCTTGTGCAATTTGCTGTTAGTCTTCTTTCCTATGTCTGTTGTTCGAATAGTTCAGAAGTGATTCCTGTCCCATATTTTGTCTGCTGCCATCAAGTGATATTGCCTTGTTGCTATTATTTTGTAATTTTATATAACAAGTTACGATTTACACTTGTTACAACATTGTTAGTGTTTTTGTATTATAAACATAACCATTACATGGAGACTATTCATTTCTTGAGAAGATTAACCGAGAGAGATCGAGAGAAGAATCAAGATTTGTATATGATTTTCATCGATTGAAAAAGACATGATAAAGTTCTACGAGAGATCATGTGGACAGTGTTTAAAAAGAAATGTGCTACAATAGCATATATAAAAATTATTAAAGTCATGTATGAGAACGCGATAACAAATGTAAAGAATCCAAGAGAACTAAGCCTAGAGTTCCTTATTACATTGAGTTTACAACAAAGATTTGTATTAAGTTCATACTTAGAGTTTCTTGAAACATGTTATTTGCAGATGGCATAATGTTGGTGGATGAGACTAGTGAATGAGTTAATGCTGAGTTGGAATGTTAGCAGCAAACACTAGAGAAAAAAGATTTTAAGTTGTGTCATTTATGCAGGTACATATACAGCAGAAGGTCTCACCGGAATCAAACTCTCTATCTCTTGGGATAAAGATACTGTTTGCCCGCCTCTCACTCTCCTGAGACCTTAAAGATAGGATATACTGAATATGGTTGTTGTTGTTGTTGTTTTATGATTAGCTTTTTCTTAGTTTAGTTGTTCCAGACTTGTCAACTTCTAACAGAAAATTGTAAAAGTTTTCGAAGATGAGCCGAACAGCCGAATATTAAATAATAAAGCATGAAAGTTTGTAACAGATTCTCGTAATTATACAGACCTCAATCCCTTAAGACTGAGCCAATGAGATAAGCAAGATAATAACCAAAAACCCATGAAAATAAATAGCAAATTTTGAGCGCTTTTCATATGTGCGATCACTACGGATGATTTAAGATAGAGCTTTAGCAGAATAGTAAGCCACTTGACTTGAACCAGTAGTAATCAACTTCAAACTCCTAGTGTAATCACATCGAGCGTCCAAAGCTAGACTGAATAAGAAATGCACAAATCCAATTATTGTTGCATGATGTATATGCTTTGGGGCCGGAAAGGCTAGGCCGCCACTAGTACAATCCCTGAAACATAGTCTAATAGTAAATTAAACTAAATTTCAAGTTCACAAAAATTGTTATGTTGTCACATCAGGAATCCGTCTCACTAGAGTCTTTTGACTAAGTTGAGAAGACTTGTTCTGCTATGAAGCTAGAAACTTTTGTCTGAGTAATAACTCTTGTCTAAATTGTGAAGACTGTCCCATTGAGTCCTATTGATTAGGGTTGTGCCCACTATTGAGCCATAGTGACTACTTTGACCTGCCGAGGTTAAGTGCATAACACATGTTTTGCCTTAATACCCTTGATTTGGTGACATCGAGACTTGCTGAGTATTAGGAAATCTATCCCGTACCCACTGATGAGGAGTGCACAGAAACTCATCATCATCATCACATCATTCGGACCCAGTATATCTCAACGACAGCAAAAGCTATCGCTAGGGTCTGGGGAGGGTAAGTGGTAGGCAGACAATACCTCTATCCCAAGGGATAGAGAGTCTGCTTCCAGTGAGACCCCCGACTCTATATGTACCTGCATAAATGACATAATAATAGAGATATGTTGTGCTAATGTGTTAGTGAGGAAATTCAATAAATACAAAGAAAAGACTTTCGATATTAAAATACACATCACGTGTATATGTACATGCAATGTAAAACAACGGTATAACATACGCAACCAAGTGGAAAGTCAACCTAAAGCGTAGATAGTGTCTACGTCCATCTATGTCCCTAAATATAATCTAAAGTGTCCCTATATATGACCTATACCTCGTTAACCTTAATCTTATGTCTCCATGAACTCCTATCATGGACCATGTCCTCAGAGAGGTGCAAATCTAGTAGGTCGTGTCTAATCTGTTCATCCCAAGTCAGTTTGGGTCTGCCTTTACTCCTGTTCCCCTCTACAATGAGGCTTTCAATTGCTTTGACTGATGTCGTTGTCTGTCTCCGCTTGACATGCCCAAACCATCTCATTCTTCCCTCCCTTATCTTATCTGTTATACTAGCCATGCCTAACCTTTCTCGAAACACCTCATTTCTGATCCGGTCTAGCCTTGTATGCCCACACATCCACCTCAACATCTTCATCTCTGCCACTTCCATCTTTTGTAATTGTGACCTCTTGATGGCTCAGCAGTCTGTCCCGTAAAGCATAGCCTTGTGCATAGAAACTGTTACGGCTTAATCCCCTTATTGGGGTCACTCAGACCTGCTGAGTTTTATGAAACCTATCCCGCATCTATCTTTGAGACGTTGTGATTGACCGGACCTATCGAGGTAACATAGTTGAGGACCTGTCTCAAGTTCATTACATTGTGTTCAAGCCACTTCAACGTTGAAATAATGAATGAACAAAATACACTAGATTTTCTTGAAAGAAAATTTATAAGTATTATATATGAAAGGATTTTGGAGTTGATACATGCCAGCTACATGACAAAGTACCATCAGCTGGAGTTTTTAACTTGTAAGCTCTAGAGGGAATGACATTGATGACGCAACATGTGCCTTCCCATTTTGGGTCAAGCTTGCCTGAATAGCCGACCTGTTTTGCGGTATTCTTTAAAAGGACGTGGTCTCTAATCTTGAAGAATTTATGTCACACCGCACCTTTGCGTTATAAGATTTAGAGATCAGAAAAAAAAAAAAGTACAAAGAGATAGACATATATCGTGGAGAGGAGAGGCAAAACCTTTTCCATATAATCAGCTATCCGTTCTTACATGTTAATTTTCTATTAGTTGTCAAATAACTACTGGAATGCGATGATATCTCCTCTTTACATGTTAATTTTCCATTAATCACCAAATAACTACTTGAAGTACACATAGCTACTCCTATAAGAACATAAAAATAAAAAATAAAACAATAAGTAATTTATCAAGAAGAAAATCGAAGTGTGGGATTCACGATTCATTAAATATAGAAAGTTAAATGATAAATATACACTTTTTTTTTTAATAAAGACACACCCTTATTATTTTTAGACTATTGATTTCATCTCATAGTTAATTCTTAACTATTGACTAGAGAAGAAGGTGTGTATTTATAAATAAAAGAGGCATGTAGTTATATAAAAAAAGGTGTGTATTTATCATTACCTATAAAAAATTATTTAACCTTGTGGGTAATACTATCATTTTAATAAACATTGTTATACCTTTATCGTTAGCAACAATATACAAGGGTGGATACAGAAAGGATTATAAGTGGTGGCACGATCAACGCTAATATAATATAATTTTATCACAAAAATGATAAATAAATATATATACTAGTATAAGTGTAGTGTCAATAAATGCGATAAAAATATTATTACTTCAAAGGACAAACCAAATTGTTTAAAATTACATTTTTTCCTGATGAGTTTTCATGTTTTAATAATCATATATAACTTTCGTATCTCGGTTTTACAAAACAAATATTTCTTAATATTTTCTTAATGTATCCATCAATTTTTGATGAGACAAATAAGTTTCTGTATTCAAATATGAAAATTTAATATATGATCTCAAGTCAATAATACAAGTATCCAATTCATCGTGAAGTGCAAGAACATCCAACTTAGATTCCTTACAATGATATAAATTTTCAACATAAATGAATTTTTCCTTCTCTTCAATCCCATAACTCTCATGCACAAATCTAGCATTTCTTTTGTAAACAGAAATATATTTTCTAGCAACGGCATAATTAAGATTTACTCAAAACATTATAACCTAGAATGGTTAAATATAATTATAAGGAAGTGATAGGGACACCCTAAACTAAGTTTCTATAACTATATTTTCTAGTAATGATACTCACAATATTATAGGAATTAAAGTAAAAGTATAGGAGGATAGTAGAGGCACATGCCCCCATGGTATAGTCATCCTTGACAGTAGATGTGCATTTAGGAGATCAATTTTTACAGGAGAAGATATGCTATCTCATCTTCTATTTAGTTTTTGTCACAGTATGTGAGATCATACCATGTGTATTAGTTTGACATTATTTAAATACACATTTTATGATCCTGAATATGACAAATAATGAGATAGATGTTAAGATAAAAAATCTCCCCTTGTTTTTTATGATTTGCAAGTAGATATGCATTTTAGAGACCAATTTTTTACGGTTTCTTTCCAAAAGAGGGTACATGTGCCTTATCTGGTATGTAAGTTTGGATGCTGGCGAAGTCTATCTTCATCTAAGACCATCAGATGATCTTAATGTTGAAACTAACCAGACCTTGCCATATAAATCATACAATATTTAACAATATTAGAGGTTCTGGAGTTTTACTCCGGAAAAACCTTTCGACAATCAAGTCGGTATTTTCAGATTTGAAAGTGTTTATGATGAAATATTTAGAAAAACCTGTCTCTTTTATTTGTTCGAGAAGAATGTTGCATAATTCTACTAAATGTGCCTGTTATCGGTGTGTTTGTCATTTTGTATGCTTTGGACGGCCAATAGATGTTTAGGAGCTATGGGACAGCGTCATATGTCTTGTCCTGTTTGTGAATGACCGCCATGTAGCACCACGTGTTGAGTTTCATGGATAAACTACTGATGTGATAGAGGTCTGCTTAAGCTTTTTGTGCTGAGCTGTATAGAGAGGCTTTGGGTACTGGGCCATGGCTGACATGCTAGACGTGGTCGAGGTGTATGCCATTACCAATATGACATCCACACCTGAGGCTAAAATGACGGATGTAGCAGAGATGACCAATCTTCGTTGCCTTAAGGTGATGCTAGGCTGAGATACTGGTCGATGCCGAGGAGATGTCCTACGTCCTTAAGGCCATATCGACTTAACTATGTATTGGGGGCAAGTAGTTGATGAACCCTATGCGACTGACCTACGCTACTATAAGAGTCGGATGACATTGACGGTAACGAAACCAGGTTGGTTATACTAGTCTTTTTTTGTGGTAGTTTTGCCCTCATCAGATGCCGTAGTTTAGCCTTGTTGACCATAAATTGAAGGTTGATCTCCTAGTAATAGACAAAACCATTCCAATTGTTCCATTGTTGCACACCTCTAACGTGTCAACTTCTAAGTGCTTGCTCAGTCGGCAGTAATAATGAGATTCTTATATATTAGTTTCGAGGTGGTTTCACTGGAAATCCTAGTGGAAATATTTTGTCTCCCCTCAATGTTTTAGATTAAAAACTACTGCCGTCTCTTTTCTTCTTCACTTTTCATTTTTATGATTTTTTCTTGCTACGATTTTTTTTCTTCCACGTCGCATCTGTCGTTTCTTTTAGTTTGCTTCTACTTGTAATCTTTGCTTCCATGTCTTGTAAACAGCCACTCGTGAATGAAATGAGAATTTTCCTGTTAGTGTTATATTATGTTCCTTTATGTTCAGCTTTTTCTTAGTTTAGTTGTTCCCGACTTGTCAACTGCTAATCAAAAATTGTAAAAGCTTTCCAAGGTGAGCCGAATATCTGACCTTAAATAATAAAGCACGAATATCTTTAAAAATTTGTCACTACTATAAAGACCTCAGTCCCTTGAGGCTGAGCCAAGGAGATAAGTATGATAAAACCAAAAAATCGTGAAAATAAACATCAAATTTTGAGCGTTTTTCATATGTGTGATCACAACAGCTGATTTAAGATAGAGCTGAAGCTGAATAAGAAGCCACTTGACTTGAACCTGTAATCAACTTCAAAATTCTAGTGTAATCACATCGGGCCTCCAAAGCTAGAATGAATAAGAAATTCAAAAAATCCAATAATTATTACATGATGTATCTGCCTTGGAGCAGCAAAGTTGGGGCGCCCTTAGTACAGCCCCCTGAAACAAAGTCTAATAGTAAATTAAACTAGGTTTAAAGTTCAGAAAACCTGTTCTATTGTCACATCCGTCTGACTATTGGCTCTTGTCTAAGTTGAGAAGACTTGTTCTATTGTGAAGCCCGAAACCTTTCTCTCACTAATAACTCTTGTCTAAGTTGCAAAGGCTGTCCCGTTAAGTATTATTGATTAGGATTTTGTCCATCATTGAGGCAGAGTGATTACTTAAACCTGCCCAGATCAAGTGTAGAAAACCTGTTCCACCTTAATACCCTTCTTTTGGTCACACCTAGACCTGCTGAGTATTGGGAAACTTATCCCCCACCCACCATTGAGGCGTGCGCAAAACCTGATATGGCTTACTCCCCTTATTGGGGTCACCTAGACCTGCTGAGTGTTAGGAGATCTGTTATCTTTGAGACGTTGTAATTGCTCGGATATATCGAGTTAACATAGTTGATAACCTGGCTCGAGTTCATTACATTGTGTTCAAGCAACTTCAACACTGAAATAATGAAACAACAATGAATGAACAAACTGTAGTAGATTTTTTTAAAAAGAAAATTTATAAGTATTATACGTGAAAGGCTTTTAGATTTGATACATGCCAGCTACGTAAAAAAGTACTACCAGCTAGAGTTTTTAACTTGTAAGCTTTAGAGGTAAAGGAATTGATGACGTAACACGTGTCTTCCCATTTTGGGTCAAGCTTGCCTGAATAGCCGACTGACTTGTGGCGTTCTTTCGAAAGACTGAAGTCAATAATTGATGTTGTATTCGACCAATTCTATGACTCATTTGGCTGTTTGCCCTGACGTCTTAGGTTTTGACGGAATTTTCTATAAGGGCTGATCGACCATAACCATAATAGGGTGAGCTTGAAGATAGGGTCTGAGTTTTCTTCCAACTACGACCAATGTCATAACTATCTTTCAGCATTTGTGCATCTCACCTCAGGTTCATGCAATGCTTTGCTTACAAAGTAGATTGACATCTGCATGTTGTTCTCCTCTCTGAGCAAAACATCACTAAAAGCTTCATGACAGACGACATATGTACAACACCTCACCTGGAACGGGTGAAGTCAAGGTGGGCATCTCGCCAAGTAGGATATTAAGTCATCAAAAGCCTATTGACGCTTACCATCCTACTGAAACATGGATTTTTTACTTCAGAATTTAGAAAAATGGAGTGGTCTTTCTGGCGAGCTGGACAAAAATTTATTGAAGATAGCGATCCTTCCAATTAGTCTTTGCACTTATTTGATGATGCGAGGTGGGTGCAAAGCTTTCAAAGGTTCAACTTTGCTTGAGTTAGCTTGAACCTCTTCTTTAGAAACCAAGCCCCCAAATTTTTTTTGTTGTGGACCCCAAAAGTATACTTATTGGGTTTGACCTCATTTTGGAGTCTCTGAAGATAGTAAACACCTCTCTTAAGTTTTTGATATACACATCAAGAGTCCTACTCTTGATGAGCATATCATCGATATAGATTTCCAAAATTTGGATGATCTGGCCTCTGAAAAGTGAATTAATCAATATTTGATAAGTGGCTCACATGTTTTTAGCCTAAAGGGCATGCTGACGTAGCAATATGTGTCTTCTTCTGTGATGAAGAAGGGTTTTTCCTGGTTTTTTTGGTCATGACTATTTGATGATAGCCTTTATATGCAATGATAAATTCGAAGACCTCATGCCCAATTATTGAATCCACTAAAATATCAATCTTTAGCAGCGGGTGTCAATCTTTTGAGCAGGCGTTGTCCAGGTCAGGTAGTCAATACACATCTTCCATCTTTTGTCATGCTTTGGCACCACCAAAGGATTGACTAATCAGACAGGGTAGAGGACTTCCCTTATGAATTTGATGGCAAGCAACTTACCAACCTCTTTAACGATTACCTTAATTCTCTCTGGACCAAAGTTTATTTTCTTCTATTTAACAGGCTTAATGCTTGGGTCAATGTTAAGCTTTTGCTCCATGAGAGTCATAGGAATCCTTGGCATGTTCTCGGTTGCCCAAGAGAAGATAATTGCAAACTGTCTAAGTAAATTTTGGAGTTGGCTTGACTCGTCCGGCTTCTGCTTCAAAGTAATCAAATATGAAGAGTTTTTAATAAAAGATTTGCAAGATACAAATTGTATCATGAACCTTTGGGCCAACTGTCGAAAAGAATAAATTACTGAAATGGCAACTCTTGAAACAATCTCCTGGCCTTTCCCCTTAGATGCATAGGGAAAGATTTTCACTTCAGCGGGTCAAGAACATTCTTCAAATTCATCATAGTTTGGAACTGAAAGAGACGACATGTGAGGTTGGAGGTGCTATTATAAGTGTCCATTTCAGGCACCTTGATGTATATGCGCCCACATACTCTGCGATGTCTTCATAAAAAGACTTTCTTGCACCACCCTCGTATGCTCATGGCAGTTTGGTGATGTGTCATCCTCGCAACCACCATGGCCGTAGTGGGACAATGATGTCCAGTGTATGTACTTTGAGTGACGTGACTTAACTCCCAAAGGCTTCTTCATGGAAGGGACAAAGGCTCAGTATGTGGTTTTCTCCCTTTGCCCCTTGCACTTGCCATAAATGCATCCATTGGCCTGGAAGAACATTCCTGAACTTTTTCCTCCCTTGATAGTCATGAGGAAAGTCTTGAGCAAGACCAATGCTTGGAAAACAGTCATGTTATGAGCAACATATTCTGCATCTTGCATATGCTCCTCACGTGTGGTTCCTTGTTTCTCGGATGCCCAATATGCTTGCTAAGGGGCTGCTCCAATAGGCAATTAGACCCTCTGTGTCTTCGATGGTGATAAGATTCCTCACCATTATATTCAACAGTTTTGCTCATTTTTGAGTAACTTTATGTGGGCTTTAACAAAGAAAGATAAAGAAAGGCTTGGTTGGCCCTCCTTCTAGCACCAAATTGGTAAAGTCGGATTTTCACTTAGGACCATCGGATGATCCTAAAGTTGAAATCAACAGTTGTTGCCATATAATCCTACAATATTCAACAATATTAGAGACCTTGTTTTACTCTAGGAAAAACCCTCCCGCGATTAAATCAGTTGTGGCATTTTCATTTTTGTAAGTGTTCATGATGAATATATAGAGAAACCTGTTTTTTTGGTTGTTCGAGAAGAATGTTGTGTAATTCCAATATATGTGCCTTCTGCTGGAGTTGTTTATTCCTTTTGCATGCTTTGGACGGAGAATGCATGTTTAAGAGCTATAGGAGAGTGTCATGTATCCTGTCTTGCTTGTGCATGACCACTGTGTAGCGCTACATGTTGAGTTGCATGGCTAAACTGCTGGCGAGACAAGGTCTACTTGAACTGTTTGTGCCAAGCTGTCTAGAGAGGCTTTGGATATTGGTTCCATGCCCGACCCGCTAGGCGTTGCGGAGGTCTACGCTATTGTCGAGGTAACAACTACGCTGAAGTAACCAATCTTCATTACCTCTTGGTGAGGCTGATTGATGCTAACCTGAGATCATGATCGACGCCGAGAGGGCGTCCTGCGTCTCTAGGACCGCCGCTGACTTGGCTGTGTATTGGAGCTTGACTAGCTGACGCGAACCCTAGATGACATGTGTTCTTGTAAGAATCGGATGATGTTGACTATAATGGCGGAGTTGGTTATATTTGTTCTTTTATGATATGATAGTTTTGTCTTTATCAAATTATTTCCGTTAGATTTTTTATCTTTCGGTTTACTTACCGTGTATATCATTTATGACCAAATTCTATTTGCCTATTCAATTAAATATGATTTTGTTGTTTTCTTTGAATATTTTGGTATTTTTTTTTAAAAACGATTTGACCCCGAGTCTTATCTATGCTCACATCTACAGGACTAAATCGGTTGCACCTGGATCAACTCTTGGAATTTCTTGGGAACCCTTCTTCGGCAAGAAAGTTTGCTATCCCTTTCTAGCCCTTTAAAAGGGATAAATTGTCGCATCCTAAGTCTTATATCGACTTGTGTTGATTTTAACTTGGATAAAAGAATGTGTATCGGTATACAGTATTTATAAAAGATAAAAAAAAAAAGTCAAGAGCATGATAACATGTCAAAGTCCAAGTCGTGTCACTACAGCGTACACAAATTAATAAGCAAATACCGTTATCGAGTACAACATCAAGAACACATTAGAGGCTCCTGCCTATTTCGGAGTATTAAAAAGTCATATGTATGCAACCATACTCATGTGTTAGAAACACAGAGATGTTGGTTTCCGATAACCCATAGTGAAAATTGCGAAGATGTGTCGATCAACTGCTACTTCACAATATAAAAATTGCAGCAATTTAATGAATTATTTTGTTTTATACCATTATCTAGTACACAAAATGAAATTAGACCAGTGCTGGAGCCACATTTGTCTTCCATTGTTTTAAATTTTCGTTCATTAGTACGGGTTAATCTATATCTGTACCACTACCGGAAGACATTCTAACCCCCCCCCCCCCCCCGCCCCCAAAGTCGTGTACTTTCACCCGTAGAAGTTACGAACTTCGTAAAAATATGCTCAAGTGTTGGAAAGTCCAAGAAAGATCAAAACACAAGACAAAGGCAATGTCTCTGTTGAGATCAAAATTTTCGTTTTTCTGTAGATTAATCCAACAATGAGCATGTCTAGAAAAGTTACAGAAGGGGTATAAGTATAGGCCTATAAGTCGCCTCCTATTCATCAACAACAACAACATTACCCCATCGATTTAGAGGCTCCCGCCTATGGCGGGGTATAGAGAGTCGGAGGTACGCAACCATACCATGTCTTAGAAGCCTCCAATTCTGGCACATGTCATATGTTCCCTAACTGATGCAGCATATTCCCATCTCTCTGCCTCCGCATATATACTTGACAACACAACATACCGTCCACAATGACCAAGCTGTAGCTTAAGAAGCCTCTGTCCCACTTCTTCTGCCAATTCAGCATCTGAATGCATTCTACAAGCACCAAGAAGAGCTCCTAAAACAGAGGCATCAGCCTCAAAAGGCATATTTCCTATAAAATCAGAAGCTTCCTTTAACAAACCAGCTCTTCCCAATAAATCAACTACACATCCATAGTGCTCCATTTTGGGGGCAACACCAAACCACAGTTGCATCGAGTGAAAGAATTCCAATCCCAGGTCGACGAGCTTTGCACGCGCACAAGCGGTAAGAACGCTAACAAAACTTACCTCATTTGGTTTTAATCCATTCCTCCTCATTGCCATAAACATATCTAAGGCATCCTTTTCCCTGCCATTCAAAGCAAGGGAATTGATCATGGCATTCCAAATACAGATGGCCTTGACCGCCATCATGTTAAAAACCTTGATTGCATATTTAAAACAACCCATCTTACCATAAAATGATATCAATGCCATCCCCATGAAATCACTCAACTTAGGCTCATTCCTAATCATATAGGCATGTATTTGCTTCCCAAGATACAGGGCTCCACTTTTGTCAGCATTCCCACACGCGTGTAGCACACTGACAAATGTAGCTTCATTAGGCTTCACCAGCCCTCTTTTTACATCATCATCCACCATCATTTTCTCAAAAAAGCCAATTGCCTCCCTAAAACACCCATTCTTTGTATACCCATCAATAACACTCGTCCAGGAAAATACATCTCTCCTAGACATGCACGAAAACACAAATTCCGCCGAGACCAAGGACCCATTCCTCCCAAATGCATCAATCATTGCATTACCAGAAACAACACATGGGACAATCATTTCATCAAACACCTTACGTGCACCCACAGCATCACCAACATCCCTATAAAACGACACAAAAGAAGTAGCTATAAAAGGATCAACCAAGACCCCTCTTCGAATCGTCTGCCCATGGACCGGAATCCCAACAAAGGCATCAAACCGCGGAGAAAAGGAGCCGGCAGCTTTGATGATTGAGGGGAAAATGAGGTTATTTGGAGGTGCTCGATCAAGAAGCATATGGCGGAAGACTATGAGAGTGGTGTGGGCCTGATTTATATTGAGATAAGCTCTGATGAGAGTGGTGTAGAGAAGAGTATTGATCCATTGAGAAGTGATGAGGGAGAAGCCGTTGGTAGTTAGGAGGGAATGGAGTTGTTTCAGTTTGTTGGTGTCGGCGTGATTTGTCAGCCGTTGGGCGAGTTGCAGGAGACGGTGAGGGAAGTAGCATCTCCAACCTCCCAGTTGTGTGAGCATATGCCTAATCTAATCATCATATGTTCCCTAACCCGTCTTTTATTCAGCACTAATTATTTTTGCCTTTGACTTAGGGGTGGCAATCTCAGACACGACATGAAAACGCGACCCAAACCTGACACGATTTTCACGGGTATGGGTATGACCTTGGTGGGTTTCGTGTACAAATCGGGTAAAACCTGAAAGTTACCCACTAATGGCGGGTCGTGTCCGTGTATACTCGTGGGTTGCCCGTTTATACCCGCCATACCCTAAAATTTAAAAATATATTTTAAATAAAAATTTATAATTAATAAAGTAAAATACAAATTTTTCCAAAAAAAATCCTAACTTAATCCCTTCCCCCCTTTAATTCAGGCATTCTCAAATCCCAATCCCACATTCCCAAATCCAAATTCATTAGTGGTAGAATCTTTGATCAATTTTGTATCAGCTTGTCACCCCAAGTAGTTGAAGCATTGATGTGCACTAAAGATTGGTTATTTGCAGGAAGAGGTAAATATTTGATTTTCTTTAATGTATTTTATCATGCTATATTAGTTATTAGACTCATTTTTTCTTTAATCTATTATTACTGAGTCAAGTGATTCGAATTTAGAGGACCTCACTCATGATATCATGAGTTTACATATTGCAAAAGATGATGGTGAAGAATCTGAAGATTCATGCTCAAATAAGTAAACTACAGTTGCAATGGTGAAGAAGCTGAAGATTCATGCTCAAATAGTTTGTGATTAGTCACACACCATGCTCCCTCCCCCTCTCTTTTGATTTACGTGACTAGAAAGATGTGATTTAATTTCATGGTCTATGATATTTTTAATCTTGAACATTTGGTTCTGTACTTATTGTTGTTTCATACATTGTAACAGTAGTCGTTAAAGTACATGAAACCTGAAAAATACACGAAACCTAAAAATACCTGAAAAATACATGAAATGACCCGTACACGACTTAAAATATTTTTACTTGTCAAGTTCGTGGGTATACCCGATACACGACACGAAACCTGACATGTACGGATTTGGGTATCTACATCTATACACGCGAAGCAAACGGGTAAAGTATGGATATGGTACTTTGATACATGAAACCCAAAAAACGAAACACGATACACGACATGTTTGACACCTGGACTTATATGGGAATTAGTGCTTCAGTTCCATGCTTTAAATTTCAAACTATAAATTGAAATAAATGAGAGAAAAATAAAGAAAATAACTAAGACGTGCTAACTTATTGCTCTCCCTGTTGCTAACTTATTGGATGTTTCTTCGGCTTACAAATTTTGAAGTTCAAAAGATAGAGAGGAGGGGGAAAAGGAGAGAAATAAAAGAGGTCATGCAAACCTTCTTCTACCATTACGGTCTTATCTATCAAACTACTTGACCAAATGAAACATAGCAAAATGCGACGGATGAAAGAAAAAATCATATCATCCTTAAAACGACCTAAGTCATGATGCTCGAATGTCATGTTGCACAACACTTCTGGCCTGAAGACATTGCCACTTCGATTTACCTCTTAACCCGGCTCTTCACAAAAATATTTGCACACAAAACTACGTTATAAACGCTAGCCACTCATACTTTGATTCCGTCAGTGCTTACACTTCCACCACGAATCTTTGGTTGGTTTATATTCATGTATATCCAAAAATATGAATGTTCAAAACTAGATCCCTATGCAAAAAAAAAAATAGTGTGTTCGTCAAATACGCTATCCACTATAAAGGTTACCGGTGTTATGATCCTATTAATCGTCGGATCTATGTAACCATAGATTGTATATTCTTAGAAATTGAATACTACTTTGCCACCCAACCTAAGACTCGGGAGGAGCTAGTGGGTGAGTCACTAGATTGGTTGCATAGTCTTAGATGTCTAGATACTGTCCAAATAAAACAAGTGGGTGATGTTACCGAGCAGACTTCACCCAAGAAGGAAGGGCCGACGCGCCAATTTTCACCACTGATGAATCTCCTTTGTTGGATGTCTAACAAGAATTAAGTGTCCTGCATGCTGGTGAAGAGCCTCATGTTTTACATATCGTTGATACTAGTGATAACCCGACTAAACAATAGGTATGTGTTCTTTCGTCGAGAAATAATATTGGTGTACCACTGGAAAGGTACTCACCTGAACGAGTATCTTAATATTCGAGATATCCAATTCATATGGCCAGAGAGAGAGTTTTAGAAAGTGCAAAGAGACTAATGACTTCAATGTGTTTAGAGTCCATTCCACGGTAAGCTAAGGAGGCCAGTGAGAAAGCAAAATGGTGGCAGTAGATGAATAACGAGATAGAGGCCCTAGAGAAAACCATAACGTGGGAGAAGTGCGTTCTACCTAAGGAAAAAGACCAGTCAGGTGTCGATGAGTGTTCACGATTAAGTACAAGGCAGATGGTACAGTTGAACAATACAAAGCAAGATTGGTAGTAAAGGTTGTACTCAATCCTACACTATACACTGTTGATTATTCAGAGACATTCTCTCCTATGGTGAAAATTGATATCATCAGGGTATTTTTCACGATCGCAATGAATAGAGACTGGCCGCTTCTTCAGTTTGATGTAAAAAATGCTTTTTTTACACGAAGACTTGAAAGAGGAAGCATATATAGAAGTATCGCCATGTTTCTCTATAAAGTTCAAAAAAGGTGAAGTATACCAGCTCAGAAAAGCTCTTTATGGACTTGCACCGTCTTCACGTGCCTGGTGCGGACGATTTACCATGGATATGAAAAAGTAGGGGGTGCAAACAGAGTAAATGCAGACCATACAATACTCTTCAACACTCAGGGGGAGAAGGTAATTTGTCTAATAACTTAATGGATGACATGACGATATTGATGAGATTACTTGCCTTCGGATAAATCTATTCAGAGAATTTGAGATGAAAGATTTGGGTGACTTGAAATACTTTTTCAGGATCGAAGTACTTCCTTCAAGAAGAGGAATTTACATCTCTCAGCGAAAGTAAATACTAGAACTTACTCACTGTAGTCGGCATGGTCAACTGCATGCCTAGTGACACTCCGATGGTGGCAAATCATCAAATCAAGATAGTTTGAGACAGTACACTAGCTGACGGAGAATACCATAGACTAGTGAGGAAGTTGATATATTTATGGAAAAATTACACTTAGACCTCCTGTGGTTTGGCTTAATTCTAAAAACCTCCCTTCTCGTTTGGAATTATACATTTACCTCCCCTGTAGTTTGGGTTAAAAATACACTGGCCTATTTTCGGCAAAACCACAGGGGGTAAACATGCCGAAAATTAGCCGGTGCATTTTTAACTCAAACCATAGGGGTGGTAAATATATAATTCCAAACGAAAGGGGAGGTTTTTAGAATTAAGCCAAATCACAGGGGTCTAAGTGTAATTTTTCCTAAAAAGACAAATTTTATGTTTCATTAAATTCTATTCAATTTTATATGCATATATATATATATATATATATGTATATACATATATGTCTGCATATATATATAGACACACACACACAAATATATATATGTACTATTTATTTTCTATTCAGTTCTATTCACTTAAAAAAAACACACACGTGACAAATTTTATGTTTCATTAAATTCTATTCAATTTTATATGCACATATATATATATATATATATATATATATATATATATATATATATATGTATATATATAGACACACAGACACACACATATATACTATTTATTTTCTATTCAGTTCTATTCACTTAATAAAACACATACGTACTAACGTCTTTAATATAAAAAGGACAAAATTTATTTTTCATTCATTTAGATTTAGTTATATATGCATATATGTATGTACATGCATATATATATATATATATATATATATATATATAAGCATTCATGTATTGAATATCGTTATTATCTCTAATTTTCATTAGGCAAGCGCAAAGAAAAAATTACACTTAGACCCATGTAGTTTGGCTTAATTTTGAAAATCTCCTCTCTCGTTTGGAATTATACGTTTACCTCTCCTATTATTTGGGTTAAAAAAGCACCGGCTAATTTCCGGCATGTTTACCCCCGTGGTTTTGCCGGAAATTGGCCGATGCATTTTTAACCCAAACTATAAGGGAGGTAAATGTATAATTCCAAAAAAACCGCAGAGGATCTAAGTGTAATTTTCCCTATATTTATCACACGAGACTGGATATCATATATGCAATGGGGTTCGTCAGTCAGTTTGTGCATCGACTTTAGAAAGAACACATGAAGGCTCTGATGAGGATAGTGCAATGCCTAAAAGGCACGCCAGGTAGAGACATTGTGTTTGGCAGACATGGACATCTGGATGTTGAGGTATTCAGTGACGCTGAATGGGTAGAAAATCCGAACGATAGACGATTCACTTCAGAATACTTTGCTTTAGTCGAAGGCAACCTAGTGACTTGGCGAACAAAAAAGTAGTAGCGTTATCGAGTGCTGAAGCAAAGTTCAGTGGCATCACCAAGGGGATAACATAAGTCTATAAATACAGAAGTTGATGACTGAGATTGGTTTTTCACCTGTATTTCCGATGCGATTAATGTGCGATAACAAATAGCTATTAGTATGTTCGAGAATCTGGTTCAGCACAATCGAACAAAGCTTGTTGAAGTAGGCCGACACTTCATCAAAGAAAAAACTGAAGGTGGAGTTGTGAAGCTTCTGTTTGTGCACTCCAAAGATCAGTTAGCGGATATCCGTACAAAGATGGCCATTGGAAGGATCCTTGATTCAACATTATGCAAGTTCGGCATTAGTAACCCTACTATCTAACTAAAGGAAGAGCGTTGAGCAATACAATCACACAATTATAGCAACAGTCAAATCAGAATTATGTACTCAATTTGTTTTTATTATGTTTGATTATATTACTAACGAGATAATGATTGTACTATATATAGGAGAGGATATATACCTTAGTAATCAATGAAAAATGATTTTCATTCAACGATTCTAATGTGTAAGATCTTGACTTTAACATTGCATACAGCGGTTTTCTAATAATAATAATAATAATAATAATAATAATAATAATAATAATAATAATAATAATAATAATAATAATAATAATAATAATAATAATAATAATTGCCTACAGCTTTCGATCATAATATCATCTATTGACAATTTTGTTTATTTATTTTAACTTCCATGGACGGTTCAGATTCATGTTCTTGAATCTGATTGATTATTGTTATCTTAGTTAGGTAGATGTTTGAGATTCCTGATTTACCCAAAAATCCTTTTATCCCAGCTTCATGATTCATCCATGATGTTAGCTGCTATTTCAGTTATCTCCGGCTTAAATCTTCCTATTATGTAGTAAAATTCAACTATTCTATCTAATGGATATAGATAATTTATCCCGGACACGTATTTATTGTTTATTGTAACTTATTTTGTCTAAAAAACATATTTTGCCCATGAAAGTGCTACCTCTAAAAGGTATGTTTGATTTCTTCAACCCATGATGAACACCACACTCCTTCAACCCATGTTTTACCGGATCCTCTTCATCTATGCTACTCTCTTGGTCTCCAAAATATATATTCATTTTGTTATTTTAATATAATGTAAATTACACTATGACGAAAAGTCAAAATATATTTATATGTTGTAACTGGGATAATACATTTTCTTTACACACAGGAAGAGTTTGGCACGTAAGTTTAAAATATTTTTTAAACCATATCCTCTTTTATCTTTTACATGATATCTTTTAAGCTTTTCTTTTTAAATCTTTTACTTTCTTACACAAGGAAAGAGTTTTTGTGACCAAGCACACGGTATTTGTAAGGAAGCATTTGGTTTGAACTTGAGTGTCAGTATTGGAATCAGAATAATCTATACTTGAATCGGAATGGATATGAGCTGTAAACCCATATATGTTTGGTATAAAAGCTGGAATAAATATCATTACTATACATAATGTTTAGATTACATTCGATAGAGAATGAGAATTAAAACATCTGCATACACGATGGTGGCACTGTGGTGACGTAGTGGTGGCATATGGTGGAGCAGTAGTGGCGGTGCGATGATGGCAGCAGAGTGGCAACGCAGCGATAGGGTGGCGGCAGCAGGGTGGTGGCAGGCGACGAGAAGGGTAGCGGAGTCGTGACGCTGTGGCGACAGGCGGCGACAGCATGATGGCATGGTGGGGCGGAGGCGGCGCAAGATGGCGTGGAGGAATGGGTTTTGATACCCACTGGAATCGACGATTTCAATCAGGTATCAATCTATAAGTTTGATACCAAAGTGAAACCATAATTGATTCTCATACCCTTCAAATAAACACAAGGAATGTATATCATTTATTTGATACTCATTTATTGATTCCAAACCGACCAACCAAACGCCTCCTAAATGTTTCTTTTTTTTCATGTCTGTTGGTATTTTTGATAAATGTAGACTGAGTTAACATGTTTTGATCAGGAGGCAACAATATTATTTCTAAGTAAACAAAATGAAGCCTCCAAAAACAAAATGAAGCCATGAAAATCATTGTTCACTGGTCGTACATGTGGTATCTAAATGAGATAACATTCTTTATTTCATGTGAGGCTAGATTCAAAGTGAGTACAATATTATTAATGCTCTAATTCGATGTGGATTTTGTTCGAAGGAAACATTACGTTTTTCATTGATAAAAATGCTTTACAGAGACCCTATAATTATACTGTGCATACTACTCTAAACATGGTAACCACAATCGGTTACAATCAATCACTGATCCTAAATCACAGTTTTTCCAATTAGTCCTAATTCTCAGAGATTTACATAATCTGTGTTAATTACATAATCTGCTAACTATGGTAAGTATATCTTAACACTCCCCCTCAAGTTGAATAGTGGGGTCAACGATATTCAACTTGCGCAAAATGAATTCGAATATTCGTCCATTAACTGCCTTGGTCAAAATGTCTGCGAGCTGATCTTCTGATCGTACGTGCGGAAGAGCAATGATTCCATCCTCAATTTTTTCTTTGACGAAGTGTCTGTCAATCTCTACATGTTTAGTTCGATCATGCTGGACCGGGTTTTCGGAAATACTGATAGACGCTTTATTGTCACACATCAAACAAGTCGGGTCAGTAACTGGAAAGCCCAGCTCTTGTAACAATTTCCGGATCCACAGGACTTCGGAAACACCTTTTACGATCCCTCGATATTCTGCTTCTGCACTAGATAGAGCTACTACCTTCTGCTTCTTGCTGCGCCAAGTAACAACATTGCCGCCTACCAGAGTGAAGTATCCTGAAGTCGAGCGTCGATCAATCTGACTGCCGGCCCAATCAGCATCTGTGTATGCTTCAATGTTTAAGTGTCCATTATTCTTGAATAGCAATCCTCGGCCTGGAGTCCCTTTCAAGTACCTCATGATTCTGAATACGGCTTCAAGATGATGTTTTTGTGGGCTATGCATAAACTGGCTTACTACTCCAACTGCGTATGCGATATCTGGCCTTGTGTGAGATAGATAGATGAGTTTTCCGACTAACCGCTGGTATTGCTCACGGTCGGCTGAAGCAGCTCTTTGTACTATATCCAGTTTATGATTCTGAACCATCGGGGTATCAGCAGGTTTGGCATCCAGTAACCCTACTTCGGTTAGTAGGTCAAGAATGTATTTTCGTTGTGAGATATAAATGCCTTCTGCAGACCTTAGAACTTCAATCCCCAAGAAGTACTTGAGTCCTCCAAGATCCTTCATTTCAAACTGTGTAAACAGATAGTCCCTGAGACGAGAAATTTCATTAGCGTCATTTCCAGTAATAATCATATCATCAACATAAATAATCAGACAAGTAACTAGACTTCCCTGCCGTTTGATAAATAGAGTATGATCCGCATTACTTTGTCGATAGCCATCCTTTTTCATGGCTTGTGTAAATCTCCCGAACCATGCTCGAGGTGATTGTTTAAGTCCATACAGTGCTCGGTTGAGTTTACAAACCTGTCCAGGGAGAAATTCTTTAGAGAAACCTGGTGGTAGATCCATAAATACTTCCTCCTTTAGAGTGCCATGAAGGAACGCGTTCTTTACATCAAATTGGTGTAAAGGCCAGTTTTCTGTAGCTGCAATGGCAAATAGAACCCTGATTGTATCAATCCGAGCAACGGGTGAGAATGTCTCCGAGTAGTCGACTCCATATGTCTGTGTGTACCCCTTTGCTACCAGTCTTGCCTTGTGTCTTTCAATTGTCCCATCTGCTTTATATTTTACGGTGAATACCCATCTACATCCAACTGTACGCTTTCCTGGTGGTAACTGGCATCGTTCCCATGTGTTATTTTTGTTTAGTGCATCCATTTCCATTATCATAGCGTCTCTCCAGTTTGATTGGCTGCAAGCTTCGTCAACAGTTCGAGGGATTTTTTCTGAGCAAATCTGGGTAAAAAACGCCTTAGCAGCATGACCCAGGTTTTTCCTTGATGTAGATACGGGATACAGGGTGGCTCGGGCTATCTTTGTAGGAGAGTATCTGTCAGGTGGGACTCCTCTGGTTTTTCGTGGTGGAAGTGTCCGCCCCTGTTCCTTCACACATGAGTTAGTATGATCCAGTTCACTAGAAGGGTTAGGAATAGCAATAGATGTAGTAAGAGAATCATCAAGGGTAGTATTAGGTACAAACGGAGGAGAAGAAGAAGGTACTGGACTACCTGTGTCATCATGTATACTTTCATTTACCTGTTGCAGGACATTCTCTCGAGGAATATCATTGGTTGGTACCGGAATGGAATCCATATTATCGGAGGGAGCTATAGTACAGGCGGGTTCAACTACTTGCCGTGTTGGGTCAGCCACAGACCATGATAGATTAGGCAGCCAGTCAAGGTATCCGTCAGTAGCTATCTCCCCCTGAGACCGAGGGTGGGTGCCAAAGAAAAACTCTGTCTCAAGGAAGACGCAGTTAAGGGTGACATGGATTTGGCCTGGTTTCTGACATGGCTGTTTTGTGCAGGTAACGGTTGCAATGAAGACAGACTCAGAGTAGTATGTCTGAGCAAGTTTTGGCCGGAAGGTTAGAGGAAGGTATAAGCTGACGGTCGGGAAAGGTAATTTTAGGCAATGATGAGACTTTCTCTGAGCCTTCCTCTCAAAGATCTCACCTTTGATCGGTTCAGGCGGGATTGAACCGCTCTGATACCATGTTCGAAGGAAACATTACGTTTTTCATTGATAAAAATGCTTTACAGAGACCCTATAATTATACTGTGCATACTACTCTAAACATGGTAACCACAATCGGTTACAATCAATCACTGATCCTAAATCACAGTTTTTCCAATTAGTCCTAATTCTCAGAGATTTACATAATCTGTGTTAATTACATAATCTGCTAACTATGGTAAGTATATCTTAACAGATTTTGCTATGTGTTTCTCATTATTATAACATATTCTTCGATTTGTATTTGAGTTGTATCAAAGAGTTTCTAAGCAGGAAATAAGGCAAAAATTTGCCTGTTAAATCAAGTATCCATCTATCTCAAAATTATTGTCACATTTGGTCAATCAACTATTTGGTCAAACATCAATTAGACCAAATTTTCAAGCACAATAGTTTACCAAAATAGTAATTCACATCATTTAGGACTAAATCATAATAACTAATGTGTAAAATATTTTAATAGGTTGATTTTAACCGAAGGTAGATGGTATTTTGACCAATACTTTTGAGGTAAGGAGGAACATACCGAAAGTAACAGAGAGCAGGAGTTGGGCAAAATTTTAAAATGGAGTTAGCACAAACAGATGAAGACTATTGCAGCCATTTTTTCTGTTTTCCTTAATAAATTGTTACAACCTGTTAAAAGGACAAACTGATTTGCAGAAATTTTCTTTCTGGTATTCAATCGTTATACATCACCTACTCCATTTATAGTGTACACTATTTTGTTGTACAAGGAAACCTAATCAATCATCTTAATTTGCTGATTTGACTATCCTATACATGGTATGATTTACAACCTAATTTAACGCAATCAATCCCTAACCTTTAAGTAGTCAATCCCTAACTTTAAGTAGTCAATCTTCAACACTCCCCCTCAAGTTGAACGGTGGGGTCTTCAATGTTCAACTTGCGAAGGACACTTGTGAATATTCGCCCATTAACTGCCTTAGTAAGTATATCTGCAAGTTGATCTTCTGAGCGAACAAACGGTAGAGCAATAATCCAACTATCAAGCTTTTCTTTAATGAAATGTCGATCAATTTCGATGTGCTTCGTTCTGTCGTGCTGGACTGGATTTTCTGAGATGCTGATGGAAGCCTTGTTGTCGCAATTCAAACGCGTTGGTCTCTCCGTTGAGAAGCCGAGTTCTCCCATAAGTTTTTGTAGCCACAAGACTTCAGTGATACCTTTGACAATACCCCGGAATTCTGCTTCTGCACTGGATAGCGCTACTACTGATACCATGTTAAAAAGACAAACTGATTTGCAGAAATTTTCTTTCTTGTATTCAATCGTTATACATCACCTACTCCATTTATAGTGTACACTATTTTGCTGTACAAGGAAATCTAATCAATCATCTTAATTTGCTGATTTGACTATCCTATACATGGTATGATTTACAACCTAATTTAACGCAATCAATCCCTAACTTTAAGTAGTCAATCTTCAACACAACCTCGGGGTAATAATTACTAATAATAGTAATAATTGTTTGTTCTTACCGTTTTAAAAATATTTCTATAAATTATACTTGTCCAGATTTGTAAACGTATAAATTACATTTGCAAAAATGTTTTGGAGCAAAAAAGTCATTTCGAGGCCATAAAGGTCCACCGTCTCAGTCTCAACGAGTATCGTCGAGGATGCAAATTAGGAGTCTTGCGGTCTCCTAGGTTAGTTGAGGACGTACGCAGTGACACACATAAGGCGTTCCCTTGCAAACCAGACCTTCAGCATAGCATCAGTGGAACACACACATTGTACGTGTTTTTGGATTCGAACTCTTGATCTCTTAGAGCAAATCTCAATCTAAATAACAACTATGCTCTGGGACACATTTGCAAAAATGTTTTGAGACAATAAAATTTGGGTTGAGATCAAGAGAGGCAGAAAGCGAGACAAAATATAGGTCTCTAATCACGCATTAGCACGCATACAAACAACTCTTTTTTAAAAACAAAAAAATTTTAAACCTATTCCCTTTCTATATACATGTCAACGCGTGATTGGAACCCTCATATTTTGTCTCATTCTTCCTCTAAAATTTAGACAAAACCGTTGACGAGGACTCCTGAAGATAAGACGTGAGATCATTACAGTGCCCATCATCAAATTCCTCGAACTGCGAACCTCTTCTCTTCCAAAACCCATCGACAAAATTTTCCGAGTCAACGGCGAAGAAGCCCCAAGATCCCAACCAAAATGAGGCAAAGGCCCGTTTCGGCGGTAAAATCAGAACCAAATCCATCAAGCAGTGGAACAGAATCAACGAACATCGTTAATGTGCCGAAGGTGGTTGCTAAGAGGTCAGGGTATATTATAATGACACTGTTCTTGTTGGTGATATATGGGAGCTGGGGTGTTTATCATTACCAATTCGAGAGCTTGCCGCAGCCGCTTACTGCTCTTCAGGTCGGAAAAAGAGGGTTTTCTGAGCATGAAGCTATGAAGCATGTTGTTGCTTTGACTCTACTGGGTCCCCATCCTGTTGGTTCCCATGCTCTTGACCTTGCGTTAAAGGTGAGTTTTTTCCCC
>AP025056.1:22299125-22420973 GCA_036186865.1 Eustoma russellianum | reverse complement strand
CGTTAAAGGTGAGTTTTTTCCCCCCCCCCCCCTCCCCCAACTGCTGTATTCTCCTTCTGTTCCTAAAATATTGTCTCATCTGTCAAACAAGAAGTTGGTCCAATATTAAAGTAAGATCAAAATTTCAAAGTTTTTGACATAATTATTTGCCAATAGTTTTTGTTGGAGAATTTAAGGTTTGGACTTTGGCCCATCGTTGGAGATTGGAAGATTTGGGCTTTGGCCCATTAATGAATGTTGCAAAACTTGGTTGAGCAACGTACTTTGAGCTTAATGAGTTTCCGATAATGATAAATCGAAAACTAATGAATCCTTAATTATCTACGTGGCGAGTAGTTAATTTTAGGATGTGGAATCACTCAATTACGATGTTGTGTGAATGTGAAATTAATGCTCAAAGTGGATGGAAAATGTTGTGGATGGGTGACGTGTCACCCTTATGGAGGAATATCATGTTGGATGTGTCCATGTGGTGTAAAAGAGCTTCTGACGGACATCGATCGATGACATCGATCGATCGATGTCACTTCGATCGATCGATGTCATCGATCGAAGTTGATCAGAGAGCTTCGATGTTTCTGTCTCACATCAGTCGATCACTTCGATCGATCGATGTTGACTTCGATCGATCGATGTATCGATCGAAGTTGGACAGAAAGGTAAGGAATGATTCTGACGTACATCGATCGATACATCGATCGATCGATGTATACATCGATCGATCGATGTGATCGATCGATGTCAAACAGCGTGCAGAATCTCTTCAGTTTGAGTGGTTATGTTTCAAATCTGAAACTAACACTATCCTCCTGTTTAAAATAAGATCAACTTGTTTTGATCTAACGGTGGTAGGGAGGCAGCTTTGATCTAACGGCCGAGATTTAAACTGTCTTAACCGCTTAACCGAATATGGTTTCCATCTAACGATCCAGGTTTAAACCTGCCAATCTATCTTCGATCTAAAGGCTGAGATTAAATCTTCCTAATCTAGATAGGAGGTTTTAATCTAACGGTCTAAATCAAACTTCGGTTTTGATCCAACGGTCACGGTACCTTGTCCTCCAACCGACTCCCCTATATAAAGAGGGCTAAGGGTGTTCATTTGAGACACCAAGCTCTAAGCATTTCATAAGCATTCTGCATTCGTAGCACGTGAGTCTTGCATATTGTCCGGGAGAAGTCAGGACACTCTAGCGTTCGAAGGAGTTCATGTTCAGCAGTGCCGCTCAACTGAACAGGTACCCGTTGTATCCTGGCAGACGATTGCTCATACCGGTTGGGCACAGTATACCGGAGCAATACGTCTTAAGGACAGAGTCTTCGACTCGCCCCGGGTTTGATTTATTTTATTTTGCTGTTTCATATGCACACTTTGTACGACTGCGTCTTGGTACAGGATTGATTGTCTCCAACAATCTTAAGACGTATTCAATTCAATTAATTTCTGTACTGTTTTTTAATTTGCGCAAAAGCAGTTTCGTACTGATTTGCAGTCTACTTCTACTCCTTTCTTAAATCTGATTCTGTTCTGATCTATTCGTTTTGATCAACTGAACAGTAATCTGATGGAGAACGCAAGCTCAGGCTCCGTTCATGGCGCAGACATTCAGAGTTCTGCTCCAATGGCACCAACTGCTGGGGTGCCAAGACATGCTCCTCCTGCGCAGGGTCCTGTAGTGGCCCAAGTGGAGAAACCGGAGAAGTTCAGTGGGAGCTTCTTCAAGCGCTGGCAGCAGAAGATGCTGTTCTTCTTGACTGCTGTGGGATTGGCAAATTTCCTGACTGAGGACCCGCCTATGGTGGATCCGTTGGAGGACCAAGCCCAGGATATGCAAAACCAACGTTTTGTTGAAGGTTGGAACTTCAACAATTATGTTTGTTTGAGCCATATTCTGAGTTGTTTGGACAACTCCTTGTATGGTTTGTACTATACGTACAAGACCGCAAAGTCTTTGTGGCAGGCTTTGGAAAAGAAATACCGTACGGAGGATGCCGGCACTAAGAAATTTATTGTCGGCAAATTCCTGGATTTCAAAATGTCTGATTCTCGCACTGTTGTTTCTCAAGTTGAGGAACTTCAGACTTTGGTTGCCGAGATGGAAGAGGAGGGCATGTTGCTCAGTGAATCTTTCGTCGTGGCAGCAGTGATTGAGAAGCTACCTCTTTCGTGGAGGGAATTCAGAAGCTATCTCAAACACAAGAGAAAGGAGATGACATTGGAAGATCTAATTGTTCGACTCCGCATTGAGGAGGACAATCGTAGATCTGAAAGAGCGCCACAATCTAGCTCTGGTCAGGCTAAGGCCCATGTTGCAGAGGCCAAGAAAAAGAAGAGCCAACTCGGGGTGAACAAGAAAGGCAAGCAGATCGCCAAGAAGTTCACCGGGAAATGCTACAACTGTGGCATTCAGGGGCATGTCAGCAATGAATGCAGAAAGCCCAAGAAGAAGCAATCCAAGGCAAAGGCGAACATAGTCGACGCATTGGATGATCTGAATCTCTGTGCGGTGGTCTCAGAGTGCAATGCTGTGGGGAACGTACGTGAGTGGTGGCTTGATACTGGCGCCACTAGACATGTTTGCTCCAGCAGAGAGATGTTCACGGAATACCAGCCCGGGAACAATGAGCAACTTTACATGGGAAACTCGGCCTCCTCGAAGATTGAAGACGAGGGCAAAGTTGTTCTGAAGCTCACATCAGGGAAGCATCTGACTCTGCAGAATGTGCTACACGTCCCTGATATTCGGAAGAATTTAGTATCTGGATCTCTTCTAGTCATGCATGGTTTTAGACTAGTGTTAGAATCCAATAAAGTTATTCTTTCGAAAAATGGCATGTATTTGGGGAAGGGGTACTTGTCGAATAGGATGTTTAAATTGAATGTCATCACTATTGTACCCAAAAGAGATTTGCCCGCAGAGGCTAATAAAATTGCTTCCTCTTCTGCTTATATGCTTGAATCTTCTTGTTTATGGCATTTTCGTTTGGGACATGTTAATTACAAGTCAATACAACGTATGAGTAATCTTGACTTATTGCCCAAACTGGACTTTAATAACAAAGGAAAATGTCAAATATGTGTTGAAGCGAAGATGGCAAAGGCGCCATTTCCTTCAATAGAAAGGAACACTGAACCTTTGGATTTAATTCATACCGATGTATGTGATTTAAAGTTTGTGCAAACAAGAGGTGGTAAAAAGTATTTCGTAACTTTTATCGACGATTGCACACGATACTGTTATGTATATTTGCTAAGCAGCAAAGACGAGGCCCTTGATGCTTTCAAGGATTATAAAAATGAAGTTGAGAATCAACTTAGCAAACGAATTAAAGCAATTCGTAGTGATAGAGGTGGCGAATATGATACACCGTTTAATGAATTCTGCTCAGAACATGGCATTATTCATCAAACGACTGCACCATATTCACCTCAATCGAATGGTATTGCTGAACGCAAAAACCGTACTCTTAAAGAGATGATGAATGCTATGTTGATAAGTTCGGGTTTACCTCAGAACTTGTGGGGGGAAGCAATCCTCTCAGCCAACGTCATTTTAAATAGAGTTCCATCTAAAAAGATGGATGAAACCCCATTCGAGCTTTGGAAAGGCTACAAGCCTAGTTACAAATACTTGAAAGTGTGGGGGTGTCTGGCAAAGGTTGCTGTACCTAAACCAAGACAAATTAAAATTGGGCCTAAAACAGTTGATTGCATATTCATTGGTTATGCAACTAACAGTAGTGCATATCGTTTCTTGGTGCACAAGTCGGATATTCCTGACATACATGAAAACGTTGTCATGGAGTCAAGGAATACAGTGTTCTTTGAAGATGTCTTTCCGAGGAAAGACAAAATTCAAGAAGTAACAAGACTTGGTAAGCGATTGCGTGAGGCGACTCCTCAAGGAGATGAGGAACTTCGTCAAAGCAAGCGTGCCAAAATGCCAACTTCGTTTGGACCAGATTTTCTAACCTATATGGTAGAAAATGAGCCAAGGAATTTTTCTGAGGCTATGTCAACTCCAGAGGCACCATTCTGGAAAGAAGCAGTTGACAGTGAAATAGACTCGATTCTTCAGAACCACACTTGGGAGTTGGTTAACCTTCCACCTGGAAGTAAACCACTTGGTTGTAAGTGGGTTTTCAAGAAGAAACTGAAAGAGGATGGGTTTATTGAAAAGTATAAAGCCAGGTTGGTAGCTAAAGGCTATCGACAAAAGGAAGGCTTTGACTTCTTTGACACCTACTCACCGGTGACTAGGATCACTTCTATAAGGATGCTAGTTGCGATTGCTGCAGTCTATAACTTGGAAATCCATCAGATGGATGTAAAGACTGCGTTTCTGAATGGTGAGTTGGAGGAAGAGATTTATATGGAACAACCCGAAGGGTTTGTGGTTCCAGGACAAGAGTCTAAGGTTTGTAGACTCGTTAAGTCCTTGTACGGACTTAAATAAGCGCCTAAGCAGTGGCACTTGAAATTTGATCAAGCTATGTTAGCTAATGGTTTCAGGATCAATGAGTGTGACAAGTGTGTCTACATTAAGAGCACACAGAATGCATATGTGATAGTGTGTCTCTATGTAGACGACATGCTAATCATGGGAAGTACTCGGGACATAATCTTAAACACAAAGAAGATGTTGACGAGAAACTTCGATATGAAGGACATGGGATTTGCCAATGTTATTCTAGGAATAAAGATTTCTAGGATGACTGAGGGACTCGTGTTGTCACAAACACATTATATTGAGTCTGTCCTAAAACGGTTCAATATGGATGATGTGAAACCGGTAAAGACCCCGCTCGACTTAAGTATACACTTAAGAAAGAATCGAGGCGAACCTGTTGCCCAGTTGAAATACTCTCAGGTAATCGGGAGTCTGATGTACATAACGAATTGTACAAGACCAGACTTAGCTTGTTCAGTAAACAAGTTGAGCAGATTTACCAGTAATCCAAGTGATGATCATTGGAAAGCTCTTAACAGAGTAATGAGGTATCTGAAATACACAGTGTATCTTGGATTACATTATACGAGATATCCAGCAGTATTGGAAGGATACTGCGATGCAAATTGGATATCAGATAGTAAGGACTCGAAGTCCACCAGTGGGTACGTGTTCACGGTTGGTGGTGCTGCTGTGTCGTGGAAATCCACGAAACAAACCTGTATAGCTCGGTCCACTATGGAAGCTGAGTTCATAGCGTTGGACAAAGCTGGGGAAGAGGCTGAGTGGCTTCGGAATTTCTTGGAAGATATTCCGTGCTGGCCTAAGCCGATATCTCCTATTAGCATACACTGTGATAGTCAGTCAGCTATAGGACGTGCTCAAAGCAGCATTTATAATGGTAAGTCACGACACAAAGAAGATGTTGACGAGAAACTTCGATATGAAGGACATGAGAGTTGCCAATGTTATTCTAGGAATAAAGATTTCTAGGATGACTGAGGGACTCGTGTTGTCACAAACACACTATATTGAGTCTGTCCTAAAACGGTTCAATATGGATGATGTGAAACCGGTAAAGACCCCGCTCGACTTAAGTATACACTTAAGAAGAATCGAGGCGAACCTGTTGCCCAGTTGAAATACTCTCAGGTAATCGGGAGTCTGATGTACATAACGAATTGTACAAGACCAGACTTAGCTTGTTCAGTAAACAAGTTGAGCAGATTTACCAGTAATCCAAGTGATGATCATTGGAAAGCTCTTAACAGAGTAATGAGGTATCTGAAATACACAATGTATCTTGGATTACATTATACGAGATATCCAGCAGTATTGGAAGGATACTGCGATGCAAATTGGATATCAGATAGTAAGGACTCGAAGTCCACCAGTGGGTACGTGTTCACGGTTGGTGGTGCTGCTGTGTCGTGGAAATCCACGAAACAAACCTGTATAGCTCGGTCCACTATGGAAGCTGAGTTCATAGCGTTGGACAAAGCTGGGGAAGAGGCTGAGTGGCTTCGGAATTTCTTGGAAGATATTCCGTGCTGGCCTAAGCCGATAGCTCATATTAGCATACACTGTGATAGTCAATCAGCTATAGGACGTGCTCAAAGCAGCATTTATAATGGTAAGTCACGACACATACGTCGGAGACATAATACCATTAAACAGTTGATCTCTAATGGCGTGATTTCCATAGATTATATAAAATCAATGGAGAATCTTGCGGATCCGCTTACAAAAGGCTTGCCTAGAGATCAGATGTCAAGATTGACAAACGGAATGGGACTGAAGCCCATAATGCATGAATCTTTGTAATGGTAACCCAACCTTGTTGACTGGAGATCCCAGAATCTTGGTTCAATGGGACAACTAAGTTATGAAGGTTCAGTTAGCACTTACTCATTCCGTCTAATAAAAGTGCTGTCTGCAGAGAATGTAGGGTAAGCTAAGGCTTTTAATGATGTCCTATATCTTGATGCGTCAAGTGGAGTATGGCAGAATACTCTTGATAGGAATCACCTATGTAAGTGTGAAGTGGGGCCGCTTCTATGAGAAAGTCTAGGTGGCGAGATTTCTCTAAAACACTTTCTGAAACCAGGTTGTTCATGGCCAAAACGAACACAACCATGAGAACCAAAAGGGTGTTAAAGGAAATATTGTGTGAGTGTCATTGTCTTGGTTCACAACAAAGGCTGACTAGTTCAAGACATCAAGTCACTACTTAGCCGAGTGGATCCGATGATACATCACTAAGAAAGGTTCAAAGCCAGAAGCTACCTCTTCTGATGCAATATTTTCTTGTCTGACTTCTCCTCAGAGTTTGCATAAGTGTCTGCATTAATTTCCATTCATGTGGGGGATTGTTGGAGAATTTAAGGTTTGGGCTTTGGCCCATCGTTGAAGATTGGAAGATTTGGGCTTTGGCCCATTAATGAATGTTGCAAAACTTGGTTGAGCAACGTACTTTGAGCTTAATGAGTTTCCGATAATGATAAATCGAAAACTAATGAATCCTTAATTATCTACGTGGCGAGTAGTTAATTTTAGGATGCGGAATCACTCAATTACGATGTTGTGTGAATGTGAAATTAATGCTCAAAGTGGATGGAAAATGTTGTGGATGGGTGACGTGTCACCCTTATGGAGGAATATCATGTTGGATGTGTCCATGTGGTGTAAAAGAGCTTCTGACGGACATCGATCGATGACATCGATCGATCGATGTCATCGATCGAAGTTGATCAGAGAGCTTCGATGTTTCTGTCTCACATCAGTCGATCACTTCGATCGATCGATGTTGACTTCGATCGATCGATGTATCGATCGAAGTTGGACAGAAAGGTAAGGAATGATTCTGACGTACATCGATCGATACATCGATCGATGTCAAACAGCGTGCAGAATCTCTTCAGTTTGAGTGGTTATGTTTCAAATCTGAAACTAACACTATCCTCCTGTTTAAAATAAGATCAACTTGTTTTGATCTAACGGTGGTAGGGAGGCAGCTTTGATCTAACGGCCGAGATTTAAACTGTCTTAACCGCTTAACCGAATATGGTTTCCATCTAACGATCCAGGTTTAAACCTGCCAATCTATCTTCGATCTAAAGGCTGAGATTAAATCTTCCTAATCTAGATAGGAGGTTTTAATCTAACGGTCTAAATCAAACTTCGGTTTTGATCCAACGGTCACGGTACCTTGTCCTCCAACCGACTCCCCTATATAAAGAGGGCTAAGGGTGTTCATTTGAGACACCAAGCTCTAAGCATTTCATAAGCATTCTGCATTCGTAGCACGTGAGTCTTGCATATTGTCCGGGAGAAGTCAGGACACTCTAGCGTTCGAAGGAGTTCAAGTTCAGCAGTGCCGCTCAACTGAACACGTACCCGTTGTATCCTGGGAGACGATTGCTCATACCGGTTGGGCACAGTATACCGGAGCAATACGTCTTAAGGACAGAGTCTTCGACTCGCCCCGGGTTTGATTTATTTTATTTTGCTGTTTCATATGCACACTTTGTACGACTGCGTCTTGGTACAGGATTGATTGTCTCCAACAGTTTTTACATCATTTAGGTTCTAATTTCAAATGAATAATGTGTAAAATACTTTGTCAGTTTAATTTTAAATTGTGTTTGACCAACTGCGTATTTGACCATATGACTATGTATTTGGGACAAGGGGAGGAAGTCGTTCGGTTATTCTATATATTCAGGTTTATTGTGAACTTCTATAATTAAATTATCTGAAGTGAGATTGTATATTCAGGCTTAGTTGGTAAACTTAGTAGCTATTGGAGAATTTACTTTATAATCTTGTTTGTGGGTATTTTAACCCGGAAGAGATCAACTATCGCATGATTTACCATATTCTTGGTCCCACACAGTGTGATCATGGCGTTATACATCTGGTTCTAGCTAGCATTAGCATACTAATATGTCAAATAATTTGAAAAAAAATGAATATTAGTATTTGTGTTATAATTATTATTGTTGTTGTTTTCTGGGTGTAGCATGTCCGAGATGCTGCAGAAGCTATCAAGAAAACTGCTCATTGGGAAGTTGATGTAGAAGTTGATTATTTTCACACAAAATATGGTGTCAACCTGCTACGCAGCGGTCTTTTTGAGGGGAAAACACTTGCATTTTCAGATCTGAATCATATTGCAATGAGAATCTTGCCAAAATATGCACCTGAAGCTGGGGATAATGCTATTCTTATCTCGTCCCACGTTGATACAGTTTCTTCAGCGTAAGCGTATATTTGGTCCATTATTCTGTTAAATTAGGGGCATGGCATTCTGCTGAAAAATAGTTTTCTTGACTTCCGGTTGCAAGTTTGACTTGTTTATGTAGAGATGTTAAATCAGGGTAGTGTCTGTGCATTTAACCTGTCTAATTGACTTTCAAGTTCATTCCATGATCTCTTTTGTCACATGTACTCCATGTAATAAGATATTGCATTAAAATCTGGAGGTCCTTTTTTTGTGTCTTGACATTTTGTTTAGGGAAGGTGCAGGTGATTGTGGGTCAAATATAGCAGTTATGTTGGAGCTTGCACGTGGGATTTCTCAGTGGGCTCATGGATTTAAGCATGCTGTAATATTCTTATTTAATACTGGAGAAGAGGAAGGATTAAATGGTGCCAATAGCTTCATAACACAGGTTTTGACTTATAAGTGGCATTCATGTTCAATATATTCAAGATTTTCAGCGTTTTTAAATTTTTGTTTTTGATTTATTTTGGATAGTTTGCAGCCTTTTCCTTTTGTCAATAAGCAGGTAAACATGCTTGTTTGTCAATCAGCCTGATATTCAAGTCCTATTTCATGAAGTGTTATTTTTCAAATGGAGAATCACTTTTATGTAGCAGCTTCTTGAATTTGCTGAAATGAGATGATTGATGATCGAATACTTATTTCTGCTGTGTCTTTGCGATGAAAATCGAGGCAGCCATAAGTTATGGTACCACCAGACAAGATATGCCTCCTCTTATTAGATAGGAGAAGTTGAACTTCTTTCTTGTAAGTGGAGAAGTAGAATTTCACTGTCTAAGTTGTCTGTTCAGATGATCTCAGAGCAGAACTTGTTTTCTTCACCTTGAAATGAATGCACAAGCATAAGTAGGGGAAAATTTTAATATGATCGATGAGTAATTGTTAGGTATCCTAGTAGTTACTCATTCACCAACAAGATACCCCGCACTCCTCACATGTAAATCCGTCCTTATTTGTATCTATCCTATTTGTTAATGTGTAACAATTGGAATGCTTAGTAATTATTCGTTGAGCACCATAAGGTTTATGCTAAGAAATGTGATCAGTCAGGAACCAAAGGTGGGTAAATGGAAATTAATGACTGAACAAAGAGGCGGAAGGATAGTAGTACATGTTAAATTCCATCTCTCTCTTCTTTTCCCTATAGGGACCAGAAATCTTATGAGGAAAATGGATGAACAGATGGAATGGCGATACAGTTAGATGATCCCCCCCCCCCTCTTTTTGTTGCTGAATTAACCTTTACGTTTATATGCTATTGCAGCATCCTTGGAGCTATACAATACAACTTGCTATTGACTTGGAGGCTGTGGGTATTGGCGGGAGATCTGGCATCTTCCAGGTGTGGTGTGCCTGTTATTTTTGCTGTGGTGGCGAACAAAAATTTGTATTTAGGGGTGCATCATTATGGGTTGGGTTAGTCTTTCTAGTGACTTTAGTTAATTCTTTTATTCACAATTTTTTTTTCTCCCAGATCGAAATTGAAAAAAAATCCCCATCTTTCCTTTTTTTTTCCAATGTATTTGAGGAAAAAATTTCAGGTCGTACTCTTTCTACTTGGTTGATTCATATTTATATATGTGTTTATATGCTTCTAATGTAGTGGATATAGGAAATTATGAACATAGTAAAGCTGATTTTGTAGCATTAAGCTGCAGTCTCATTATAATTAGGGTTGTTATGATGCTAGTAGAATACAGTGGCATCATGTTCTCATATTTTATTTGATGATAAAACATCAGTTATCATGTTCTCATATTCTATCTGGTGATAAAACATCAGCTATCATGTTCTCATATTCTATTTGGTGATAAAACATCAGCTAAAGGTAGGGGTATGTTTCTAAGTTTAGCATGTTGTACAGTTCAGCACAGTAATATATTCTATCATGTTTAGCTTATGTCTAATTTCAGTAACTAGTCTGAACAAGTTACATTATTTTTAACAAATAAAGCAGCAGTGTGGTTTGAATTAAGGATTTCCAGATTCTCTAATGCCACGAGAAATCATTATCAGACCTAAAAAGAGAGCTTGTAGAAAGAAGTGTGATTGGTGCATTTAAGCAATCTAAGAATCGGTGACTATTTGCATCCTATTTTCTGGTTGCGATGATGTGATGCATGTAATCAATGGTTCAATTGATTTTCCCTGTTTATAGAAAACAAAGATGCTTTATCATCTACCATTTTCATGCTGTTAACTTGTTTGCCTCCATCTTATGCTAGACCTTTATTTTGTAGGCTGGTCCTAATCCATGGGCCATCGAGAACTTTGCTATGGTAGCTAAATATCCATCTGCGCAGATAGTTTCTCAGGTCTGTTGCATGGGTTTGATGGGAAAATATGTAAATGGGGAAAGTGGTAGTATTTTCCTCACATTTTCTGTTGTCAAACTTGCTAATGCCCATTATGTACTTTAGTGCTGCAGGATCTTTTTTCATCTGGGGCAATAAAATCTGGAACTGATTTTCAAGTATATAAAGAGATTGCAGGTCTTTCTGGACTGGACTTTGCATTTTCAGACAATACTGCTGTATACCATACAAAGGTTACACCTTTTGATGGAATTTCAGATATTCTTGTCAAAGAACTATTTGTACATATATGCTATGCATGAACGATTTAAGTGATAAATTACCGCCTAACTAAAAGCTTAAGGTGTTAGGCAGAAGAGTAATATATACATGAATACTATGACTATTTACTATGCTCTCGTATGTGGAATTACCTCAAATTTACTTACAAAAAAAGGGCTTACCTCAAATTTCATGCCAGGATTTTCCCAGGATATATAGTAGCAGCAACAGTACCAGCAGTGAGATTCAAATCCAAAGTTTTCTGCTCTGAATACAATGATGAATTTATGCATAAGCTAAGGACTTTGTTTTTTAGATGTAATTGTAACTCATAACGACGTACTTCCTTTAGGAGCTAAGGACTTAGTGTATTAGATGTAGTTGTAACTTGTAACTGTGTACTTCTTTTAGGCCAGATGCGTCATGAAGTTGTCGAATGTTGGTCTTGACTTCACCTGGTTCTTTGTTTGAGTATGCAAAGCAAAAATTCGTTAGGATGTCTTAAGTGTAGCCAAAATGGAATAACTCTTAATTAAAGTGGAGTATTTATATCCCAAGAAGGAAAAAGAATATTACCTTTACCTGTTGTTTACTTTAATTCTGCTGAAAACACATGTTCTGATTTCTTGAGGTTGTGCAATTGACTTTTTTGTAACCTCTTTTTGTTTATCAGTTGCTTCTCTTTTCATTTGCTTCTGGTCATTATTAACCAGGGAAAAACACGATACTTCTCATTTAGATATAAGAACACCATTCCTATTATACGAACATCGCATAAAAACTTTTGTTAATAAAGGATGCTTGGCTTTTCAAGAAATGTGCAACCACAAGCCTTGAACAGAAAATTTTTACTGTTGATTTTTTTTTTGGTGCTGCTACAAATGGAATTTATTTGCGGGGTTTCATGCCTAAATGCTAGTAATAAATGCTTTCCTAAAGGTAAAATGAAATGTTTTGCTCCTGTTTGAGCTAACGTAATAAATGACGACAGTTTGGTCATGCCAGCTTGTTTGAAATTGCAGAATGATAAATTAGATCTTTTGAAACCTGGTTCTCTTCAACATCTTGGAGAAAATATGCTCGCGTTTCTACTTCATGCTGCAGCCGCCTCTGATCTTCCTAAAGCCAAGGAATCTGGATCTGATGCAAAATCTAGTGCGGACAGTGCTATTTACTTTGACATTTTGGTAAAGTTACTAATAAGTTTCACATTATGTTGAATGAATCTTTGGTTATTTAAATTTCTGATCCAAATGCCCTTTTACACTGTTATCACCAGCTATTAGTTTCTTTCTGGATGCTAATTTAACCACCACGCTTACCAATATTTCAGGGTTCTTACCTGATTGTATATCGTCAACGGTTTGCCACAATGCTGTACAACTCAGTTATAATGCAGAGTCTTTTGATATGGGCTACATCACTGTTTATGGGTGGCTCCTCTGCTGTTATGTCGTTTGCACTGTCATGTTTGAGCGTGTTGCTAATGTGGATAGGAGCAATTAGTTGCGCTTCCTTAATTGCCGTCATTCTCCCAATTTTGCCTTCTTCACCAGTGCCCTTCGTTTCATGCCCATTGCTGATTGTTGGATTATTTGGTGCACCTGCTCTCATAGGGGCATTCACTGGACAGCATGTGGGATACCTTATTATTTGTGCATATTTATCAAAGAAATATCAAGAAAGCAAGCGGAACTTGTCGTCTGCCATTCAAGCTGATATTGCCAAGTTAGATTCGGAAAGGTGGCTTTTCAAAGGGGGACTGTTACAATGGCTTCTTCTTCTGATACTTGGCAACTATTATAGGATTGGATCTTCGTATTTAGCTTTTGTTTGGCTGGTTGGCCCAGCATTTGCATGTAAGTCTCATGTTTAATATCTTAGAATACCTTTTCTTTTTTTTTTCGTTATGCCTTTTTTCTGTTTTTGTTTTTCTAATTTATCTTTTGGAATCTCTAGATGGATTGCTTGAAGCTACACTGTCTCCAGCGAGGTTGCCCAGGCCGCTCAAAACACTGACCTTGTTGGTTGGCTTATCTGTACCTTTTCTATTATCTTCTGGCATCATCATTCAGTTGACAGCTACATTAACTGGGTCAGTGGTTCGTTTTGAAAGGTAAGCAAAGAGTTTGATGTAAACTATTTACAGATGTGGTGTGGTTTAATTTATCGACATTGTTTATAATCATTGAGTCATGTTGTCAACGGAAAAAACTATTCCCATGAGGACAGTCTCCACAAATTTATTGAAATTTTCATATCCAGAGCTGAAATACCAACGAAAGAATTGGCGTTTTCACAAATTTAGCAGAATTCATGTATTCTTATGAGCATCCACATTTTCAATTAGCTACTTAGGTTCCGACTAGCTATGCTTATAAGACGGGGGAGGATAATGTTGCCATCATTTGTATTTGGCTTGATGCTCTTGAGAACTACATATTATTTGAGATATCCACAAGTATTTGTTGAATCAGGTGCTTTTGTAGTCAGCGCCTCTACTGCCTAACCCCCCGTTTAATATCATCTGAAATTGAAGGAGGAGGATATTTGTTTTTCAAGAAAAATAATCAGACTGCTTGACAATTATTTATTTATTTATTTATATATATATATATATATACAAAATTCGGGGTTTTCCCTGTTAGTAATCCTTCTGCACTGAATTATTTGTCTATGCTAAAGTCACACATGATCATGGATAGAATTGTGAAATCTTGGCTTGAAAGAATAACTTGAGCATATTTCCTAATTTTAATATCCTTCAGTCTTTTGACTTTGACAAAGTACGTGCGCAACATTAGTACCCTTGAAAGTTGGAACTTTACTTCTAGTTTTTCAATCTGGACAAAAAGATTTGGTGTAGCCAGTAATAAAAAGGTGGATAAACAAAATGAGTTAACATGTACAGTATCGTATTGAACATCAAAGAGTTTCTTTTCTCAATTCTGGCCCCGTGACAATAGCTGGTCCTACTTACAAAATAAAAGACAATAGATGGTCCTTCGGTTGACCCAAGGGTTGGCTTCTCTAGACATTTCTACTGGGCCAGAAGAACACTTTGATGTTACTGTTGAGTGTTAGTTTCTTACCATGCACAGTGGATCACTTGCGTTTATCCCTTTCTTTATTTTATGCAGCCCATATTTTAGTTATCCCCATTATCTTCTTGCAGAAACAACTTTTTCTGGCATTGCTGGTCTGTATCTTATTAGTGTATGCTTTTATTTTAAAAACCACTGCATCCATGATGTACAACTGTAGTAATTGCAGTATAGTGCCTTCTTCAGTTCTTCTCCATCATAAATGCATAGGTGGATGAGACTTTACTTCTCATTGTCAGCAGGAGCCCTGGTAGCCACCCGGACTGGATTATGAATGTGGTAATTGCCATTTTTGTTGCTGCCATCGTATGCTTGACACTAGTGCATCTGCTGTCGTATATTCACATTTCAGGTAGTTTCTTTTACCAATTTTTTTGCCTTTCCTAATATGGCACTTTGAATTTGTCGAATATCAAGTTTCTCTTATTGTGTTTTGAGTAGAACGCAAGGTTCAGTAGCTTATTATTTTGGTTAAAACTAAGCAGCCTGTGTTTCAGAATGTCTTGTATGTTAGTGCTATTCACTATATTTCTTTTAGTTGGTTAGAAGTCAAAGTGATAGCTTGTCTTGAATTGTTTGCAATACTTGGCTAATTTGGTGCTTGCATTCAGCACATTTATTTTGGCATGCATGGCAAGTCATCATGTTTCATGTACTTTGAGTCCGTGAGTTCAACAAAGGTTTTGATGAATACGTTGCGGTGCAGCTTTCTGTCACAAAATTAAAGGAAGTAGCAAGCACTTAGTTCTTGGGAAAGCATCATTTTTCGTTTTGATTATAATTCATGTAGTCAAGTTTGCGTTGACGGAGCAACCCTTTTTCCTCGTATCATGCAAGACTTTGTTCATTCACTTCACAAGAAGAGGATAGGATAGGGCACTGTGAGTTCCTCATACCTGCTTGACTGAGGATGCAAATTTGTGGTACATCTGCTGATTCTTTGGACTTGGAGCAGAACAGAGTTAACATAAAATATGAGTTTCTGTAGCTCGGTATTCTCTTAAGCCATAATGAGATACTATTAAAGCCTTGTTCCATTGAGACGGAGTTGGCTATATGGATCCTTTATTGCCTTTTGACTCTATATATGCCATATCATCTCCTGTTAAGCTATAGAAATAAGAAAAAGTAGTTGAAAAATCCTTGACAATTCCTTTTTCCCCCTTCTTTCTACATATTTGAGGAATGGACAATGCAAACCTCTGGCACAGTTTGATTATGATGGTTGGTGTCTCATATAATAACGTTAGAGTACTGGTGAACTTGGGGCCAAGTGAAAGTGCAATGTTTTTTAAATATGAATTGCATCATATTATCAATACAATGTAGAAGAGGTTCTGTTTCATGGAGGTGAGGGCAGTAGATGAAAAAAGTATAAGGGCAAGCTCTTAATGTCAAATAAATTTCTGGTGTTGGAGGTGTACGGTTCATTTGTAGACTGGCTGGTACAAGTGAAAACCTGCACAAGAGTATATCATCATCATCCAGACCCAGTATATCCCAACGACAGTAAAGCTATCGTTAGGGTCTGGGGAGGGTAAGTGGTAGGCAGACAATACCTCTATCCCAAGGGATAGAGAGTCTGCTTCCAGTGAGACCCCCCGGCTCTATATGTACCTGCATGAATGACATGATAATAGAGATATGTTGTGCTAATGTGTTAGTGAGAAAATTCAAAAAATACAAAGAAAGGACTTCGATATTAAAATACACATCACGTGTATATGTACATGTAATGTAAAACAACGGTATAACATACGCAACCAAGTGGAAAGTCAACATAAAGCGTAGATAATGTCTACGCCTATCTATGTCCCTAAATATACTCTAAAGTATCCCTATATATGACCTATACCTCGTTAACCTTAATCTTATGTCTCCATGAACTCCTATCCTGGACCATGTCCTCAGAGAGGTGCAAATCTAGTAGGTCGTGCCTTATCTGCACATCCCAAGTCAGTTTGGGTCTGCTTTTACTCATGTTTCCCTCTACAATGAGGCTTTCAATTGCTCTGACAAGAGTATATGGAGATATTAAATATAGGTTCAAAAGAGTATAAAGTTGCACAAGAAGATGTGATGAAAGAATGATTGTGTGCCTGTAAAATAGTATAAGATAACTTGAAAGTCTCTATGTTATTAATAATGGAGAATTGAAAGGGAAGAGAAGGTGCTAAATGGAAATGTATATACAACAGAGGAGATCATAGCTAGGAGTACATGTAGACAAAGGATAGGAGCAGAGTAATTCTAAAAGAGTCGTGATTACTCTTGGATTAATGGTGAACGCTGCTCTAAAGAACCTAAGGAGAAATAGAGGCTTGATGTGACATATCCTGCAGCAGGCTCAATGTAATTTGCACTTGAACTTTGGTCCTCTTCTTTTGTCACCAACTTATTGATGCCTATATTAGACTAAGATATGAGATGGGTGAATGACCTAGTCACAATTTACGTTAGTCCTGGCATACTATGTGCATTTTGCTAATTTTCCATAATAGAGCACCTTTCATCTTGGGAAATTTGAAGATATCAGACATGTACTGTTATATTATCAACTATTTTGACAATGAACCCCTTTACCTGTACGGATTAAAGATATTCTGGCAATGTTGTCGCATAACTGTGTTCTTTACTCTTTTAGGTGCTAAAGGCTTCACTGTGCTTGCAAGTTCACTTTTGTTTGGCGTTGCTATCACTGCAGTTTTGAGTGGGTTTATTCCTGCATTTACTGAAGATACTTCCAGGGCTGTTAATGTAAGTTGCTAATTGCGGGAGTCCTATTTAATTATTCTCTGATCGGGTGCTTGATGTGTTTAATTGAACAGTTCACGATACCATCATCATTCTTCATGATGCATAAAATTGTTAGGACTTCTCACTGAGTGATTTTAGCCTCACTGACTGTTATTTTCACTTAAGTTCTGCTTAAAGGAGTTTCTTATGTCTTCAGTGAGAATATAATCAACATTTAGGCAAACATCAGATGACTTGCTTGACACCAAGGCTCAAGGACATTTTCTGTACTGAAAGGGAGTTGCATTTAGTGAAAATATGGTACTTCAAGTTCAAAAAAGTCTCGGACAAATCTTAATTAACAGCATGTGCAAATGTTATTTTTTCTGCTAGAAATTCATCTTCTGATTTCCAGGTTTTAGTAGTGTTTATGAACATGGGCACAATGAGTATTTAGTGCCGTCCTACCGTCTACGATGGTACAAGCTTGAGGCAGCCGTTGTTGTATGGAAGCTATAGACCAAACCTCAGAAATCTTTTGCAAGCATACTTGAAACTCAACTTGTCCAACTGGTTTTAATTAGATGCTCTTTTACAAGTAATGTATGTCCAAGAGTCACATCTTCCAACTTTCAACTACTTCATCGAGTGTGGTTGTGAGATCTTGGTTGTTTTCCAACTTTCATTTGTTGATTCGACTTTAAATTGAAAAGGCATAATCATTAAAGTAATCACTATGTGTTATCGTATTCGTGGTTTTACATGGAATACTCCGTGTTTTTGTGTCATCTAATCCTTTGTGATCAAGTACAGTTACCATCTGCGTGCTGATGTTCGTGATATATAGAAGGTTTCACTGCTCAAATTATTGAATTTTCAGCTGATAATGATTTTCAGGTTGTGCATGTGGTAGAAACAAGAGGAATGCGTGATGGAAAGCAAGATATAACTTCATTTGTTTCCTTATTTTCGACAACTCCAGGAAACTTGATTAGGGAGGCTGAACTTATCGGGAAAGGATTGTTATGTGGGAAGGATAAAACAATGGACTTCGTGACCTTTCAAGTCAAATACAGTTGTTGGACTCACGATGATGCTGAAATTGGCTGGGAGAAGTCTGATATCCCTGAACTTCATGTTAAGAGTGATATCAAAGCGGAAAACCGAGTCACAAAGGTCTTATTGGACACAAAACTTTCCACTCGTTGGAGTCTCGGGATCAATACCCAAGAAATTACAGATTTCTTTTTGGAAGGTATCTTGAATATGTATCAAGTCTTTTATCCTTGTCGTCCTCTGTTTATGCTCTCTTGTCATCTCGGTGATGCGGACGTTCGACATTGCACTAGAAGTTACTTGTCTTTGTCTTTAATTATTAAAAGGTTACTTGTCTTGAATCCACTGGTACTCTCCTATGGAAGTATTCTGTTGGGAAAAAAAAAACCTGTTTTGCCCGTGTGTTTAGAAACTGTTTACAGTGACTAATAATGATGTGTCCCACCTGCTAATCTGGACAGCTTAAGCAACAACTGTGGTCCTATTTTATGTATGTTAAGCATACACATTTTTTCTATCAACTCGGTTCCCCATGCCCTTTCCATGATTAATCTAAATGTGCATCCATCTTTCTCATTTTAATCCTCTTGCAAGAAAATTTTGGCACTGCAATCATGTCTACTACCATATGTTTTTTCTGTGGTAATGATTATGAATATGAAAGTGTTCTAAGAGCTTGATATACGTGGAAGGACACGATTGTCTTGCTTCTCTGGAGAAGAATTACCTCGGACTTATGATGTTCGAATTTTAACTCAAATTCTTTTTGGCCCTTTAGTTTCTAGCAGATATGTAGAGTTGCAGAATGTTGAGCACTTGGTTTCACTTCATTGAGTAATCATGCTCAGTGGTTTCAGCTTGAACATCTATACTCGGCTTAACGAGATAACTAAGTAGATTATAAACCGGCTGCTCTAATAAGAGTTCTATATGTTAGTCATCAATTTTTGGGTCAATTTAAAAGACAAGCAAGTGCTGATTCATGATTCAATCAAGAAACTCCTGAATGGGAATAGCTTGCTGATCAAAATCCTGTCCAAGAGTGCACCACCATCTGTAAAAGTTCTAGTCCTATTATCGTTAGTCACAGATTTTGTTCATTCCTGACAATGTTATCATAATCAACCTGTCATATGGACGTTAGCTCATTGTCTCGTGGTGGCGACTGAATATTAATCCTATCCTTAGCTGGTCCACTTCCTGCTAGACATTCTGCTGTTTCTGCTCTAAAAGGGTTTCTTTCATTGGGAAAATTAATGATTATACTTAAAGATAGGTACATGTGAAAGATTCCAAGCATCTTTTCATGTTACTTCTTTGTTTTTTTGGGTTTAAACTTGCAGGTAATGATGGGGAGGAGTTCATTTCCCTGGGCGAAAAGAGCAATGTTGATGGGTGGCACATCATTCAGTTTTCTGGAGGGAAGCAAGCCCCAACCAAGTTTGCACTAACGCTTGTCTGGGCTAGTAATCAAACACACACGGCGACCGAGGAGAGGGAGGGAGAGGAGATCCTGCTAAAGTTGAGGACAGACGTGGATAGAGTGACTCCACTAGCTGAAGATGTTCTTCAGAATCTTCCCAAGTGGTGTTCACTCTTTGGGAAATCCTCATCTCCCTATACTTTAGCTTTCTTGACTAGTTTGCCTGTTGCTCTCTCCTGAAGATTCAAAAGTTTTGCGCCCCCCCCCCCCCCCCCCCCTCCTCCTCTTTTCATGAAGTTAAAAATAAAGAAGCTCCTCTGCCAGACTGCAGATTTTGTAGCTAAAGTTACAGATTCGATACATGGTAAAATTGCTTCTTTTTCTTATGGTTTTTTAGTTATTATTATTCATTGTATTGGATATACTTGTTACAGGGGTGAGGTATTGAGTATATTAATGTTATATTTTCCATTTTTAATGGAGTCAAAGACACTCTTCCTTGATTTCTATTCTTTATCTTTATTTTTGGTTTGTTTGGAAACAGTTGGTTCAATTATTTGTTAATGAATTGAGAAGAGTAAGACTAGAAGAGAGAGGAAGAACAGGAGGGGGCGGCTGATGCTACTCAATTTAAGAGAAGGAAAGAGTAAAAAGAGAGAGAGAGAATAGATTCAATTAACTAGTTTTTTTTTTTTATATATATTTCGGATGACGGGCCGGGTGGTTGTAGAAATAGAATGATGGTCTTCGGCCTAAGGGCTTTTCTGATGTAAATTTTTGGACCACTGCAAATGAATACATCACAATCACAATCGTATTCAGTATATCCTAACGACAGCACTAGCTATCGTTAGGGTCTGGGAAGGGTGAGAGCAGACAAACAATACTCCTATTTCAAGGGATAGAGAGTTTGATTCAAGTAAGACTCCCGGCTCTATATGTACCTGCACAGATATCATCATCATTATCATCCGAACCTAGTATATCCCAACGACAGCAAAAGCTACATGCACAGATATCATAATAACCAAAATATGAATACATATTGTTCGATTTTTTTTTAAAAAAAAAAGAACATGGGAGAAGGAAGAAGAGGAGGAACCGCTGCTGCTCAATTTAAGAGAAGGAAGAGGGGGGGATATGATCCCCTCACCGCAAAGGGGGTGCGGTGACGCGTGATCGCAACACGTGGCAGCAAGGGGGTGGTGAGTCTAGATGCAGGTGACCCTCATCTAGCTTCACCACTCTCCTTTGTTGCCACATGTCGCGTGGTCATGAAAAGAGTGAAGAAAGTGGGGGTGAAGAGATCTCAACCCGAAAAAGGGTATGTAGCGTTGTCTTGTATTGAACCCGGATGCGGCTACTGTTATTTTAATGCACTAGGATTAATTTTTTTTTTCTTCGTATTTGTATCAATCAGATTGGAATTGGAGAAGCTAGAATTGGTATATGTACATTGACGATGAGAGCGAGTGGGAGTGGTGAAGGAGCTTTGAAGATAGTTCACAAGACTTATTTATTATTAATTATTGAAAATTTTGACATTACTTTTGGGTTGATTTCATTAGAGTTATTATTTTGAGTGTTTGGGATAGTTTACTTCAATAGTTGATATTTATTTTGATCGATGATTTATTTGGATATTATATTGAATGACTTTTACTTATTGTTATTGAACTTATTTATGTTGTTGGGATTGATATAATTATGACATCATATAAAAAACATTGTATTTTTTTGAAAAAAAATACGACGGGTGTAACATTTAAAGTAGTATAACTCATGATTGTCATATCACATAAGAAAGAATGGGATAGGATCCTCTCACCGCAAAGAGGTGCGGTGATGCGTGACCGCGCGACACGTGGCAGCAAGGAGGGGCGGTGAGGTTAGATGCAGGTGACCCTCATTTAGCCTCACCGTCCTCCCTTGCTGCCACGTGTCGTGTGGTCACAAAAGAGGTGAGGAAAGTGGGGGTGATGAGATCCCAACCCGAAACAATGATGTATAAAGAGATGGTCGTATTTAAAGTTTATGTTCCCTTTATGATTGCGTGCCTTTTATTACTTCTCAGGAGCCGGGTAGTGAGATACCTCATAGTTATGACCATTGTTATTATTCTTATTATTTAATTATAAAAAGACCATTTGTAGAACACTGAAAAGTAAAATTTTGAAATCAAAATATTGAGAGCAGAAAACAATATTGTGGTCCAACAAAAAACAAAATAGTGTCAACGATAGCATAATGTCGGAAAAAAACAAGTTGAGTAGTATTTCTCTTCGAATGCAAGACTCTTGATATCAAAAAAAAAAAAAAAAAAGGATTTGTAGTCATTATGTCAAGTATAATCAACAAATGTTTAATTAAACTTCATCAGGTTCTTTCAAGGAAAAAAAAATAACTTCGATATTATTATGTGTATATTACAAATAAACTGGCTGCGCTTCTTATATTGTGAAGTACCAGTTGATCGACAAAGCTTGACGTAATTTTCATTATATTGTGAAGTACCAGTTGATCGACAAAGCTTGACGTAATTTTCATTACGAGTCATCGGAAAACAACCTCTGTGTGTTTCTAACACAATGGGTAATGTTGTTGTTGTATAGTACTGTTAACTTGGTATAATTGCAGAGACTGACAAGTAGAGAAGAAAATGTTTTTTCTTTTCATTGATTCCAATCATCCTTGCGTAGCCTATTGTACATGTTTGCTGTGCTATACAAAAGGAAAGAACTAATTACAATTAATTACATACAATTAAACAGAATCAATCAAATATTCCTAAATCTCTGAATTAGTGGAAACTTTCTAATCTGCTATTTATGGAATGCATCAATTACGGGATGTAGCTGTCTAACACTCCCCCTCAAGTTGAATCGTCGGGTCACCGATATTCAACTTGGACAAGACTCCTTCAAATGCGTGGGCACTCACTGCTTTGGTCAGTATATCGGCTAATTGATCTTCCGAGCGAACGAACGGAAGCTCCACTAGTCCACAGTCTAACTTTTCCTTGATAAAATACCGGTCGACTTCTACATGTTTGGTGCGATCATGTTGAACAGGATTTGCTGAAATACTTATTGAAGCCTTGTTGTCACATTTTAACTTGATCGGACACTTTACCTGAAATCCAAGTTCAATCATTAACTTATGTAGCCACAGTACCTCGGTTTATACCCTTCACAATACCTCTGAATTCTGCCTCCGCACTTGATAATGACACAACCTTTTGCTTCTTGCTTTTCCATGTGACAACATTTCCTCCGACTAGTGCGAAATATCCTGACGTTGACCTCCGGTCACTTTGATTTCCTGCCCAGTCAGCATCAGTGTAAGCCTCTATGTCTAGATGTCCACGATTTTGAAACACCAACCCTCGTCCAGGAGTACCTTTTAAATACCGGAGAACTTGTACAACCGCTTCATAGTGATGTTTTTGAGGATTGTGCATGAACTGGCTGATAACACTTACCGGGTATGCAATATCTGGCCGAGTATGTGATAAGTAAATCAATTTTCCTACTAACCTCTGGTACTGTTCTCTGTTGGTACTGGACGCTCCTTCAACAATCTCCAATTTATGATTCATTACCATTGGCGTGGAAGCTGGTTTACAATCCAACATCCCGACTTCAGCCAATAGGTCTAGGATATACTTTCTTTGAGAGATATAAATACCTGATGGTGATCGTAACACCTCGATACCCAAAAAATACTTCAGTCCTCCCAAATCTTTCATTTCAAACTTTGTGAACAGATACCCTCGAAGTCGGGTAATTTCCTCTTCATCGCTACATGTGATAATCATATCGTCGACATAAATAATCAGACATGTTACCAAATCTCCCCTTCGCTTGATGAATAGAGTATGATCGGCATTGCTTTGTTTATATCCATCATGCTTCATTACTGCAGTGAACCGGCCAAACCATGCACGAGGGGATTGTTTGAGCTCGTACAACGCCTTATATAATCTACACACTTCTCCTCCCTGAAATTCCGTCGAGAAACCTGGTGGTTGTTCCATGTATACTTCCTCTGTCAGATTTCTATGTAGAAACGCATTCTTGACATCAAACTGATGTAACGGCCAGTTTTTTTTGTAGCTGCGACTGATAGTAATACCCTGATAGTGTCTATTCGAGCCCACCGGAGAGAATGTCTCAGAGTAGTCTATCCTATAGGTTTGTGTATAACCCTTGGCTACCAGTCTGGCTTTGCGTCTTTCAATGCTTCCGTCTGCTTTGTACTTTATTGTAAATACCCACCTACATCCTACTGGTCTTTTTCCTGGAGGAAGAGAGCATTTTTCCCACGTCTTATTCTTACGAAGAGCATCCATTTCAACGTCCATCGCAGTTTTCCATTTTGGAAGATTGACTGCCTCCTCAGCGGTCCGGGGTATTATTTCAGAGCACAGAGACGTAAACATACTTTTGCCTTTTCAGATATATTTCTCTGTTCTTGGTTAAGCGGATACCTTGAGGCCTTCGCCATTTTTGTGGGTGAGTACCGGTTTGGTGGAACCCCTCGCGTTGTTCTGGATGGTAACACCCGTACCTGTTGCTGCATAATAGTATTAGAGCTATCCTCTACAGTATCAGTAATTGGATACGATAAAGATTGACTTGGCAATTCATCAACTGTATGGGGGATGAAGGGATTTGTATCAAGAGCAGGAGTTAGATTTGTATCACCTGTTGTTTCCTGCAAAACACCCATATTTGGGCTATTATTGACCGGTTACTGGAGAAGCAGGTGCCTGTATGTCTGTTGATTTAGCAGTACAGTCGGCGCCACCTACTTGTCCTGTTGGCTCGATCGATCCCGGAAGCCATGCTAAGGAATCATTGGTTAAGGACTCCCCCTGTTTCTTAGAATGGGTTCCGTAGTAATAGTCGGTTTCGACGAAGACACAATTCATGGTGATGAGGATTTTGCGGGTTTGAGGATTATAGCAACGGTAGCCCTTTTGAGTAGTGGCATACCCGACAAAGACACATTTTTCTGCACAGGGTTCAAGCTTGTGGCGTTTGGTGGTTGGGATATGAGTATAAACAGTGCAACCAAAGACTTTAGGTGGTAAGGTCTGGATGGAAGGTAGGGTAGTTTGTAGTGCGAGAGTCTGGAGTGGAGTCTTATGATTGAGAATGGCAGTGGGAAGGCGATTTAAGAGGTAGGCTGCAGTGACTACTGCTTCAGGCCAGAAACTCGATGGAACATGTGATTCAAAAATCATTGCACGTGTCATTTCTAGAAGTATACGGTTTTTTCTTTCTGAGACTCCGTTTTGTTCAGGAGTCCCGGAACATGAAGTTTGATGTATTAACCCATTTTCCTGGAAAAATTTTGCGAGCCCCCCATCAATATATTCCCCACCATTGTCCGACCGAAGAATTTTAATGGATGTATGGTACTGGTGTTGAATCATGTGATAAAACTCAATAAAACGAGATACGACGTCGGATTTATTTTTTAGTAGGTAAATCCACGTCATGCGTGAGTAGTCATCAACAAATAAAACAAAATATCGAAAACCAAATGGTGTAGCAACTGGAGAAGGTCCCCAAACATCAGAATGTACTAAATCAAACATGGTACTAACACGTGTATGAGTAGAATGATATGTTGCTCGAGTTTGCTTGGCCCGAAGACAAGTTTCACATGTAATAGGGATTGTTTTATTAGGAAATAAGTCTGGAAATAATTTTTGGAGATAAAAAAGAGATATGCCCTAACCGCCGATGCCAAAGCCATAACTGCCGGGAGACCGTACCGGTGGCAAGATTGGACTGACCCTGTTGTTCCACCGCCTCAACATAATACAGGCCGCCTTTTTCAGTACCACGACCAATAATTGCCTTCGTATGAATGTCCTGAAGTAAACAAAAAGTAGGATACATGAGTACCATGCAATCAAGAGTTTTGGTGAGTTGACTAATAGATAAAAGTTTTTAGACAAGGAAGGAACATATAGACAATTATTTAATTTAATGTGAGGAGTGATGGAGATGGTACCTCCTCCTGATACAGGAACAGTTTGGCCATTTGCTGTTTCAATTAATGTTTTGGGTGGAGGTGTGTATGTGATAAAGTCATTTTTGTCATAAGTCATGGTGTATGTGGCACCACAATCTAGGATCCATTGAGAGGTGTCAGCATGAAGTATAGGATGATGGGCAACATGAGTATATGATAAGGTTGGGTAATCTGTAGGATTATGGTGTTTTAGTGGGGCAGACTCGGGTGAATTCTGAAGTTTTGGACTCGTTTGTATTTTTTCAGGAATAGTGGGGGCGGGATTGTAATGTGGGAAAAAGGAGGGATGGCGGTGTAGTTTACTGATACTGCAGGGTCTACTCTAACAATATTATGAAACTGCAGGGGGGAAGGGGGTAATTTACTGGTATTTAAAAGCGAAAGGGGGTTAGGGTTTTCACCCTCCCCCTTTCTACCTGCGCCGCGGTCTCTCTGTTCTGGAGACTTCTGCTCCTTTCCATCGTCTTCTTCGTCGAAATGAACGGCTGTCTCACCCCCTCTTGCTATGGCTGCCTTTCCTTTGTCCTGCTGCTTTAATGCGGCCTTGTGGGCTTCCCACCATTCGGGAAAACCGTGTAACTTGAAGCATTGTTCCACTGTATGCCTGCGTTGTCCGCAATGACTGCAAAGGAGGTGATTTTTCTCTTCTCGGGATGATGGTAAGCCTGACTGAGGGTTTTTTCCGTCTGATGCTTTCGTCCCTTCGAATGAGCCCCTTCCCTGAGTGGATTTGTGGTTCTTCTCCGGTGTCCCTTTACTTCGGCCTGCTGGCCCTTTAATGGCTAAGCCATATCCAACCCCCTGTGATGTATTGACTGAGGGGGTTTGTTCCATTATTACCTCTTCCCGTACATCTGCCATGCGAATCTCGTTGTAGGCTATCTCTGCAGATGGAAGTGGTTCTCGCTTCAACAGGTCCCTTTTAATTGGTCCATATTTTTCACTTACTGCTGTGAGCAGTTGGTAGAGCCTATGTTCTTGTAGCCTTTTGTTGAAAACACTGATATCTTTTTCACACTCGGGTTGGGTTTCTTTATGTCAATCATCATCCAAATATCTTGTAGTTTTCGCCAGCACTCATCCAAGGGTTGGTCCCCTTGTCTGATGGAGTTTGCCTGGCGGTGAAGATCAAAAATTTGTATGTTATCGCTTCCGGAGCCATAGGTGATGGCCAGACCATCCCACAATGATTTGGCCGTCGGGTATCGTGAGGCGTTACTGACAAAACTGTCTTCGATGTTATCTATGATCCATGTGAAGACCAGTTGGTCTTCTTGCTCCCATTTTGAGTAACTTGGATCCGTTGGTAGAGGAATTGGAGATACCCCAGTGATGTAGGCACTCATTCCTCTGCCTAACAAGGCCCTTTTCATGAGATTGCACCATAAGGGATAATTGTGGCTGTTTAGTTTCACCTAAATCGCAAGATTGTCCATTGTGGCTACTGATGGACTTGGGTTTATTTTGCTTTGCAGAAATAAGGCAAACTGTTCACTGAGATCAAACCCTTCTGGGAGAGTAAGCGTGTGTTTTGGTTGTTCTGAGTTATTTGTTGTACTGGTTGACATGTTGGTTTATGTTGCAGGTATTGGAAACAAACAGGAAGGATAACGGGATACTGGTATACCAAAACGGACCGGGAAAGGTATTATGGCTATGAAGAAAGAGGAATCTGAGCCAATTAACTGTTATGTGATACTGGTATGTACTTGTTTGAGAAAGGTAGGATGGCTGTGAGGAAAAAATTTTCTGAGCCAAACAGCTCTTGGCACAAACACGTTTTTACTGGATCATTGCTCTGATACCATGTTAACTTGGTATAATTGCAGAGACTGACAAGTAGAGGAGAAAATGTTTTTCTTTTCATTGATTCCAATCATCCTTGCGTAGCCTATTTGTACATGTTTGCTGTGCTATACAAAGGAAAGAACTAATTACAATTAATTACATACAATTAAACAGAATCAATCAAATATTCCTAAATCTCTGAACTAGTGGAAACTTTCTAATCTGCTATTTATGGAATGCACCAATTACGGGATGTAGATGTCTAACAAGTACAAGTAAACAAAATATTGTGTAAATTCAATTTACAAGTACATTTATCCGAGATGGGATCTCCACACTCCCAAATCATTCACCTCATCCCCACCATCCAATACGTGACAACAAGAGTGGTGGTGAGGCTACATAAAGGATAGCGAGGAAGAGGAGTATGAGGGGGTGGCTGCCACGTGTCGGATGGTGGGGATAGAAATGAAGAATTTAGGGGTGAGGAGATCTAGTCCCCATTTTCCCATGGTGAGACTAAGGAAATTATTCTAAAACTATTAACTTCTCTTGAAAAATATAATATTCACACAAGATATAATCCAAAGAATCTTCCAATAATGTGATGGTCAGTTAGCTTCTTTGTCCTGCGTTCCTTGGTTCCTGAGTGATGAATCTTTGACCTGCAAATACAAAAGTAAACCACACAGCATATAAATTTCACTTCTTTCAGGATCGTTTCTGTTGCTACTGGATAAGAATCTTGTTGTTACCAAACACTAAAGTAGATACAAATGCAGAGCTTAGTGATTATGCCAACTGTCATAGCAAGAACATCATTAATTACTGTTAACCAATCCTGTTTCTCTCAGAAAGTAGCTTTTCCATCATCTTCTCCTTCAAGGGTTGAGTCACAATCCTCTTTGCCTGCTTCTCCCAGCACACTCCACACTTCAGGTAAATTTCCAAGCTTTTATTACATTTATGTTGATTTATGTTCATACTCTTTGTGGGCTTTATGGGTTTTCTGTTTTCAAGGTTTAGATAAAATTGTTTTAGCTCAAATTGTAAATTTGGGGTGAATACGAGTCTAATTACTATCTCTTCCTGACATTGTAGCATAACCAGAGTCCCTCTTCAGAATACTGATTCGGCTTTACCCCTAGTTCTCTGATTTTAATTTGTAGAGTATGTGCACGGATGAGTTGTGGTGTTGGTTTCTTAGTTTGAAACTTGTAAGGTAAATTTTTAGTTGACAACTTGTGATGGAGTATAGGAATAAAGAAAATGGTTATGAGACATTATGTAACCACCGAAAGTTATCAACAATTGAGGAGGAACTTGAGATAATTTTCCAGTAAAAAACATCATTTGATTTTGGTGACATGTAAGTCTTTACACCGGAAAAGATGCTTGATAATCAAACAAGGTTGGGGTGGGCAATGTTGTGTAGAATAATTTGAATGAATATGTTGAATTCTGAATGGAGGGTGCTTTCTTTTTTCCCTTTTCTTTATTTTTGTGTTTCTATGAGGGATAGGGATTCATTTTATTACATGAAAGATGTGATAAAGATTTCAGTCCTGATTGATTTCAAGAAGTAAAATAACATTTGCCTCTAGGCCCATACTTCCATTTTTTGTTTGTTGGAGTCTTGATTTGAGAGTATGGTGCAATCTCTAAGACCAGTTGCTGTTTAAAACTTTTGCAGTAATTAAAGGGGGCTAAATGATTTTTTTTCCTGCTATAAAGGGCATTGTAGGGCTAGCCAAGTTGCCGATTTGTTCCCAGCTTTGTCTCCTGAGGTAGTGGTTAGAAAGGCCAGGTTAGAGGATTCCTGGGAAGTAGCGGAGACGCATTGTAGTACCTTCTTTCCAGGATATTCTTTCCCTCTAAATATTGCCTTAAGAATCAACAGACTGATGGGACTGATATTTACATTCTCAATACCAAATGGTTGTCAAAGGACTTGTTTAGTTGCTTTGGTTGGCAGTTCAAATGAAGATGCAGTTTTCTTCTGGAACGAAGATTTCAGGATCGGAGGTTTCGATGTAAGATTTAGTCTAAGCAAGGAATGTGTGGCTGGAATATTGACTCTGGATACTTTGGCTGAATTCCTTCCAAGAAAGGACCATTGCGTCAGAGAAGGTTTGCTTTGGATTAATTCCTTTGTGCTTTCCCTTGCTAGTGCTTCTGCTTCCTGTTAATTAAGAACCCAAAGGAATACAGTTGCTACAGTTTTTGTTGCTATTAATCAACTTAAGATGTAACCTGGCTTTTCTTTGAACTCTTCACGATAATGGGTTCGTTAGGGCTGACAACTCATCTCTAACGAACGATAAAGACTGCCTTTTATGTCGAAGCTTGAGCTTTGTTAAATTAAGTTGAAGACCTGTGTTTCAAAACTTCAGATGCTTCGGAAGATAGATGTGGCATCTATGGTATAGTCTATGCTTTTTCTGGTGAAGAATAACTTGTATCATCGTGCCCATCATACGTAACGTAAGAATTCAGTATGGCCTGGGCGACATTGATCTCTTTCTGTAGATTTATTTGAGATTGCATGTCCTTGTCTCCTTAGATTCTTTTTGGGTTGGACGTTTACTTTTATTTCCAAAATTAAGAGTTAGAAGAACCAAGCTTCCTCTTCTTTGGATGGCTGTGAGGTACCAGTCACATTTTGAAACTTTAAAGACTACCATTGGACCTTGTATCCTGAACAGATGTTAAACCGTTAGTGTAGGTCTTTGGAGAAATGAAGCATTAATAGTGAACAAGGATGATGAGACAGAGAATAGGAATAGTAACGTTATATAGTTCTATTGGTTATTATGGTATTCTTGTTATGGAAGCTTTTTTTAAAGAGACAAAGACCTAAAAGAAGTACCTGATAAATAATATCTTGTGGAATATGCTCATTTGGTGCTTTAAGTATACGAAATATGATTTTACACCATGTCAGTCAGGGGCCCACCATTTCAGCCCTAAGGAGCATTGTGGAGGATGCAAATCAGGAGCCCAACGGCCTCTTAGGTTAGGTGAGGACTTACGCAGTAACCCACACAAAGTGTCCCCCAGCAAACCAGACCTTCGCTCTAGCAGCAGTGGAACACCATACTGTGCGTGTCCCTGGAATCGAACTCTTGACCTCTTGGAGTAAATCTCAACCCAAGTACCAACTGAGCTATGCCCTAGGGACATGTCAGTCAAGTTTTCTGATCCTGCAGCTTGATGAGGGACGAACTCCAAACTGACATCTGTAGTATAACCGTCCCTTTTTTTTTCTCCAACTTTTTCGCTAGACTTGATCTTATGTGTCAAGTTTCTGCCTAGTTTAAATGATGTAGTCTGCACAAATGTTTCATTGACGGGTGTCTTGTCTAGTTAGGGGCATGGAAATTTTATATCCACGGAGACAATGAACTATTGAATAAAGAGGGCTTAGTCTTATTGAGTCGTAAAAATCGTTTTACGAAGAGAGTCAATGTGACACCTTTGACACGCATCGGGAAACCGATTGAAATGGGCACAGATACATAGTTAGGCATCTAACAATCTAAAGTCAACTTGGTTACCCATTTTTAGGGAAGTTATGACAAAACCAGAAAAGTTTAGTTCACTAATGTCAGAATCATAGTAACGTCATCGGACTCAGGATTCAGTAATGTTGTCTGACACAAGTTCTAAGATGTGCTCGTGCCAGTCTTTGGGGTCTTTTATAGCTGTCACCTATTACTATCGTCTGACACAATTTCTAAGATTTGCTTGTACCAGTCTTTGGGGTCTTTTATAGGTGTCACCTATTACTATGACACAGTCATGTGGTTTATGATTGGAACTGTTTGATGGGATGCTAAATTATCTGCTGTCTGTCAAATTTCATCAGGAAGGGAATTGCATACATATCAAATGTTGCAGTTAAGGAAACATTTCGACGCAAGGGAATAGCCAAAAGACTCGTAGCTAAGGCTGAAGCCGAGGCCAGAAGCTGGGGATGCCGGTCTATTGCATTGCACTGTGATATTAACAACCATGCAGCAACAAATTTGTACAGAGGCCAGGGTTTTAAATCTGTGAAACTACCAGAAGGAGCAAAATGGCCTCAGCCCAGAACTTCACCTGATGTCGAGTTTGACTTCATGTTGAAGCCTCTCAGATGATAGATTACCTATGTTAATCCCTGTGTTCTTTATCGTATTTAGTTTCACTCTGTGATGAAATAGAACTAAATATCACCTGTATATAATGTACAAATATACATGTATAAATCAAAGTGCAGACACTGCAAAACTATTATTATTATGGCTATGATGTCAAGTTGTCAACTTAAAGCTACAAATTGAGACATAGTTGATGTATTAGTTTGGAATCAGCTTGTCTGATACTCATCATCATCCGGACCCAGTATATCCCAACGACAGCAAAAACGATCGTTAGGAAATCAGCTTGTCTGATACTAATAATGTAAATTCAACGTTGATATAGAGTACTTTACATCTATAAAGGAAACAAGATTGTTCGTATTGGAAAAGCAATAGTGCATGGGATGGGATCTCCTGCCCCACATTTCCCTCACTCCATGCGTCACCGCGCGAAACGTGGCAGCAGGGGTGGGTGGTGAAGCTAGATACGGGTGACCCTCATCTAGCCTCACCACCCACCCCCTGCTGCCACGTGTTGCACGGTGACGCGTGGGGTGAGGGGTTTGGGGTGAGGAGATCCTAACCCATAATGCATTGCCAATATTAGTCTGAGCAAAAACAGACAACATTACCCTATTGTCTTACGGTTGGGATCAGAGGAGGTAAAACATGAGGTAAAATATGAGGCTTCCAATCACAGATTGCCACGTATACAAAATTGGAAGAAGTTTAAAATTTTTTTGTTTTTAAAAATTAGTTACTTGTACACGTGGCAGCGCGTGATTGGAAGCCTCATATTTTGCCTCACTTTTTGCCTCTTGTGATCTCAACCGATTGTCTTAGAGTTATGGAAGGCCGGATGTACGCAACTATATTCATGTGTTAGAAACATACAGAAGTTGTTTCCCAATGACTCATAATGAAAATTTTATCAAGTTGTGTCGATTAACTGTTATTTTACCATATAAGAAGCGCAACCAGTTTAGCGAGTCATTTTGTTTTGTTCTATCATGTTCCAAAGTCAAAATATAATTTATTGTTAATGCTATTTTCAGAATAGAAGTGTAAGAATATTATAGAGCCGGGGATCTCACTGAAAGCAAACTCTCTATCCCATGGGATAGAGGTATTGTTTGTCTGCCGCTTATCTTCCTCAGACCTTAGCGATAGCTTTTGCTGTCGTTGGGATATACTGGATACGATTGATGATGGTGAAGTCGTTGGGATATACTGGATACGATTGATGATGGTGAAGTGTAAGACTATTCTAACTCGAATTAAACTCCATCTCGAATTTGAATTATGCTTGAGATTCTTTTTTTTACGGGCAACCAATATTTTGTTAAGAACATCCATATGCCAGGATGGCATAGAGTACACAAGCCGGAGGTTGCGATCCCCAGTCTAGAGCAATAGCACCACCCAAACCAAGTTTAGCTAGATGGTGGGCCGGCATATTGTCCTCACGTCTACTAATCTGAAAAGTGCAAGAAACAGATTGTGTAGCTAAGCTCCTACATGCATCTGCCAAATGAGAGAGGGTGTGAAGATCCTTGTCCGAATGGTTTAACAGAGAAACAGCACCTAAGCAGTCACTTTGGATGCAGACATGTTGATAGCCCATATTCCCAGCAGTTCGTACCCTTCTAGGATAGCCAACATCTCGCCTTGTTGTAAAATGATTCCCGCAGGAAGCCTCCTAGCCGAACATAACAGAGTATGATTCTCGGTCTCTAGCCGATACGCCATGTGCGGAACCACGAATCTCATCTAAGCTGGCATCAACATTGACAGCAACTTCATCATTCCTGAAGCCTGCCATTTGCTAGCAGGGATGGTTTGAAGCTTGAACCATGCAAAGCTGCTTCCTGATTCACGATCAACAATGATAGCGTTGCGTTCATATATTGCTTGACGCCTTGTCTTCCACATGACCCACGGTAAATGCCCAAAGAAGCTCTGGACATGTCCATCCATTGCTTCCATTGTCCATTTAAACCTCCCAATAATCGTATCCACCATGTAATCAAATATGTCCCGTACCTCCCGTGCCCAAGGGCATTGAAAGAAGCAATGGTTTTCATCCTCAATATGATATCAACAAATACCATAACTAGGAGATGTTTTGTGGATCCGCCGGTGCAGGTTGCTCATCAGTGGGAGAGCGCCTGATACCAACTTCCGTAGGAATATTCTCACCTTAGGCATGACTTCCAGCTTCCATAGCTTCCCCTGAATCGCTTGTTACTTGATTCATTTGATGTCCCTGCAGAGCTTGTTGTTAATTTGAGATACTACTGGTAGGGGTTAGGATCCCCTCACCGCAAACTCCTCATCTCATGCGTCATCGCGCGACACGTGGCAGCAGGGGTGGGTGGTGAGGCTAGATGAGGGTCACCCGCATTGGCAGCAAGACTTGATGCTTCAACTACAGATTCAGCCCCAACTTTACCATTTACCCTAAAAGTTATATCACCATTTCCATTTCCTCTCTTAATGTTTTCCATAAATCTACTCTCATCTTCACCTAAAAGCCCTGAAAATCTCCCACACACGGACGACATACCGTTCCCGTTGCCAGTATTCCACCCAGAAGGTGCCTCAGGTCCACAACCAAGCCCTCTCTTAGCCCTTCGAATACCGATACAAAGATCTCCATTTTCTGCTCTCAAGAACACAATGGAGTCCCCAGCCAGAAGCTTCTTGTGGTTTACAAAGTTACTCCATCCAGTGGTAAGAAGATGTCGCCCTGGAGTTCCCCTGTAGATATGCCTAAATTTCCAAATCTCACCATGAACATCCTTGGCTAGAATGTTCTGCACAGGTGGCTCAGCTGTGATATCCAACCTAGGAAATATAGTCTCGGCGCAATACCGAGGAACGGAGAGTCCCCCACCATTATTTGCATCAGATTGAGTCAATGTCTTAGCGAAAGAACTGGATTTCTCTTGTCCTTCATTCCTATCAAACCCTGGAAATCCATTCTGATCCTCTACATCACATTCATTTCCTTTACAAGGAATCAATCTTATTATTGCATAAACCTCATCAGTTTCAGTATCAGGCATCTAATGGAAACAACCCTACACAAAATGAGGGGCGGGATTCTTGAAAAACTACCAAAATCTACATTCTTACATGCATGCTCAGCATGGCCTTGAGGAAAGTAAAAGACTTTACTGTTAATTGAAGGCATTTTAACCATTCCACCAGCACAAGCATGCCATAACTGAGGATCCGCGTAATTTTTTACTTTTCATTCAGGGGTTCTCTAACTGAATCCATAACTGTAATCATTTTTTCTTTGGAAAAAAAATTAATACCTAAAAAGTTGTGGGGTCTTTAACTTTCTCAGAGAAATTAAAAATGATCCCCAAGAAAACTTACAAGTTGAACCACAACTACAAACAGAGGAAGATACTCTTGTTTATTGAATTACTGAGAACCCACAACCGAAAATAACTGCCAATTGAAGCCAACCAAAAATTCAAACCTCAAAACGAAAGAAAATGGGCAGGACACAGTGAAAGATTCTCAACTGAACAACTCATCGATTCCACCTTTATGGGTTTCTTTCCACAGGAAAATCTCCAGCAACAAAACCCATTATTTTCCATTCATTTCCAAAGATCCATAGAGTGAAAAAAGTCGAAATCTTTTCACTGCCCACTTGAGAGAAAAGGCCAAAAATGAATGAACGAGTAAGTGGTGCTTTAAAAAAATGATAGATAATGGAGGACGAAAAGTGGCTTTAAAGCAGAGAGATGAGAAGAGAAAGCAGACAGTTATGATAGGGATAGACAGAGACAAGAGACACGATTTTACAGACTAAACAAAGAGACTAAAAAGGGAGAAAAAAGATCCCCACCTGAAAGATGGGGAAAGGAAGATTGGAAGCTTTGGTTGCCGACCAGAGGGGTTGGAATCGGCTGACGCCCCTTTAACGGGTATTAAAGGACCCTGTGACACGTAGCACACAGAGAGGGTGGTCAGGCTGGATAAGAGTCATTCGCAACTAACCTTACCACCTCCTGTGTACCACGTGACGAGCGGTCTGAAATGGGGTGAGAGGCTGGGGGTTAGGGGATCTCGATCCGACCAGAGGATGCCTCAACAGAATCGAAGTTGACAAATGACACAAGAGTCCAACAACATATATATTGTTTCTTACAGTAGTATAATTTTTAATGGAAGCAAAACACATTTTTCTAGACTTTGAAATATGATAAAATAGTAAAATGATTTATTAAATTAGCTGTGCTTTTTATATTGTGAAGTATGAGTTGATCGAGATACACCTTGACGCAATTTTCATTATGGGGGTCATTGAAAAAAACTTTTGTGTGTTTCTAACGTATGGTTGCGTACATCTGAACCCTTCATACTATGTTATAAGTGGGAGACTTTATGTCAATGTAGTAATATTGTTATATATTGTAGTAGAATTTGTAGTTTGCAATAATTCGGATTTTTAGCTGTTTCTCATTTTTTTTCCACTCACCCACTCTTTTCTCTATGACTATTAATAATATAGATATAGACATTATGCAAAATAAACATTTTTCGTTAAATTGTCTTGATTTCGCCAATTAATTTCCGTTACCAACTCTTATTAATCACCTCAAAGTTATTAGTATTTATTTATGAAATATTAGCCTTTTATGAGTTTTGCAAGTCTTTTGCAGGTGTATTTTGTTGAACATGTTTTAATTACATTCACTATTTGTGACACGACATGTGTCTTAATAGGCAGAGGTTATTTTGCTTTACGTGTCCACCTAATACATCTCAAAGGTAATCATATTTTTGTTGTATAAAATATGTAAAACTTTTAAAATTACAGTTTATCCGAATTATGTTAGCATGATGTGCTAAACATCCATCTTTTCATTAAATCATTGCTAATTTGACTATCAAATAGTTGCTAATTATACAAAACGAACATTTAGTGCAACAAACTAACAAGATTAAGATAAAAACTGTAGTTTTAGAAATTTTAAACAATAACTAAAAAACATATGAATAAAAATATGACCAACTCTCTTTAAATATATCTCTTGAGCTTTTGTACTACTTGTTATAAAACTGTAATCATTAAAAAGTGTACAGTGTGCGTTTGTGTAAACTGACGAAATGCAAGCAGAACCGATGCGAGTCTAAGGACTCTGTCCTTAAGACGATTTGCTCCGGTACGAAGTGCCCAACCGAAAACAACAAACGTCTCCCAGGATACAACGGGTACAGTTCATACGAAACGGCACAGTAACGTAAAGAACTCGGCGAACCTGCGGGATGCTCTGATTTCTCGAACTGGAAACGTAACAGTGCAGTAGTATGCTGAAAACGAAAATGGAAGAAGGAAAACACAGTGAAATCGCAGTTTGCAGAGTGTAGTGTGTAGTGAAGAAAGCCTGGAGAAGGAGGCAATTTATAGGCGGGAAGGAAACGGCGGTTATCTCCAGATTAAACCGCAGCCGTCGGATCAAACGGTTTTCATCCACAGCCGTTAGATCGTAAACTGCAGCAGTTTTAAATGTAGACCGTCGGATGAAAAAACTGCTGTCAGATACGATCTCAGCCGTTAGATCATGATCCGTGTAGACTACGATCCACAGCCGTTAGATCTAGATGAAAAACCGCTGCCAGATATGATCTCAGCCGTTAGATCATAATCCGTGTAGACTACGATCTACACCGTTAGATCTTGCAACGGTTATGATTAAAAATATTTCAACCGTTGATCACTTAATTTATTTTTCTGGAAAATGTAAAAGAAAATTCTCCAAAAAGACATGATGAGCCGGAGCCACGAGCCACGAGCCACGAGCCCAACCCGAGCGAGCCAGCCGACGGGCGGGCGGTGGCGGCGCGCGCGCGCGTGTGTGAACCTTGCGAGCTGCGTCCTGACTCCGTCAAAAACTTCTCATGCCCAAGGGCACATTTTAGAATGCTCCAACTTGAACTTTATATGGTGGCTCTTTCATCCCAAGTGACCAATGTGGTATTCCACTTAAAGGGTGATGTGTTCACTCCTCATGAGGCCACATCACCACTTTTCTATTTCCTTCCAATTTTACTCCAACTTTGAGCATTAATTTCTCATTCACCCGGTATCGGAATCGAGATTCAAAAGCCTAAAGTCATCTATTGTTACGTAGATAATTTAGAAATTATTAGTTTTCGTTTTTGATTAACGAACACTAATCATAATTAAGCTCAAAGTATGGTGGTTGTCAACTTTTGACAAACCCATTTCCAAACTTTTCCAATTTACCTCAATTTCCAACAATCCCCCACATGAATGAAAATTAATGCAGATGCAGATGCAGACTCTATCGAGAAATCAGACAAGGATATGTTGCATCAGAAGAGGTAGCTTCTGGCTTTGAACCTTTCTTAGTGATATACCATCGGATCCACTCAGCTGGTTAGTGACCTGATGTCTTGAACTATCAGCCTTTATTGTGAACCTAGACAATGATACTCACACAACATTTCCTTTGACACCCCTTATTGGTTCTCATGGTTGTGTTCATTTTGGCCATGAACAACCTGGTTTCAGAAAGTGTATTAGAGAATTCTTGCCTCTCAGAATTCTCATAGAAGCGGCCCCACTTCACACTTACATAGGTGATTCCTATCAAGAGTATTCTGCCATACCCCACTTGATTTATCAAGATATAGGAGATCATTAAAAGCATTAGCTTACCCTAACTATTCTGCAGACAGCACTTTTGTTTAACGGAATGAGTAAGTGCTAACTGAACCCTTATAACTTAGTTTTCCCATTGAACCTAGATTCTGGGATCTCCAGTCAACAAGGTTGGGTTACCGTTACAAAGATTCTTGCTTTGTAGGCTTAAGTCCCATTCCGTTTGTCAATTTAGACATTGATCTCTAGGCAAAGCTTTTGTAAGCGGATCCGCAAGATTCTCCTTTGATTTTATGTAATCAATGGAGATCACGCCATTAGAGATCAGTTGCTTAATGGTATTATGTCTCCGACGTATGTGTCGTGACTTACCATTGTAGATGCTGCTTTGAGCTCGTCCTATAGCTGACTGACTATCACAGTGTACACAGTATATAGGCAATTGGCTTAGGCCAACATGGAATGTCCTCTAAAAAATTTCGAAGCCATTCAGCCTCTTCTCCAGCTTTGTCTAATGCTATAAACTCGCTTCCATTGTGGATCGAGCTATGCACGTTTGCTTAGTGGATTTCCATGACACAGCACCACCACCAACTGAATAAATATCCACTTGTGGATTTAGAGTCTTTGCAATCTGATATCCAGTTTGCATCACAGTATCCTTCCAATACTGCTGGATATCTTGTATAGTGTAATCCAAGATTCATTGTGTACTTAAGGTACCTCATCACTCTATTTAGAGCTTTCCAATGATCTTCACTTGGATTACTGGTAAACCTGCTCAATTTGTTTACTGAACAAGCTAAGTCTGGTCTTGTACAGTTCGTTATGTACATTAGACTTCCAATCACTTGTGAGTACTTCAATTGAGCTACTGGTTCACCTCGGTTCTTCCTTAAGTGCATACTTAAGTCAAGTGGGGTTTTTACTGGTTTTGCATCAAACATATTGAATCGTTTGAGAACGGACTCAATATAATGACTTTGTGACATGATCAATCCTTCAGTTACCCTAGAAATCTTGATTCCTAGAATAACATTGGCAACCCCCATATCCTTCATGTCAAAATTCCGTGTTAACATCTTCTTGGTATTCAAGATGATGTCACGAGTACTGCCCATGATTAACATGTCATCTACATAGAGACATACTATCACATAGGCATTAAGTGTGTTTTTGATGTAAACACACTTGTCACACTCGTTGATCCTGAAGCCGTTTGTCATCATTACTTGATCAAACTTCAAGTGCCATTGTTTTGGTGCTTGTTTAAGTCCGTACAAAGACTTAACAAGTTTACAAACTTTCTTCTCTTGTCCTGGCACAACAAACCCTTCTGGTTGTTCCATGTATATCTCCTCCTCCAAATCACCGTTCAGAAAAGCCGTCTTAACATCCAATCTTATGGATTTCTAAGTTATAGGACTGCTGCAATCGCGACTAGCACTCTGATTGATGTAATCCTTGTACACTGGTGAATAAGTGTTCAAGAAATCAAACCCTTCTTTTTGTCGATAACCTTGGCTACCAACCGCGCTTTGTATTTGTCGATAGATCCATCTTCTTTAAACTTCTTCTTGAAAATCCACTTGCATACCGAGGTGGTTTACTTCCTGTGGGAAGATTGACCAGCTCCCAAGTGTGATTTTGAACAATAGATTCTATCTCACTGTTATTGCCTCTTTCCAGAACGAAGCTTCTGGTGTGACATCGCCTCTGAAAAGGTCCTTGGCTCATTCTCTACCATGTAGTTAGAAAATCTGGTCCAAGGAGTGCGGTATTTTGGGCTCGTTTGCCTTTGACGGTGTTCGTCAATTTCTTGAGCCGTTGTATCCCGAGCTCGCTTACTCGTGCTGGCTTCTTTATCATTTCTATCTTTCTTGGAAAGACGTCTTCAAAAAACACTGCATTTCTTGACTCCATGACAACATTTTCATGTATGTCAGGGATGTCAGACTTGTGCACCAGAATCGATATGCACTACTTTTGTTGCATATCCTATAATATACAATCAATTGTTTTGGGCCCTATTCTGACTTGTCTTGGTTTAGGTTTCGCTTACCTTAGCCAGACACCCCCACACTTTTAAGTATTTGAAACTAGGTTTATAACCTTTCCAAAGTTCATAAGGGTTTATCCATCTTTTTAGATGGAATCTATTTAGAATGACATTGGCGAGGAGAATTGCTTCCCCCACAAGTTCTGAGGGTAAACCGAACTTATCAACATAGCATTCATCATCTCTTTAAGAGTTCGATTCTTGCGTTCAGCAACCATTGGATTGAGGTGAGTATGGCGCAGTCGTTTGATAAATAATGTCATGTTCTGAACAGAATTCATTAACGGTGCATCATATTCGCCCCACCTCTATCACTACGAATTATCTTAATTCGTTGCTAAGTTGATTTCAACTTCATTCTTATAATCCTTAAAAGCATTAACGGCCTCATCTTTGCTACTTAGCAAATAAACATAACAGTATCTAGTGCAAATCGTCAATAAAGTTACAAAGTACTTTTTACCACCTCTTGTTTGCCACCAACTTTAAATCCACCACATCTGTATGAATTAAATCTAACACCTTCAGTGTTCTTTCATCGAAGGAAAAGGAAGCCTTAGTCATTTTCGCTTCAACACAAACTGAATTTTTTCTTAGTCAAATTTAGTTTAGGCAACAAATCAAGATTAATCATTCTTTGAATTGATTTGTAATTAACGTGTCCCAAACGTAAATGCCATAAAGAATGACTCAAGTATATAAGCAGAAGTAGATGCATTTCATTAGCCACAACAGGGCACAACTTTTTCTTTCTTGGGTAAAATGGAATATGCATTCATCCTAAACATTCTATCTGCCAATACCCCTTCCCCAAGTACAACCCATTCTTTGAAATAATAACTTTGTTAGACTCTAACACAAGTCTAAACCCATGCATCACCATCAAAGCGCCAAAGATCAAATTCTTTCTAATATCAGGAACATGCCAGAACATTCTGCAGAGTCAGAAACTTTCCAGAAGTCAACTTCAAAACAACATTTCCTTCCACTGAATCTTTGATGAGGCATCATTTCCCATGTAAAGCTTGCACCATCAACGGGCTTGTATTATGTGAACATTGCCTCTTGTTTGCACAAACATGTCTCGTAGCTCCCGTGTCCAGCCACCATGCGTGCGGATTTCCCACAATGTTGCATTCACTCACAACAGCACAAAGATCCAGATCTTCCATTGAACCAACCAGATTTGCCTTCGCTTTCTCTTGCCTCTTCTTCGGCTTGCGACAGTCACTGCTCCGGTGCCCCTGAATGCCACAGTTGTAGCATTTTCCTGTGAACTTTTTGGCGATCTCTTTGCCTTTGTTGTTCACTTCCATACTTGCCTTTCTTTTTCTTCGTCGCCTCTGCGACATGAGCCTTTGCTTGACCAGAATATTGAGCAAACTTTTTCTCAGATCTGCGGTTGTCTTCTTCGATACGCAATCGAACAATCAGATCCTCCAAGGACATCTCTTTCGCTTATGTTTGAGATATCTCCTGAATTCCCTCCACGAAAGAAGTAACTTCTCAATCACAGCAGACAACAAGGAAAGATTCACTAAGGGACATACCTCTTCTTCCATTTCAGCCACTAACATCTGAAGTTCCTCAATCTGAGAAACAACAGTTTTGGAATCAGTCATCTTAAAATCAAGAAATTTACCAATGATAAATTTCTTCGCACCAGCATCCTCTGTCCTGTATTTTTGTCTAAAGCCTACCATAAAGATTTTGCAGTCTTAAGGTAATATACAGTCCATACAGAGTATTATCGAGACAACTTAAAATATGACTCAAACAGACATAATCATTATATTTCCATGCTTCAGCATCAGGCTATTCTGCATATTCACGTTCTGATCCTCGACTGGTATCACCACTTGGAGGATCCTCGGTCAGCATCGTTGGCCATCCCCAGAGTTGTTAAAAGAACAGCATCTTCTGCTGCCAACGTTTGAAGTAACTGCCTCCAAACTTCTTTGGTTTCTCACCTGTCCAACAGCCGGAACAGGAGCAGGAATGACAGCGGGTGCAACTGGAACAACAGGGTTCACGTCCTCGGACGGACCAAGGTGCACGCCCATTGAAGGAGTTGCGAACTTTCGTTCTCCATTTCAGATTCTGTAAACACAATACAGAAACAGAACACGAAACCGATTAGTTTCGTACCAATAGAAACTGCGATCGCAAAATGAAACAGATTACAGTATATAAATCAAAATCGTCTTAAAGAATGTTATAAAACTGTAATCATTAAAAAGTGTACAGTGTGCGTTTGTTGTAAACTGATGAATGCAAGCAGAACCGAGGCGAGTCTAAGGACTCTGTCCTTAAGACGATTTGCTCCGGTACGAAGTGCCCAACCAAAAACAGCAAACGTCTCCCAGGATACAACGGGTACAGTTCATACGAAACGGCACAGTAACGTAAAGAACTCGGCGAACCTGCGGGATGCTCTGATTTCTCGAACTGAAAACGTAACAGGCAGTAGTAGTATGCTGAAAACGAAATGGAAGAAGGAAAACACAGTGAAATCGCAGTGTGCAGAGTGTAGTGTGTAGTGAAGAAAGCCTGGAGAAGGAGACAATTTATAGGCGGGAAGGAAACGGCGGTTAATATCCACTTAAACCGCAGCCGTCTGATCAAACGGTTTTCATCCACAGCGTTAGATCGTAAACTGCAGCAGTTTTAAATGTAGACCGTCGGATGAAAAAACTGCTGCCAGATACGATCTCAAGCCGTTTAGATCATGATCCGTGTAGACTACGATCCACGGCCGTTAGATCTAGATGGAAAAAACCGCTGCCAGATATGATCTCAGCCGTTAGATCATAATCCGTGTAGAGTACGATCTACACCGTTAGATCTTGCAACGGTATGATTAAAAATCGGGCTCGTGGCTAAGATTGTTGGAGGTGGAAGAGTGGAACCTAACAGTGTCAGCTTACATCAGCGACCCTAGTTAACTCGAGTCGAAGTACCCAAGAAAGGAAAAGACTAGAAGGATGCTACCCACGCACCATCAACAGTAGCAGAAGCTCAAGAGATGGGAGGAAAGTTCATGAATCAAGTGAGTAAGAATACAGCTTCGTGGACTTATTAGTTGATTAATAGATCACTTCGGAATGGCCAACAAGCTCGTATTTTATCTTTGTTACTCTTCTCAATAATGAGAAACAATTTGAATCTCTGTCATTCTTTTTCTTTTCTTTTTCTTTCTCGCTTTTCCCTCTTTTTTCCTTTTTTCTTTACCAGTCTCTTTCCCTCACTTTATTTTCCCATTGCTTCCTTTCCACTTTCACCTTTATCCTTTGTTTTTGTTTCTTTCTTCTGCCCCCCCCCCCCCCCCCCTCCTCCTTCTCTCAAGAGAAGCCCATTTCCCATATCATTGTGGGAGGAATGATATCTCCGCATATATTATAATATAGAGTGTTACATCAGAAATAAAGTCTACAGGAATTAATCCTTGCTAGAGGATTTCAAATCCAAAAGCTCAAAGAATGGAAAAAAACAATGTTAAGTTAACCAAAAAAAATGAAAAACTTAAATTAAAGAAAAGACAACAATAGAAGCCACAGAATTTGTTTGCGTGTAAATGTCAGAATTGGGTAACCGTGGGCTATGGATCAAGGACATATGAGCTGGACCCAAAACAATGGGCTATGGATCAAGGACATGGGTTTGACCAAAAAAAAATGGAGATAGCAGGTCAATTTTTTAGGCAGAATTTACTCGAACGATTAAGGGCAATTATAACCTTAATGTGCAAACTTTAATTTTTTTGTTCCTTTAATCAACGCCAATACAACACCCGAAAAAGATGTGGCCTGGTGTTCATTTTATTTTATTTTTTTTCTTTCAAAACAGATCTTTATGCTATTGTTTGACTGCCGCTTACCCTTTTCAGATTCTAACGATAACTTTTACTATCGTTGGGATATAATAGGTATGATTGATTGATTGATTTAAAAACAGTTGTTTTTACAAAACTAATAGAGAAAAAAACACTTCCACCATAATTCAAATAGTTAAAATATTCCAGTTTCACATACATACAGGTTAAAAAATTTCAAGTTTCACATACATACCGTCCTCACGTACTGTAATCACGTCTTCGTTTACGCACCGTAGTCACGGTGACGAACATGTCGCACATGGTAAAAATCTAAGTTCAAATTTAAAATTTCTCTTCTACACTATGATCACAGTGTCGTATTTCGGTGACACTAAGAAAAAATTTCAACTAAATTTAAAACTTGGCATTCAATGCATTCACCGCGAATACGGTGTATCAAATTTCATAGAGTCGTCACTGTAAATATGGCGACACACACATATTGTTGACGGTGTATGCATGAAATTCTAAGTTAAAAATTTATTTAAATTTTTGACCATATGGTGGTTGTTTCGTCCAGTATGAATACGATGGCGTGTACACTGTCACACAATGTATGCGAGAAATTATAATTTTAAATTCACTGGAAATTTTTACACCATCTCGCTATATATTCGTCACCGCCATTACGGCGTTGTATAAGCTATCATAACAGTGTATCAATGAAATCTCAATTTAAAATTATTCGGAATTTTGTTTCACAGTGTATCAAATTAATCTCAATTTAAAATTCATTAGGAATTTTGCATCACACGGCTATATACTAGTCATTATCATTACGGTGTCATATACACCATTATCACGGTGTATCATTTAAATTCTAACTTTGAATTGTTTTGAAATGTTTGTTTCATTAATATTTCAAACCTTAATGTTTAGAAGAGAATTGAACAGATGCCACCCAAACTAGTATTGAAGTGACAACGATTATTTGAAAAACAAAAACGGACAAATAATAGAAACACATTTGTCCCACGATATGAACCGATCGGTCCTTCACCAATCTGGAGTTCTCTTTAATTAATTAGGTGTTTGACTCCAAACCTTACATAAACGTGAAAGCCTAATGCATCAAAATTGAATAAAGACCCAGGAAACAGGAATCAACCTCGATATTGAAAAATTAGGACTTCCTACGAAAAGAACAACTGCAAAAAGAATTCTCATAAAACATGGAAAATGAGATCCAAAAGAGTACACCTTTAAAGAAAAAATACTACTGACAGAAGACCTATTAAGTATTAACCCTTTCCAAAAGCTAACCCAATTACCTTAAATCCATTACCTGTTCAGTATCCAACCCTATCACTCCTCCTTCCTATTAAGTTACAAACACTTTGTAGCAAAAGGTTGATCCCCAAACCCCAAGAGCCCCTCACTCCGGCCCGACGAGGCAGCTGGAAGGATGTAAATCAGGTACTCAGCGGCCCGCTAAGGGAAAGACACAGTGCCTACAGGCCTACAAGGAACCCACCCCAAAGCCCCCCATTAGGGTCTGAAGATGTTGCTCCCACAACTCAGGCTACAGGACTCGGTGCATAACCTTGCATCTTGTAGCAAATATGCCCCTATGAAACCAACTGAGCCATGCGGGCGTTACAAATACTACATCTATGCCTTTTAGCTTCACCATTACATCTCACTACCAAGAACCAATGAACAAAGAAATAAACAGAATAAGGGAACACCATTATCAAACACTACACCTTGGGTGATGATCTTCTCTACCGAAAACTGTTGCGTGCCGCCTCAGACATAGTCCACTGCAGGTTTGTTATTGACAACCAAGCCTCTCTTGCTGTCTGTGGGTTCATTCGCCGCCATTCGTATCACGGGGTTTTTTCTCGCCATCCTGGCTCCTCATCTGAAGAACCTTCTTGTGTGAATTTGAATGCAGAGAAGGAACAAATGTAGGACTCGCAGCAGGACGATATTCTGGAAAAAGCCGGCCAGACTTGTACCTAACTCCACATGCATTACAGAGAGACTTTGGTCCCAATGGTCCAGCTCTCCACTGGGGTGTCTTAGTTATCTCGCAGTGCGTGCATTTCCTCTCTACTTGCGCAGCTGCATTCTGGTTTACCTCAGTTGGACATAAGGGCGCCTTAATTTTGATTTTCTTCTTCTCCGGTTCCATTGTTTTGGGCCCCTGAAACTTCTTTGCATGATGTTCTGTGTCTAAAGATTTACTGGTGTCTGAAGAAACTATAGCAGCAGATTGTGAGTTCGTTTCTCTGAAACAGCAGGTGGGAGATATAAATTGAATTGCTGGGCGAGGACTGAAGGTTGCAGGTCGTGGACGCTTGCTTCGTGCACGTTGAGGGCCACGATGATTAGTACTGAGAGGGTTCGACTTCACCGCTGAGCTGGAAGAGCTACTGCCACTGCTGCTGGTACAACTGCTGCTTTCAAGCACAGAAACAGGGCTGGAAGTATCAAATTGGTTCTGAGATGTTTCCTTGTGAACGGATGAATAATCCTTGGTAAGTGTCATCCCTGCTCCTGAGAAGGAATCCTCCACAAAAGTTGAGAGCCACTCGAGCTGTAAGATGTCCTCATACTGTGATAGACAAACAAAGAAAATTAGAGAGCCTGAATCTAATACACAAATGAGGTTTTATAGGATAGCAGACCATAAAGCATCTTTTTCTGATAGTAAATATGCAACCATTAGCCACGAAGAGATTGGAATTGTTACGATGGATAAAATTGATCTCGTATAAAACCAAATCAAATTTCCATGGTATTGAAAAGGTTTTAAAGGACACCAACAGCTAAAATATACACTGATCTCTTACCAAAAACGATATAATTCACATGTGAAAAAGGCTGGCAATAGCAAGAACGATAAAAAGAACAAGTTTACGGATCTCTTACCAAGGTAAGCAAACAAAAAAAAAGCATGCTACTTGCGTAGTAAACGGTTTAAAAAACACACTTGAGGCCCCAATGTGGTCTTACTACAGAAATTTACTACAAAAGAGAAGTCAATTTCTGCCTAAAAACGTGCAATGAAGTGCTAACTCTGGAAGGCCGTCTGATTTCTTTAGGAAGAAAATTTTACAGAGGTAAACAAGGAAAGAGATGAGATTCCAGAAGGGCATACTTAGGTAGAGATGGAGAATATCAATTAAATAGAATTAGATGTTTTGCAAAGTCGAACAAAGGCCAAGTCAATGGAATTGGGAAGCCATTTTTGTCTCCCAGTAGGATATGCTATACTTGAAGATGGTTCTATTCATAGCATAAGAGCCCCTCTCTATCAAACACACGCATTTGGAAATATGCCACATCTATTAAGATTAATGCAACTGAATCATATGACCATTCAAATTGGAAGAGGAAAAAAAAAATCAAAGTGAGTGTTTGACAGTGAAATGTTCATAAATTCACGCACACAGAGAGTGCAACAGAAAGTGTATAAAATAATTACCGGAACAGAGAGCTCAGCAGATAACTCAGAAGCTGAAGTTCTCTTGCTTTTTGGGAAAGGGGGGTAAGCATCCGGTAACGCCTCATTCCAAATGCTGGGGAAATCTTTGCAACCTCCAAGAAGCTTAGTACCAGAATCATTATCTGAAGGGAATTCCACCAAATCATCAATGTGATCAAAGAAAGAACCATAGTCAATGTCATCAATGATAGTAGTCGCCATTTATTCCTCAAACTCCTCAAAACTTCACCTGAAAAGTTGCAGAACAAACCATGTGAGATAAAATAAACGAACAGCTATTTCATAAAAAGCATGTCACATGTTTGTAGAATTGCCAAAATTAATTGTACTACACAAGATTTTAATAAACTGCATTCTGAGCCCGCCTTCAATAATGCACCGACACACCTTAAAATGGATCAATAGAAAGAGTTCTAAATTCAATGTTCGCAGAGGAATCGTTTTAGGACACAAAAGCGGAATATTAAATCCCAAATTAAAAACTTCAAAAAAAAAAAAGGAGACCGTTCCTGGCTCAATAGCGTGAAAATAGGTTCCAGCACACCGTCTAGAAACCCAATTTTAGAAATTACAGTCCACAATAATTCTAACTTTTGAACCTTCGTACCATTATAAAGTTATTCACATAAAATTCCTTCAGGAAAAAAAAAACCATTTTTGTTGAATGAACAGCTCAACTTTTTCCGACAAAAAAGAAAAAACCAATTTCCTGAATGAAGAAACTAATTCATACCGGAATTCAAGTCCCGATAGAAACTCCCGTTGAAATTTTAAATGGCCGGGTGACAAAAAGCAGCAAAAAGACGAATTCTAAATTCCGGTGGGCACAGAATTCAACCGAAACTCTGCTTGGAGAAAAAAATGCTTGAAGAAGAGGAAATACAGAAGCTAACTATATATGATTGTACAGGGAAGAAACTAAAAAGCTGAGAGAAATGAAGAAATTGAGAAGATTGTTGTGACTTTTGTGGAAGTGAAGAAGGAAAGGAGTGAGAAAGAGAAAAAGGTTAGGAGAGGAGTTCTAAAGAAGGAAGCAAAAAAGCCTAAATTGCCTACGGGGCATTACACCCTATTTATTGTGTCTCTTTTGGATAGTAAGATTTTTTTTTTTTCCCATTTACTCCCTCCCTACCAAATCAAAGTCTTTTTTTTTCCTTTTTGAGATATTTCGAAAATATTATTATTTTCTATTCTAACCTTGAAAGATGGTGTAATCTTCTAAATTATTATTATTAATAATAACTAAAGAAGACACCAGATTAATTAATAAATAAAAGTTAGACTTGATATTGGTTTTAATGGTTAGACAACCTATTAAATTATTTTCTCTTAAAATGTTTGGGTTTCAAAAAAGACTCTCAATTTGAGACTGAGGGGTAGTTAGACAAAATTTTAACTATTCATTTTTTTTCTAAAATGTTATCATATTTTAAATTGATTATGATTTAAAAGTCAAACTATATTAATCATTGTTACTATCTGAATTAATGTCAATCAATCAATCATACTCAGTATATCCCAACGATAGCACAAGCTATCGTTAGGGTCTGGGGAACTATCTGAATTAATGTAAATTTGATAAATTATAGTGCTAATAAGAAGTTAATATAGAAACTTTGACTACTAATATATTCGTACTTTTAAAAAGTATAAAATATTTTTAAAACAAAGCAAAATAAAATGTAGGACAATATTATTGAGATGGAGGGAGTACTACTCATCAATCTTTTAGATGGCTAGATTATACTCCATTCGTCCTAAAAATATAGTTGCTCTAATCAAATGAATAGTTGGTCAAATATTAAACTAATACCAAAATTTTAAGGTATTTAGTGAAACATGTTGCAAAAATAGTTTTTTATACTTCATTTAGAGCCAATTTTTAATGAATAATGTGTGGATTTGACCCACTACATATCTAACCATATGTGATGATATATATATTGTTACGACCCAACGTCGTAACGTACGCTAGATTTAACATGTCATTTTTATTTGAACATAATGTATAGAGGTGATTAAAGTAAATAAGAAATTATTAATAAACAACAAGCCTTGGATTATAACCATTTACACCATTACAATTAGTATAGTATAAAAAAATAAAAATAATATAACATTATGCCCTACAAGGCACCCCAACCGGCCACCCCTCTAGTAAGGCAAAAGTTGTCTTACTTTGTACTATAGCTCACACAAGAAAGGAAATAGGAGTGTACTACAAATTAACTTTCTTACACAAAATAAGAAAAGCTTCCCAAAAGCCTTACATAAAGTAACCCCTTGACATGCATTCTCTTAAATCCCTCAAAAAGCTTCCATTCCCACTTCTCCATACAACTAGCCATCATTTCCCTCCTTCTCTCTTCTTGTTTCGTACACAAGGCCAAGAAAAGGGGCTAAATACAATCCACAACTTTCAACCCATTTCTATCTTCTCTTAAATTCTCTAAGACAAAAAGAAAAAAAAAAAATTTTCTCTTCCCTTCAACAAGCACAACCGGGAGCCATTTGGTGCTTGGGAAGAAATTTCAACATTCAAATCTAACACTCATCTTTCAATACACAAGGGTAAGAGGCTTGTATACAACTTTGAGAGATTTTTTTTTCTTCTATTACTCTACTATCCTTCAAACATGAGCTAAATTGTTATTTCCCATTTGCCATGGCCGTGTACTCATAGGTGGCCAAGGAGGGAGAACTCTTCAAGTTTAAGCTCAAAGCAAGACTTTAAACTAACATTCAAGGTATGAACTTACTTAGAACATTTCCTAAAACAAGAAACTATTCCTTCTCCTTTCCCTACTAATGGCCGTGTACCTTAGGTGGGGGTAGTGGTGATTTGATTCACCAACCAAGCTCAACACTTCATCATCTAGGAGGCTTCAACTATATCATCCTACTTATAAGTGCAAGAGGCAAGTAAATTGTTTGGATCAACTATGTTTATTTGTGAAAGTCTTAGTATTATATTGCTATCGAAATGGGTCAAATGAGCTTAGTTTCAACATATTCAAAAAGTATATAAATATATTATCTTTGAGTATGTAGATGTTCTTGAATGTGTAGGATAAATGCAAAATATGTGTTGTGATGTCTAGGGGGTACCGTGGAGCATAAATGCAAAATATATGTTGTGATGTCTAGGGGGTACCGTGGGGCATGAACATGGGATTTGAAAAGTTAAAATAAGTTTCTTAAGGGCTAGATAGAATCTTGACATTGTATATCTTAAAATAATTCTTCCATTATGTTTTATGTGAACATTATATGACCATCTCTCCATTTGTTAGATTATTTTTATGGTGTTCATATGTTTTATGTTCTTGAAAATGTTAATGTGAGGCATCACAACTTGACATTTCTCTAGAACTTGTTTTGCTATGATTTCTCTAAGATGGTCATCTTTGATATTTTTGTGTGTATAACCGGTTTAGGGGCTGTTTTTGTCTCATATTTGAGATTAAAAGATTAATGCCTCTAAGAGAACAAATATGATACTTGAAGTTACAAAGTATATATGTTAGTGCCATACTCATTCCTTGGATGTGTTTATGATTCTATGAATTCATAAGTCTTGTTTTGGATGATATTTGGCACTATTACGGGTTGACTAATCATGTGTGACACATTTACATATCACCTAGGTAAAGTAGGGAGATAAAGGTAAGTTGAAAGAATAAAGACCAAAAGTGAATTTATGAAGCTAGTTATGTAATTTTGGGGGTTCAAAATTTCGGTTGAATGGGGATGTATACCCCACGGTTTGAACATAATGGAATGAGGAATCTTAGTTTCATTTATATTAAGTGTTTGATGTAAACAAAATATGATGTGAATACTACATTTTTCGTATGTATACGTTACGTAATTTTTGTAATACTTGTTTTATTCTTGCTCTACTACTTACATGTTGTATAAGATTGGTAGGAGATGATTGTTGACACCCCGGCGTCCGAAGGGGGACTGCTTATGTGGAGTTATAGAAATTAAATTCGTTTCGGGGTTGTTATATGATATTAACGGAAACCGGGCTGTTTGGAGGAAATACGAAAACCGGCCCTTATAAGGGCATTTACGGAGTATTACTTGTGTCTATAGCATGTACAATCTAAGTATGAGACATAGTTCTAAGATAATGATCGTAGAACGCCAAACGAGAAGTCCAAGCAAACTAAGAACCGAAATGTTGAAACATTACGAAAACAGAATTTTTCTCCGGCAAATGTGGAATTAAAACCGTTGGACATTTTCTACCTCTTTGCGAAAAGAAAAGCATGATTTATGGTAAAATAGACCTTTTTCAAAAGATTTGCAATTTAAAAGACACCAACGTTTTACAGAATGTTTATGACATGATTCACGACATTGTTTTATGACATGTATGAAGTGTATGGAAATGTAGAGAACTGTACCTACGAGACGGAAGTTTCTTAATGCGACAAGTGTAAGGTTCTTGTGAACACCATGTGAAGAACATGGCTCTTGAACCTTACAATACATGTTGGGTATCGGGTTGTACCTTGTGAAGAGCTTGGCTGTCGAACCCTCCTATGTACGATGAGTCGGGTGAATACCATGTGAAGAACATGGCTACCGAATTGTTTTGTGTTGAGTCTTGAACACCTTGTGAAGAGCTTGGGTTCACGGCCGGCGCGTCAACGTATAGTTACCTATTCGTGTGATGTACGGATTACAGTATACGTAACTTTACGGAAGAATCATTCCGGATGTCGCTAGATATTGTTCTTACATTTCAATGGCCATCACATAAGTACTAGATTACGACACAAAAAGCTTTGACAAGGAATTTTTATGATGACTTCATCCCATGGCAAATTTTAAGTTATGAACCTGAATCATTTTACAGTCACGTATATTCTGCGCAACCCTCAGAGCTACCCTAAGTTTAACGATTAGATGCTAAGGTGATGACACGTAGTATGAGTTAGTTGACGACTACATTGTTATAACCTAGGTAGACTAGAGATCTTTTGTTTATGCTATTATGTTCATCTTGTCGAGTATATGATTTGCTAGTTCTGTGTTGTTATAACCAGTTGCGAAAAGACAGGTATTACTTTCTACTATAAATCTTTTACTTCCGCTGCCTGTTCACAGCTTATTTGATCCGCGTAGGGGATCTAAGTGGTTTACTTGCCAGGCGAATTTATTTCGTCTGACCGTTGTTATCATATTATTTTTCAGAGAACCAAACTTTTGAGATGGAGTACGTCGCCGGAGAAAACGAGGCTTGATTAGTACAGGAGACTTATTTGACTGTAGAATGTACCATTAATTCCAGTATTATGTATCATGCGCGTTGAACAAAAGCTTTTGGGGTTTGTATGAACTAATGTACCGTATGTATTTTATGACTACGTTGTATGTACTGCGGTTATGTTTAAATCCACTGTTTTGTTGATCTATCCGTGAGTATGTGCTATTCATGTATGTAAGGTGACAAACACGCTTGGTACTCCTAGACGAGTACGGCGGGCTAACCGAACCGGAACGATGTAACCGGGCGGGGCGCTACAGGTGGTATCAGAGCCTAAGGCTCTAGATCACTAGCAGGACAATGGATTTAAACACTTTCTTTAGGAACTTAAGATATGATTTTAGACTAAGTTGAATCATACCCTGAAACTAAATTAGGTGTTCCAACCCGGCATAGGAAATTTAAGTTACATGTTCAACTAAACTTACCCAGTGGTGTGCATGTTTTACAGGATGTCTGATAGACCCCGTGTAAACCGTGGGAGATCGCGCAGAGCCATTCAGCTTCCGGCGCAAGAGCAGACCCCACATTCTCCTCCCGAGCCAGAGCCACTTCAGCAACGGGTCCCTCCGTCCCAGTCGCGTAGGTCGCCCCCACAGGCACAGATGCCGCCACCTCCTCCTTCATATGGACCATATCATGCGCAACCTCAGCAGACACAGCAGCCATCTGGGCAGTACCCTCCTCCGCCACCTGGATACTCTTATGTTCCGACACAGCCGACACCAGATTTCAGCGCCTTTCAAGCATTCATGCAGACTATGGCTCAGATGAGTCAGAATATGTTCCATGCACAGGCTGCGCCTCCTTCCTCTCCACGTAATCAGCTGCGTGATGCCCACTACTACTTTGAGGCCATGAAGAGAGCTCGGGTTCCATCTTTCGAGGGTGGTTCTAATCCGGATGAAGCGGAGAAATGGCTTGATGAAGCAGAGAATTGTTTCGAGTTGATACAGGTCCCTACCGAATTTAAGGCGCAGGTAATACGTCCATTCTTGATCGGCGAGGCCAATCAGTGGTGGAAAACTAATATGCAACCGTTGCCTCGACCAATACCATGGGATAAGTTCTTGGAGGACTTTAACAAGTATTATTTCCCTCCCTCAGTGACTGAGAGAAAGGTTAGCGCTTTTGAGTCACTTCGGCAAGAAGCGGGCATGTCAGTTGCTGACTATGCGAGTCGATTCACTGCGTTGGGACGATTTGTTCCCACTATCATGTCGGATGAAAAATTGAAGATGTCTAAATTTCTGCGTGGGCTGAGTACTCGAATAAGGACATGGATAGTTAGTTCCAAGCCCAAGACGTTTGCGGAGATGCTTGATGATAGCTATCGGATTGAGGAGGAGATTCAGAGAAGAGATGAGGAGATGCGAGGTAAGAGATCACGAGAAATGAGCAGTTCCGGGCAGGGCCGTGGGGCAAAAGCTATGAGAGGGGGAGATTCTAATAAGGGAAGTGCGCAACAGCAGATCCAGCGTACCATCCAGCCGCAACGTCAACAGCCTTCTGGACAGCAGTCTCAGAGTCGGACCACCTCGCAGGGTATTCCTCGCTGCCCTTCCTGTGAGAAGATGCATTGGGGTGAGTGCAAAAAGGGTACTGGTGCATGTTATCGTTGTGGCAAGGAAGGTCATTTCGCTAGGGGATGCACCGAGAAAGTACAGACGGAGAACGCTCAGCGGCAGCAGCGAGGCCGACCACAAACTAATGCTAGAGTGCACATTATGACTGATGCAGAGGTGGAGGACACACCCGACGTGGTTACAGGTACCATTTAAGTTACGACACTTTAGTTATGTTCTGATCATAATACCCTAGTATGCAATTCCATGCTTGTTTTGTTGCCGTCTCAGGTGCTATTTTAGTTAATAGTATACCCGCAAATGTGCTATTTGATAGTGGTGCAAGCCACTCCTTTGTATCTAAGAGGTTTGCTAAGAACCTAAGTGGGAATCCCAAGTGGTTAGAGACGCCCTATCGTGTTCAAGCCGCAGGCGATCAAGTGATCGTATCTCATAATCTTTATAAGAATTGCGAACTGGAATTTGAAAGGCGAAAATTTGCTGCGGATCTGATTCCGATTCAAATGAGGGACTTCGACATCATTTTGGGGATGGATTGGCTATTCGAAAATCATGCACAGATCGATTGTCGAGGGAAGCGAGTCATTATTCAGACACCGGCACAAGATGAAGTTATATATCAGGGAAGTTCAAAGATAAAGAAGGTTCCACAAAAGACCTATCTGACGGTGGCTCAAGCTCGGCGGGCCTTGAGAAAAGGAAATACGGGATTTCTTGTATATGCTATAAGCGCTGACCAGGAGACCGAATTACCACCTCTTGACAGCGTCCCAATAGTAAAAGAATTTTCAGATGTTTTCCCAGATGACCTTCCCGGGTTACCTCCGGAGCGTGAAGTAGAATTCGAGATTAATGTCGTGCCAGGTGCCGAGCCTATCTCTAAAACACCTTATCGGATGGCACCAGCTGAACTAAAGGAGTTAAAGGTGCAGTTACAAGAGTTACTTGACAAGAAATTCATCCGTCCTAGTGCTTCTCCTTGGGGCGCTCCGGTACTCTTTGTCAAAAAGAAAGATGGTACCATGCGTCTCTGTATTGATTACCGCGAATTGAATAAAATTACTATCAAGAATAAGTACCCGTTGCCAAGGATTGATGACTTATTCGACCAATTAAAGGTAAGGATTCCATCTACACCTTTAGTACTTTACTATTTAATATAGTCCACATTACTAAGTGATGTTTAACAGGGTGCCAAAGTGTTTAGCAAGATCGACCTTCGCTCCGGATATCATCAATTGCGGATTAAAACTGAGGATGTGGCGAAAACGGCATTTCGTACCCGGTATGGCCATTATGAATTCTTAGTAATGCCGTTCGGATTGACTAACGCCCCGGCTGCTTTTATGGACTTGATGAACTCGGTGTTTCGAGAGCAGCTGGACAAGTTTGTGGTCGTATTTATCGACGACATTCTGATTTATTCTCCAGATGAAGACTCTCATGCAGAGCATCTAAGGATAGTTCTGAGCATACTCCGAGAAAAGAAGTTGTATGCGAAATTCAGTAAATGCGAATTTTGGCTCCGCAGTGTGGCGTTTTTAGGACATATCATATCTGAAGCGGGCATTTCTGTAGATCCTAAAAAGGTGGAAGCTATCACAGAATGGCCACGACCCACGAATGTAACGGAGGTACGGAGTTTCCTCGGGTTAGCCGGATATTATCGAAAGTTTGTAGAGGGATTTTCCCGCATAGCTGTTCCTTTGACGCGATTGACTCAGAAGAAGTTCAAGTTTGAATGGACATCAGAATGTGAGCAGAGTTTTAACGAGCTGAAAAAGAGGTTGACCACGGCACCAGTACTTGCTCAACCAGTATCGGGAGAAGGATTTGTGGTTTATAGCGATGCCTCCAAGAATGGTTTAGGATGTGTTTTAATGCAGAATGATCAGGTGATTGCTTTCGCTTCCCGACAGTTAAAACCATATGAGCAAAACTACCCAGTACACGACTTGGAACTTGCTGCGGTGGTGTTCGCATTAAAAATTTGGAGACATTATCTGTACGGCGAAAGATGTGAGATCTACACGGACCATAAGAGTTTGAAATATCTCTTCACTCAGAAGGAACTAAATATGAGACAGCGCAGATGGTTGGAACTAATTAAAGATTATGACTTAGAAATCCACTATCACCCGGGCAAAGCAAATCGAGTAGCAGATGCATTGAGTCGGAAGTCCAGTCATGCCCGACAGACTCCATTAGAGAGGGATATGGCAGAATTTGAATTGGACATAGTCGAGTCTACGGCTAATGTGTTGGCGACTCTTATGATCACACCTTCTCTGATTGATCGCATTAAGGAGGCACAGAAAAACGATGAAGAATTGATTAAGATCTCTGATAAGCTAAAGGACAAAACACATAAGGACTTTCAGATTCACGAGGACGGCAGTCTTTGGTTCCGGAACCGTCTATGCGTGCCAAACAGTGAGGACTTAAGGAAGGAAGTGATGAAGGAGGCTCATAACTCAAGACTGTCCATTCATCCTGGAGCTACCAAAATGTATCAGGATTTGAAACGAAATTATTGGTGGAACGGAATGAAACGTCAGATCGCAAGTTTTGTCGAGCGATGTTTAGTGTGTCAACAGGTCAAGGCTGAACATCAACGACCTGCTGGATTACTTCAACCATTGGAAATTCCCGAGTGGAAATGGGATCATATCACCATGGATTTCGTCACGGGCCTTCCTAAGACTCGGAATGGTAACGACACTATTTGGGTAATTGTAGATCGTCTCACTAAATCAGCACATTTTCTACCGATGTCGATTAAAGCCCCATCGGAGAAGTTGGCCCAGATGTATATAGATAGTGTTGTGTGTTTACATGGCATCCCGGCTAGCATTGTCAGCGATCGCGATTCGCGATTCACTGCAAGATTCTGGCAAGCTTTTCAACAAGCGATGGGTACTGAAGTTAGGATGAGCACCGCATTCCATCCCCAGACCGACGGTCAATCGGAACGTACCATACAGACATTGGAAGATATGCTTCGCGCTTGTACCATGGACTTCCAAGGTAGTTGGGATAAAACGGTTAAGTTGATGGAATTTTCGTATAACAACAGTTATCATCGCTCGATCGGCATGGCACCGTTTGAGGCGCTTTACGGGCGGAAATGTCGGTCTCCATTGTGCTGGGATGAAGTGGGTGAGAAGACCCTTATTGGACCAGAACTAATAGAGCAGACCATCGAAAAGGTAAAATTGATCCGGAGTCGATTGAGGGCAGCACAGGATCGCAGCAAATCATGGACGGATACCAAAAGGCGTCCTCTCAAGTTTGAGGTTGGTGAAAAAGCCTATCTAAGAGTTTCGCCATTTAAAGGAGTCATGAGATTTGGCGTTAAAGGGAAACTAAGTCCTCGGTATATCGGGCCGTTTGAGATTTTGGACAAAGTAGGAACAGTTGCATATCGACTGGCATTACCTCCTGCATTATCTCAGATGCATGATGTATTTCATATATCCCAGCTACGACGATACCTCGCCGACCCGAGTCACATACTAGAACCACAGACAGTTGAGATTCAGCGTGATGCTTCATACGAAGAGATTCCGGTAAAGATTGTTGACCGAAAGGAGCAAGTGTTAAGAAGGCGTACGATTCCGTTCGTGAAAGTCCAATGGAGCCATCACTCCGAACGAGAAGCAACATGGGAGCCGGAACAATCAATGCGCGAGCAATTTCCTCAACTGTTCACTTGAGGTACGTAAGTTTCGAGGGCGAAACTTTTTATTAGGAGGGGGGAATGTTACGACCCAACGTCGTAACGTACGCTAGATTTAACATGTCATTTTTATTTGAACATAATGTATAGAGGTGATTAAAGTAAATAAGAAATTATTAATAAACAACAAGCCTTGGATTATAACCATTTACACCATTACAATTAGTATAGTATAAAAAAATAAAAATAATATAACATTATGCCCTACAAGGCACCCCAACCGGCCACCCCTCTAGTAAGGCAAAAGTTGTCTTACTTTGTACTATAGCTCACACAAGAAAGGAAATAGGAGTGTACTACAAATTAACTTTCTTACACAAAATAAGAAAAGCTTCCCAAAAGCCTTACATAAAGTAACCCCTTGACATGCATTCTCTTAAATCCCTCAAAAAGCTTCCATTCCCACTTCTCCATACAACTAGCCATCATTTCCCTCCTTCTCTCTTCTTGTTTCGTACACAAGGCCAAGAAAAGGGGCTAAATACAATCCACAACTTTCAACCCATTTCTATCTTCTCTTAAATTCTCTAAGACAAAAAGAAAAAAAAAAAATTTTCTCTTCCCTTCAACAAGCACAACCGGGAGCCATTTGGTGCTTGGGAAGAAATTTCAACATTCAAATCTAACACTCATCTTTCAATACACAAGGGTAAGAGGCTTGTATACAACTTTGAGAGATTTTTTTTTCTTCTATTACTCTACTATCCTTCAAACATGAGCTAAATTGTTATTTCCCATTTGCCATGGCCGTGTACTCATAGGTGGCCAAGGAGGGAGAACTCTTCAAGTTTAAGCTCAAAGCAAGACTTTAAACTAACATTCAAGGTATGAACTTACTTAGAACATTTCCTAAAACAAGAAACTATTCCTTCTCCTTTCCCTACTAATGGCCGTGTACCTTAGGTGGGGGTAGTGGTGATTTGATTCACCAACCAAGCTCAACACTTCATCATCTAGGAGGCTTCAACTATATCATCCTACTTATAAGTGCAAGAGGCAAGTAAATTGTTTGGATCAACTATGTTTATTTGTGAAAGTCTTAGTATTATATTGCTATCGAAATGGGTCAAATGAGCTTAGTTTCAACATATTCAAAAAGTATATAAATATATTATCTTTGAGTATGTAGATGTTCTTGAATGTGTAGGATAAATGCAAAATATGTGTTGTGATGTCTAGGGGGTACCGTGGAGCATAAATGCAAAATATATGTTGTGATGTCTAGGGGGTACCGTGGGGCATGAACATGGGATTTGAAAAGTTAAAATAAGTTTCTTAAGGGCTAGATAGAATCTTGACATTGTATATCTTAAAATAATTCTTCCATTATGTTTTATGTGAACATTATATGACCATCTCTCCATTTGTTAGATTATTTTTATGGTGTTCATATGTTTTATGTTCTTGAAAATGTTAATGTGAGGCATCACAACTTGACATTTCTCTAGAACTTGTTTTGCTATGATTTCTCTAAGATGGTCATCTTTGATATTTTTGTGTGTATAACCGGTTTAGGGGCTGTTTTTGTCTCATATTTGAGATTAAAAGATTAATGCCTCTAAGAGAACAAATATGATACTTGAAGTTACAAAGTATATATGTTAGTGCCATACTCATTCCTTGGATGTGTTTATGATTCTATGAATTCATAAGTCTTGTTTTGGATGATATTTGGCACTATTACGGGTTGACTAATCATGTGTGACACATTTACATATCACCTAGGTAAAGTAGGGAGATAAAGGTAAGTTGAAAGAATAAAGACCAAAAGTGAATTTATGAAGCTAGTTATGTAATTTTGGGGGTTCAAAATTTCGGTTGAATGGGGATGTATACCCCACGGTTTGAACATAATGGAATGAGGAATCTTAGTTTCATTTATATTAAGTGTTTGATGTAAACAAAATATGATGTGAATACTACATTTTTCGTATGTATACGTTACGTAATTTTTGTAATACTTGTTTTATTCTTGCTCTACTACTTACATGTTGTATAAGATTGGTAGGAGATGATTGTTGACACCCCGGCGTCCGAAGGGGGACTGCTTATGTGGAGTTATAGAAATTAAATTCGTTTCGGGGTTGTTATATGATATTAACGGAAACCGGGCTGTTTGGAGGAAATACGAAAACCGGCCCTTATAAGGGCATTTACGGAGTATTACTTGTGTCTATAGCATGTACAATCTAAGTATGAGACATAGTTCTAAGATAATGATCGTAGAACGCCAAACGAGAAGTCCAAGCAAACTAAGAACCGAAATGTTGAAACATTACGAAAACAGAATTTTTCTCCGGCAAATGTGGAATTAAAACCGTTGGACATTTTCTACCTCTTTGCGAAAAGAAAAGCATGATTTATGGTAAAATAGACCTTTTTCAAAAGATTTGCAATTTAAAAGACACCAACGTTTTACAGAATGTTTATGACATGATTCACGACATTGTTTTATGACATGTATGAAGTGTATGGAAATGTAGAGAACTGTACCTACGAGACGGAAGTTTCTTAATGCGACAAGTGTAAGGTTCTTGTGAACACCATGTGAAGAACATGGCTCTTGAACCTTACAATACATGTTGGGTATCGGGTTGTACCTTGTGAAGAGCTTGGCTGTCGAACCCTCCTATGTACGATGAGTCGGGTGAATACCATGTGAAGAACATGGCTACCGAATTGTTTTGTGTTGAGTCTTGAACACCTTGTGAAGAGCTTGGGTTCACGGCCGGCGCGTCAACGTATAGTTACCTATTCGTGTGATGTACGGATTACAGTATACGTAACTTTACGGAAGAATCATTCCGGATGTCGCTAGATATTGTTCTTACATTTCAATGGCCATCACATAAGTACTAGATTACGACACAAAAAGCTTTGACAAGGAATTTTTATGATGACTTCATCCCATGGCAAATTTTAAGTTATGAACCTGAATCATTTTACAGTCACGTATATTCTGCGCAACCCTCAGAGCTACCCTAAGTTTAACGATTAGATGCTAAGGTGATGACACGTAGTATGAGTTAGTTGACGACTACATTGTTATAACCTAGGTAGACTAGAGATCTTTTGTTTATGCTATTATGTTCATCTTGTCGAGTATATGATTTGCTAGTTCTGTGTTGTTATAACCAGTTGCGAAAAGACAGGTATTACTTTCTACTATAAATCTTTACTTCCGCTGCCTGTTCACAGCTTATTTGATCCGCGTAGGGGATCTAAGTGGTTTACTTGCCAGGCGAATTTATTTCGTCTGACCGTTGTTATCATATTATTTTTCAGAGAACCAAACTTTTGAGATGGAGTACGTCGCCGGAGAAAACGAGGCTTGATTAGTACAGGAGACTTATTTGACTGTAGAATGTACCATTAATTCCAGTATTATGTATCATGCGCGTTGAACAAAAGCTTTTGGGGTTTGTATGAACTAATGTACCGTATGTATTTTATGACTACGTTGTATGTACTGCGGTTATGTTTAAATCCACTGTTTTGTTGATCTATCCGTGAGTATGTGCTATTCATGTATGTAAGGTGACAAACACGCTTGGTACTCCTAGACGAGTACGGCGGGCTAACCGAACCGGAACGATGTAACCGGGCGGGGCGCTACATATATATATATATATGTGTGTGTGTGTGTGTGGGGGGGGGGGGGGGAGCAATGAATTTGTATAAGTTGGGAACAACTACAAATACCTTGAACTACCACAAGTTGCAAAAGATGTGGACATTAGTTAATAGAGAGAAAAAGGCCTAAAAAGTTAGTGGGGTCATTTTTCAACCATGAATTAGGTCATGAAAGGTTTTTGTAAATGTCAATTTATCATTAATGCATTATATCTATTGGTTGTTTATAAAAATAATTTCAAAACTATACATGCCCTTATAGGTTTATAATAGGGGTGAACAACATTTTGAGACTTTCTAAAATGAAAACAAAAGTTAAAATGATGGAGTATATAATTATAATACAATACACAAATTTTAAAATTACATAGTATATTTAGTAGTTTCTACTCACTATGTACTAAATTGATAGTTCACTATTCTTTTTGGGGTGTCTGAAAATATTGTCCACTTTATATAATAAACTCATTTATTTATTTGTGGTTCCAATATTATGTTTGTAAAAACCAATCAATACAATGCATTAATGACATAAACATGTTACATTATAGGATAAAAGTGAGAATGAAAGATAGTTTTAACTATACGACAATACATTAAGTGACGCCTCTTTAATAACTTATATTTTTCCTAATCGGACTATTAATTTGAGACAATGGGAGTATTTAAGAATAAACAAATGAGAAATATGTCATACTATTTAGGGGTGTTAACGAAGTGAGCCGAACTGAATACTAGGTTTTTGAATTCAGATTTGTTTGGCTAAACAAACTGTTTGGCTCGGTTCGTTTAGCTAAACGAACTTTAAAATTGGTTTGAGTTCGGCTTGATAACTTTTTAACTGTTTAAACGAGTCGAATAATTCGTGAATAGTTTGGCTCGTTTTAGTAAACAAACCTGAATAGCTGTTCGAATTCGGCTCGTTTACTGACCATTAACAAACGAATACAAACCGAACACGAACCGAACTCAAACAGTTCACGAACTGTTCGGTTCGTTGAACAACCGTAATCCTCTTTTAAGCACAACCAACCCAAAACGCATTACTTTTCATACATCACATTGATTAATTAAAGACTAAATACTAAATATAAGTTACTTTCACATCGCCATAAAATTTCTAACACATGAGAAATTAGCGTATCCAATTATTATGTTTCCATCTATTCGATACTTTAACGGACAATTTATAAATGACTAAATATGTCTGTCAGTTATTTGTTACAAATTAAGTTTGAAGAAGAACGTCTAACGTGAAAAAAACGATACACATTGTACTTGAAATTCACATGACTTAAATATTCTATCATTATTATTTACATCATAAATAACAGTACTTATAATACCATAACAAATTTTTTTTTAAATTTTTGAACAATCTATACTAGTGTAGATAAATAAAAAATTGCAGCATAAGACATGAATGAGAATACTCCCCCCTCCCCCAATATTTTTTTTTTTTTTGGGCAAGATTTCCAACTTGAATCTTTCCACATACTATTTCATAATTTTAGAGTGCTAAACCATCTACAATGAAAAATCTTAAAGCAAAGGTGAAATCCCTCGCATCGGGCTTCTACCGTCTTAGGAGTATTGTGGAAGATGCAAATCAAAAATTCAACACTCCCAAGTTGGATGAGGACTTAACATTGACCCAAACAAGGTGCCCCCGAAACTAGTGAACTTTAGTTTTGTAATTTGTTGTACTTTTTGTTCTTAGAGCAAATGCGAAATCCCTCGTCCCAGGGGCCCCCACCGTCCTATCTTCAAGAAGCATTGTGGAGGATGCAAGTTAGGAGGCTACCAGTCTCCTAGGTTGGGTGAGTACTTACATAGTAACTCACACAAGGTGCCCCGCAATTAGTGAACTTTAGTTGTGTAATTTGTTGTACTTTTTGTTCTTGGAGCAAAGTCGAAATCCCTCATCCCGCGGCTCCCACCGCTCCAGCCTCAAGAAATATTGTGGAAGATACAAATCAGAAGTCCAACGGCCTCCTAATCTGGGTGACTATTTACTTAGTGACCCACACAACTAATGAACTTTAGTTATGTAATTTGTTGTACTTTTTGTTCTTTTTTTGTTGGCTACATATCTCATCGGAAGGGGAAAGAAAAATCAAGCTTGATTGGTTGCACCGTTTATGGTTACCTCAATTTTTCTTTCATAATTGGGGTGATGTTGATGGTACAGTCTTTTAAAACAAATTTTCAAAGCATTTTCCTTAGCTGGTGTTTGGATGCAATATTATAATCTTCAATTATAATCTATCACATATTTTAATTAATTTTTGTTCAAATTTTACTTTTTACCAATAAGTCTATAAAACAGTGCCATTATTTTATAAAAACTAAGTCAACTGTGACAAAATCATTAAGATGAAAGGAGAGTATGTGTTGTAAATTGGGGTTGGGACTTCCTCACCCCCACTTTCCTCACCCCCTTTGTGACCGCACGACACGTGGCAACAAGGAAGGGTGGTGACGCTAGATGAGGCTTTATATACGCTGTATTATACCGTTCGTCATACGTATGCATGCATGCTTGGTTTTCAAACACCCTTGTTTACCGGCATCATAGTTGAATAAATTTTGAGCAGCAATATGCATACTATAATTAGCTTTTTTTTCGTTTTCATTTTTGAGGGTGGGGGGGGGGGGAGTGGATGTAAATAAGGAAAACAAAGTTTTCAGCTAACATGCCGCAGAGCATAGTCCAGTTAGTATTCGGGTTGAGATTTGCTTCAAGAGGTCAAGAGTTCGATTTTAGGGACACACATAGTGTGAGTGTTCCTTTGATGCTAGGCCGAAAGCCTGGTTTGCGGAGGAACACCTTGTGTGGGTTACTGCGTAAGATCTCACACAATCTAGGAGGCCGTTGGGCTCCTGATTTGCATCATCCACATATATTTCTTGGGACTAGGACGGTGGAGTCCCCAAGATCAGGGATTTTATCTTTTGCTCTAAGTTTTCAGCTAACATTATATGTCAGTATATAAACTTATTCCAATTGGTAAAGACACATGTTAACTTGGTTTCTGAATTTGGAAAGATTTGTCAAACAATTAATATAGAAACGTGACTAATATGTTGATGTGTCATTTCACTTAGCCAATATATGAAGGGTAGTAGTGAATTAGTGACTGCCTATGTAATATTAGTCTAGGGGGAGATGGTGGGTTGGAAGAATGTCACATGAAAATGATATTCTTTGATACTTTGTTAGGTAAGTGATAACTATTATTTTTTTCCCAAAAATTGAGGAGGAGAATCAAACTCGAGACCCGGGAATGAGATAAATGCTACTCAACCGCTAGACCTAAAGGTTTTTCGCGATAACTATTAAAATAACTAGTAATATATGTGTATGTATATTTGTGCTAATGCAAAAGTGTATGTAAAAGTATTTAGTATGTGTGTGTGTGTATATATATATATGTATATACACTAACTATATATGTGTGTGTACTTGTGCTAATGAAAATAGTTAGTATAAGAGATGGTTGTATATCACTATATCTAGCTTCCGACGTTGGCAAACTTTGCTTTATTTGATTAATTTATTCACCATTCACAAACTAAGATGGCCGATATCTTAGTGAAGGCACAACAGGCGATAATATTTGGATGTTAAAGTAGAAAATCGGACAGGCCACCGATCGATGTGTACGGAATTTTGTCAAGGACCCAATAGAGAATATATATATATATGTATCGGTTGAGATCAGTAGAGGTAGAAAGTGAAGTAAGATACGAGACTTTCAATCAAGCTCTGCTACATGTACAAAAAGGGAAGAGGTTTAAAATTTGTTTGTTTTTAAAAAAGAGTTTTTTGTACACGTGTCAGCGCGTAATTAAAAGCCTCATATTTTGCCTCACTTTATGACTCTTATGATCTGAACCCATATATGTATATATACACACACATGTGTGTGTTTTTATGTATAAGTATTACGTATAAATGCGCGTATATTTATATATGTATTTGTGTTTGCATACATATAAATATACACGTACACACACGTGTGTGTGTTTATGTATAAGTATTACGTATAAATGTGTATATGTTTATATATGTATTTGTGTTTGTATTCATATAAATATACATATACATACATATATATATATATAGTATTCAGTTTCACTCGTATATATGTTTTTGTATTGTTTGAAAATATTGTATTAGTTGACTTTTCAATATATTGTAATTTATACTATATTAAAAAATTAAGTAGGATAATACTTTAGAAGAGAAGGAGTATTTTTTTCCACACGTCTAGAAAAAAAGTCTATTTTAAGATAATTCCATCAAATTTTTGTTAGTTCTAAAATAATAATTATATGCATTGGAACAGCATGATGCACTAACTTCTAGATAAATAATAAAGAAAATAATATAACTTATTGGCCATTGTAGTTACAAGAATGGATAATATAACATATATACTTAAATGAAACAAATCAATTTTTTTTTCAAGAACGGTGTATATACGGGGATGCAGCTTTTGTCAAGCTCGCCTCCATGGCATAGTCCAGTTGATACTCATGTTGTGGATTGCCAACAAGAAGTCATGAGTTCGAATCCAGGGACGCGCACAGTGTGGGTTTTCCTCTGCTGTCAGGCCAAAGGCCTGGTTTGTGGGGACGCCTTGTGTGGATAACTGTGTAAGATCTCATCCAATCTAAGAGGCTGCTGGACTTCTGATTTACATCCTCCACGTAGTTCCTTAGGACTGAGGCAGTAGGGCTCTTTGGAATGGGATAGAATCCTCCACCGCTCCCCCCTCACCGCATGCGTGACCGCACGACACGTGGCAAAAGGGGGAGGTGGTGAGGCTGGGTGCGGATAACCATCATCCAGCCTCACCACCCCCTACTGGTGCCACGTGTCGCGTCCTGAGCCGCGCGGTGAGTGAGGAGATCTCATCCCCTTTGGAATAGGGTTCAACATTTTGCCAACAAGCTTTTATCAAGCTGGCTGTAGGTTGGAGATGCAAAGAATTGTCTTTCCAATTGCGTGTGTTCGAAAGCCAATAATGACAAATCGCTTGTAGCAAAAAAAAAAAAAAAAAAAAAAGTTAGCCCCAATCCAGGACCCCACACCCCGGTCTGACGAGGCAGCTGGAAATATGTAAATCAAGTATTCAGCAGTCCGTTTAGAAGGAGGCACAGTGCTTACAGATCTACAAGGAGCTAACCCTCAAGACCCTCCATTGGAGTCTAAAGATGTTGCTTCCAAACCGCAGGCTGCGAGACTCGAACGTTACATCTTGTAGCAAATCTACCCATTCAGAACCAACTGAGCTATGACTTACGGGCAATAACAAATCGCTTTGTTTATCGGTAGGCAATGGCTTCATTTGAGGCAATTGTTAGAGGTTTACAACTGATAAATAGATGTGTATGTATATACACATATACATATATACATATATATAGACATACGTTAGTATTGTGTTTTCATAAGTCACTTTTCTTTACAAGCTCAGTATACTGGACTTAATAATTCTTTTTGTAAATCTCCAGCAAACCTAGTTAACTTTTGGGCTTTCTATTCTTTATTTTAAGACAAACCTGTCTTTCTAACTGACTTGTAGTACACTCTTGGCATCATTCCACTTATGAAGTTAATAAGGTATTGTTTAACTGACTTTCACTCTCCCCAAGCTTTAGCGATAGTTTTTGGTATCGTTAGAATATAATGTGTATGCTTGTTGTTGTAATAAGTCCATAAGGGTTCTTTATATGTATTTTTATTTTTACTGTATGTCTTGGAAACATATAATGACATGATAATCACTCACTAAATTGATTCTTTATGCCATTGTAAAGTAAGAATATATTTTGTAAAGGAAGTTGCTTGGTTTTCACTCTTTGAATCACTTCCTTTCAAAAGACTTCTCCCATTACTCAAAATTCAAGGTTCAAACCTAACCCTTTCCTCATGATTGGTGCATTTTACTGGTAACCCACAGCATAAAGTCTAATGATTAAATCAAACAGCTTACAATTGATATGTATATCCTTTGACTTATCAAAATCCATATGATTGTAATATAAGTTACCGGACTTGATTCTCGGATTATATAGTTATTTATTTCTTAAGTTTTTGATATCATACACTTTCACTCCTTCCCTTTGAAGATAAGAAACAAAGTTGTTATGACAGATTATTCATAGGAGTGTCATGATTATTTGTTTGTTAGCATGACTACTCTATGGAACATAATGCTTCTCTTCCATCGTTTTTATTTATATCTTAGAGCAAAAGATGAAATCCTTCACTTCGAGAGTCTCTACCGTCCCAGCCTCAAGAAGCATGTATAGAGAATGCAAATCAGGAGTCCAGCGACCTACTAAATTGGGTCAGATCTTATATTGTGACCCACACAAGGTGTGCTCCCGCAAGCCTAGGCTGAAGGAACACGCACACTGTGCGTGTCTCTGGAATCGAACTTTTGATCTCTTAAAACAAATTCTAACTCAAATATTAACTGAGCGCTTTTTTACATGTGACGACGCGTGATTGGAAATTTCATATTTTGCCTCATCTTTAGCCTTCCCACATCTGAACCGGTCTTTTTACTTGTTAGATTTGGAGTTAATGACTAGCATGATGAGTGATTGGTTTAAATTACTCACCACCGGAACTTGCGCATTGACAAACATGCGGCGACCTTCCTAGAAATGTTCTTGCCATTTACAGATTATATTCACGATTTTTTTGCTAAATTGTACAGCTACCTTACATTTGACAACTGTAACAAGTTATTAAATTTTATAATACAATGAAATAATCACACGATTAAGACAGCATACGCCTAGGGTAGCTATGTTGGTGAATGAAGAGATGGAAGCATGTGTCAAGTTGTTGATTTGGTATAATATTTTGGAGATATTCATGTGAATTCAGTTCGTTGCGCATTTGAAGCGCACAGAAATTGTCGGTCGCTGCTCTAATTTCATTTTGTTTCTTGATAAACCATGACCGGATCATCAGTTAGTCAATAACAGTCAACGGTTTAATCCTAATAGCCCAGTATACAAAGTATTGCAGTTCAGGGATTAATGGCTGTCCGGCCTCAGCAGCACCTCAGTAGGACAACACGACGCCCTTATAACATCAAAGAATCTATTTAAGGTTTGCATCTCGGCATTAACTTCAGTATATATGCTGCACTTCGGACTACCTCATTTAGGCAATGCTTAGTCATGCATTTCGGAAAGGCCAAGTCACGCACTTCGGCAAGGTTCAGCTGTGTACCACAGCAGGTCATGCACTTCAGCAGAAGACAGATGTGTACCACAGCAGGTCATGCACTTCAGCATAAGACAGATGTGTACCACAGCAGAATAAACTCATTACGATAATACTTCGTGGGACCCTCAAACGGAGATACTTCTCCAATATATCGACTACAGCTGTTTGGTCTTCCTGAACACGCCAAGGTCATAACCGCCGGTCTATCAGTTACATCAACCAGGCCGGCCTATTGATCACATCAGTCGACCTATTGATCACATCAGCAGACCTATTATGCCTTAGGCTCTCTGCCCTAAACAAAGCGTCTTCTCCAAGCCATCATGAGAGTTTTTAGATTGAGAGAAAGATCTATAAAGGTAAGAAGAACCAGACTTTACAAGGGAGATCCACCCTGCTCCTCGGCAAATACTGTGAGAAAACCCTAACTCCCCCTTTTACGTTATAATCTCAATGAGATATGGCCCAAACTGACTTGAGCATCGGAGGTTTTTCCCGGGGCCAACCCCCCGGGACCTCTGACCTGTGCTTACTGGTGCAGGATATTTGGCGTTATTTCAGCCACACATTTTCAATTCCAGTTGACAAATTCTTTACGTCAACTGACAGAGCTGAATTGAGGTCTTCTAGACCCTTGGTGAAGATCCGGCTTTATCATTTCTTGTAGTGAAGAAAAAAAAACATACTCTTACCCATAACACTTCTATCGTCTTAAATTTAAAGCGCTTCGTAAAAGATGTAAATCATAATCCCAGCAGTCTCCAAGGTGAGAGGTTCATACTTAATATCTATAAAGTGTCAAGACCAAATATATTCTGACATAAGAAACTGACCGCATGATTCTAACATCTATATTTCTTTTGGTTTATGACTATACATGTGATGTCTTTTTCATAATAATTAAATGAAAAAAGGGAGAGAGATGTCTTTTTCAATTTGAAAACACAGGTTCTGAACTTTATTACATGGAAAGGAAGATTCGAATTATTTTGCCGACAATCGAATTTATAACTAGAGGACAAACAATTGAAATAAATTCTTTCATTTTAGGGCATAAGGATATGTTTGTTTACATGATTTAAATTATAAGTTAAATCGAAAATATATTTCAAATAATTTAACTCAGAGATTTTTTTTATTGTTACGCTTCAGATTTAGGCATGAGACAACTATCAGTGTAGAAGCATGAAATGTTAATTTTATGGGTCTAACAATAAGGCCAATTTTTGGAGCTCCTTTGTTACTGACCAAAATAAATGGTTAACTTAATATGCCTTTGTACTTAGGTCAATATTTTTATATCAGTTCATTTTATTCATACTTTATTGTGTGAGACATGTATTACATTCCACATCCTTTATAACTAGTGTCTTTACTGAACTATCCGAAGATGCTAAAGGTAGCACCCATTGTGTAGCCCCTGGAACTTGCTTAAGACTAGGGGCATTAAGTAACCGAGCCGAGTTGAATATCAGGTTTTTGAATTCGGATTTGTTTAGTTAAACGAATTGTTTGGTGCAGTTCGTTTACTGTAATGAACTTTAAATTTTGTTCGAGTTCGGCTCGATAACACTATAACTGTTTAAACAAGCTAAATAGTTCGTGAATAGTTCGACTTGTTTTAATAGACGGACCTAATCAGGTGTTTAAATTCGGCTCGTTTAAGTAAAATTAACGAACGAACTTGAATCAAATACGAATTAAACTCGAACAGTCTGCAAAATATTCAGTTTGCTTAACACCTCTACCTACGACTTCCCGTCTATGATATTTAGTTCTATTTAGTATTTGGCTCATGTATCATTTTGTATTGTGTCTCATTTTGTAACTTTCACAATATGGCTTTTTAGTATTTGGCTCATGTAGCATTTTGTATTGTGTATCATTTTGTAACTTTCACAATATGGGTATAAAAAGAGCGTTTCCGATGTACTAGTCTTTTGCGTTTTGCACAGGATCTAGAGAGGGGCTGGATCGCTTTGCGATCTGATGTACGCAGACTCACTTTACACTTTAAATATGGGGAGGGGTCGAATCGCTTTGCGATCTGATGTACACAAGCTCACTTTACACTTTGTGCAAAAGGCAGTTTCCGAGACTCAAATTCGTGACCTCAAGGTCACAGAGCAACAACCTTACCAGTTGCTTCAAGGCTCGTCCTCCTCTCACAATATGGGTATGATGTTATTAAATGTTAACTTTCATATTTTATTCTTTCTATTTAAAAAAAAGCTATCCAAATTGACTTTAGATGAGCACATATTTTATATTTATACATCAGTCTATTATTTTCACTTTTTACCATGTTCGACTTATATTATATTTTTTTTTATCATATTTTTCACTTTATTCCGACCACTTCCTATAAAGATCTGTCAATCAGCCACCAAAAAAAAAAAAAAAATTCCTTTTTCAAGATTGAAATTCAGTGCCGTAAATTTTGGCAACATTAACAATCAAAGTCAAACCATTCTGCCATGACATGTCTTATAATTTTACCCGGAAAATTTTATTGATAAAACTATATTCGATGTTCCTGCTCAGTGCTATATATATATATATACACACATATATGTGTGTGTGTGTCTATATATATATATATATATATATATATATATATATATATATATATATATAATTCTAGTCAGACACAGCAGCATAGAATATTTTATACATCCATCTTATCTTGTATTGCTGTAGACATTAGCAAACATGTGAATCCATTGAAGCATGTTACCCATAATATATATAATATATGATAAAAAAACCTTATCATTCAGAATTATTCCAATCTCGTTATCTTTGTGACGAGACTAAACCATACTTGATACTTTTTTTCTAAAAAAAAAAAAGAAAAAGAAAAAAGAGGACACCCTAGAAGTAAAAGGGGTAGTGGTGATTTAATTTAGATTATATCTTGATCGACCAAATAATCTTCATTTTTATACCAATGGGATCTCCTTAATTCAACATTTTTGCCCGTTAGTGCACGTGACTGCTAGTATAGCTGGACTCTCCGTGTGTTCAAAGTTCAAACCATTTCATTTTCTGGAGAACATGAGACTTAGGTTTTTCGAGAGCAAAACGCGAAATCTCTCGTCATTTGATCCCCACTGTACTAGTCACATAAAACTTGTGGAGGATGCCAATCAGGTGTCCTGCGGCCTTCTAAGTTGGCAGGCTGCACACGAAGACCTACGCAAGGTGTCCCCTACAAACTAGCAGGAGTGGAGCAATTGTTTCCTACAGACTAGCAGAAATAGAGCACTCACACTGCGAGTGTCCCTGGATTCGAACCCTTGCCGTCTTGGGAGCAATACTCAACCCGAATACCAACTAGAAACATCTCTCATCCTGTATAATGAAAACTTTCGATGGAAACATACTATTTCTATGCAACAAAATAAAGACAGTTATTTTTTTTATATATGTTACTCAACCGTTACATTAAAAACTTGCGTGTAATTCTTTTCCCTAAATAAAGAAAAAAAAGACCTGGATATTGGAAACATCTCCCATCCTTAAAAAAAAAAAAAAAAGGCTAACTTCAACCGGTAAGGGTCCCTGCCACACCCAATCCGAAAGGTAGTGTAGGGAGGTAAATAAGGTACGCAACGGCCCGCTACCAGGAGCTTGGTCATTTACACAGTAGTCTGCATAAGGAGCCCCCAGCACTGCAGGCAAGCCTACAGGCCAAGAATCTCCCATACTTTGCACTTGCTGGGAAAGGGCTTTCTTGCCAAAACATGCTGGGAAGGAGTTTTCTTGCCTTTGACAAGCATTGAACCCTGACCTCCCTTTCGAGAACCCCTACCCGTAACCAGTTAGGCTATGTCCTGGAGAACTATCTCCCATCCTATTGCAACCTTTGTCGTTTGAATCTCAAAACTCAAGTGTCCGTTTGGATTGTCATTTTCCTTGTTCATTTTGTTTTTTTCATTAGGATGATATAAGCAAATATCTGATTTTTTTTATTTTTGACTAACCAATAGTAAAATAAAAGTAAAATATTCAATGAGGTATTTGTTTCAATCTATATAACACACTCTTTAATATAATGTAATCGGGTTATGAATTTTACAGTAAAGTTTAATTCACTTTTATATTTTTCATGATGTAAAAGAAATAATTCTTACACAAATTAATGACATGTTCCTTAAAAATTGATTACTGTATATTAACTAACGCGTCATAAGAATTAAAAAGTTAGACTACGAATGCCAAACAAAAAGGCTGAACAATTTAAGAAGTTACTAAGTTTCTGATTTATATCTTTCACGCAACTGTCTTCAAAATCAGTATGAACTTTTACGACTAGAAAGTCAAACAAAAAGATACAGGGGATGGGAGAGACGTCACTTTAAGATATTCTAATGTTGATGTAATTAGTCAACTAGAAATATCCAAAAAGATTAAAATATAATGCATTGGGATTTGTCAAGTATATAAATTAAAATGAGTCATATTCCCGCTCTCTATAGTGTCTATAATTGACCATAACAATTAGTCAATCCTTTATCTTAAATTGGACTTCGTTTTTTTTTTTTTTTTAGATTTGTTCAAGGTTAAACTGAATCAACCTCGAAGCTAAATGAGCCGACCAATGACTTTATGTCACCTGAGTATGCAACAATATTATCTTATTGTCTTATAAGTTTTACCTTAGCAGTGTAAGGGAGTCAGGTGTACACAATATCATCGATGTGTTGAAAATACACAGAGGTTGTTTTCAGATGATCCATAATGAAATTGCGTCAATTTATGTCGATCGACTGCTACTTCACAATACAAGAAGCACAACCAATTTAGTGAGTCATTTTGCTTTATTTCATCATATAGAAGATTATGTAATCTAATAAGTTTACATAATATACACTAATCTGATAAAACTTTATTACAAAATATCGAGATAACAAAAATGTCACGCCAAACGATAGAGTATCGCTAATTGAGCAGTCAATATAATATGTACAATGAAGTTTGGTCCATCTCCAACCCAAAACACCAAATTTTGTATCAAATCATTCATTTGGTGCAATAAACAGTAAAAAATACTTCAACCACAAATACCAAATTCAGCACCAAATAAAAATATTCCTTAAAGATTCTTCTATCATTCTATTTTTAGTTCATTATTATAAATAATTTAACACAAATTTAACATTCATATAAATTTAACGTAAATATTCATTAATTCATTATTCATTGATTTAACTGAGGTGGACTATTTCTTAAATTGTTCCTATAAATTTAAAAAGTTATAAATAAAATCAAATTAATTAAAATTATTATAACGAAATTAAAGAAATTAACAAAATTAATATTTTTAAGAAAATTAAAATGGTGATGTGGCGGATGAATAGTGATTTAGTGCAATGAATAGTGTTGCACCTATTTGATGCAACACTACTTATTTTCACCTATTAGGTGTTGAGTTTGGTGCTTAGTTGAAATAGATTTTTGCAACAAATGGGTGTTTTGTTGCACTCATTGGAGATGACCTTAAGATATTCTTTAAAGAGCCAACGAGTATGACGACCTATAAATATAATATGTACAATATTAGAACTCGGCTATCACATGTGATCCCAAATTATGCACCGGAAAGTCACGTGACTAATGCCTTGGGATTTGCACCAAATATGTGTATTCATTCTTTTGTCCGGTTGAATTCGACACTTTCTGAGAAGACAGCTTTCATAAAAAATTGGAAATTCATGTAGTTGTTTGATACACGATACGTCTAACATTTTAAAATATACGTTTACTTCTAGTGTTGTTTTGGACTAAAAGTCATGATCAATTTCAACTCAAACCATAAGAGATTACCTCAATTTTTATAGAAAAACTTTACTCCAGTAAAAAAAAAAAATCTTCTACTAAAAAAGTACATCTTTTTTCTTCTTCTTCATAAAAAGAAGTCTTTCTCCTTTTATACTCCCTTCTTCTCGGGGATGGGGTTGGGTGGGTGCTGGAAGATGGGAGAGAGGATCTGTAGGTCCGACCGAGAAGAGGAGGATAGGATCACCTCACCACAAAGGAGGTGCGGTAACGCGTGACCGCGCGACACGTGGCAACAAGGGGGTGATGAGGCTAGATGAGGGTCACTCACCATCCTCCTTGCCGCCACGTGTCGCATGGTTACAAAGGGGATGAAGAAAGTTAGGGTGAGAATATCCCAATATGAGAAGAGGAGGCGAATGAGAGAGGAAAGAGACAACAGAGGGGAGAGGGAGAGGAAGTCGGTGAATGGGATAGCTAGTGGTTGGGAGAAGAGAAAAAAGGTAGCGAGACGGGGTTAAATTTAGAGTATAATAAAAATACTAAAGGCATAACAGTAAATACACAGTCAACCTGACCTTTTAGTCTAAAATCACATAGAAAGTAAATATCTATTTTGAAACATGATGGGCTTTGTCATATATCAATCCAAACCAAATCCGAGGTAAACGTAATTTTCTTTAAAGAATTAGGAATGACAAGTTGGGTTGACGCTAACGTATACATAGGTTGACGAGTTTTAAAAGATGGACTTTAAATTTCTCATTGGCAGGTTCGGGTTGCCATGTTTGGTATGTCGAGTTTGACAGGTTAACGTATAATTTTGCATGTTTTAGGTAACTTTCAAGGTTGATAGGTGGGTTTTGGCGGATTGATGGGTGAGTTTTTGAATATGGCAAGTTATGTCGGTTTGACGTGTCATTTTCGAGTTTGACAGATCAACACGCGTGCCAGATGGGTTTAACATGATTTTGAGCCGTACCGCTGGTGACCAAACTTAAACCTGCGAAAATGTGTTTCGTTTTGTGTCTGATTAACATGTCGTGTCAAAATTTGTCATCTATCAACCAACTTTTGAAAACATTTGACATGGACCAATAAAAAAAAAGAAAGAAAAAAGAGAGTCGAAACACGCTTTTTTTTTTTGCGTTTCTAATTATTCATCATAAACGGCTTAAGATTGTAGAATAAAAATAAAGAGATATGCTCTAACTTCCAACAAAGTCTCAACATATAACACAATCTTTGAATTCAGTGTCAATATGAAAGTTGTAAGACATATAAAAAGCTTTTTAAAACATTTTTAATCTCCCTAAAAGAGATTTATAATTCAAATTGTTACCAAATATAGTTGAGACGACTGGTAAGCTGGAAACCCAAAAGGCGCCTTTGGCACACCAATTCGAAATAGTGACGCCTCAAAGGGATCTTTGGTTAGGGTGTTAATCGAACCGAATAGTTCGCAGATAGTTTGAGTTAAATTCATATTTGAATTGAGTTCTTTCGTTAATTGTACTTAAACGAACCAAGTTCGAACACCTAATTAGATTTGTTTACTAAAACGAGTCAAACTGTTCTTAAACTATTCGGCTCGTTTAAAGAGCTACAGTGTTTTCGAGCCGAATTCGAACAAATTTGAAGCTCGTTACAGCAAACGAGTCGAGCCAAATAATTTATTTAACTAAACAAATCCAAATTCAAAAATATAGTATTCGATTTGGCTCGGTTCGTTAACGTCTTGGTGCATCACAATCTACAACTGCTTTTATGCGAAAATTTTCCAAAAACTCCATCCAAATCAAGTTCATCCTACCCTCTAAGCATTCGTTGGTCATCAACTACATATTACCCTCAGAAATACATTATAACTATTCAAACTCATCAACTAATTCATTAATATTTATGTACACACACGCTATATTTAGGACCTAAAAAAAGTTCCCGATCCACTAAGCTCCCGCGTTTGTGCAGGGTCTGAGGAGGGGCTGGATTGTTTCGCGATCTGATGTACGCAGCCTTACCACCCTACACTTTATATAAGAGACTGTTTCCGCGGCTCGAACCTATAACTTCAAAATTACATAGCAGCAACCTTATCAGTTGTTCCAAGGTCCGTCCTGCTGCGATTTTATAGTTTATTATTAAATTTGCTTGTGCTGCTGGGATTTGGTTCATAGAATGACTGAATAGTGGTTAAAGGATAGATTTATGATGATGATGGTGTGGCAGCCTGTAGTTTGAACGGTCAAGATCATGCATGTGTATGAATCTTTTCTTAGTTGTATTTCACGTTTACGCATGATTCGCCATTTACTTGCCACCCACAGAAACAGCATAAATAAATCATTGGTTTGAATAGTGAAGCGGTCGATCAGATCGTTTTCGTAACCGGACAGAATAAAATGTTGTAACTGGGAAAAAATATTTAAAAAAAAAAAAAAAAACTCTACCTTCAACAACAACAACACATACCCAACATATCTCACCGACAGCAAAAGCTATCGCTAGGGTTTGGGGAAACCAGTAGCTAGACTTGCCAAGGACGTGCCGATCAGAATGGCTATACTATACATAGAAAATCCGCAGGATAGCATGCGATATCAATCAATACGAGACGAGGGGTCAAAAAAGAAGCTATGATGGAAGGAAGAGGTCTATTATGATGAACATGGTTCCAGAGTTCATCGAAAAGAAATTTTATCTTATTCAATCGTGGCTAGATGAGAATTAGGAAAAGAGACTTGATCTTATTCAATCAGTGAGCTAGATGAGAAAGTTAGAGCACCGCCCATGTCAAGGCGGAAGCTGCGGGTTCGAGTCCCGTCAGTCCCGATGATACTTAGACAAACAATACCTCCATTCCAAAAGGCAAAAAGTTTGCTTAAAAATTGGTCAGATTTAACTCACAATAAATTAATTTGTTTACATATAAATTCATTTTAATTTAACCTAAATTTTATTCAGCTCATATCGCTTGCAATCGTATTCCAAATGCCTTCAAATTAAGCTAACTTGTGATCGCTAAGGTGTTGTTTGATCTGATGAAAGTAACCTCTGAATTTACATATTTTTATTTATTGATATACGTTATTCACGTTTCATATTTATGTTAAAGTATCATGTTAGATTGAGTTGATTGCTTTATGAGACGTTTCATTGCATCACTTATACAATTTTCGTATTCTATTAGAATAAAGAGAAAAGTGAACTTATAAACCTTGACATATGAAAAAAAGAGATTTTAACCAACAAAAATGCACAACCGGGATTTGTCGGTGCCGACACTACAAACATGGGTTCGGATCGCCTGACCCTTCTTTGAGGCAGTAACAAAGGACTTGCTGTCACGTGGCAGCAGGGGGTGGTGAGACTGGATGCGGTGACCCCCATCCAGTCTCACCACCTCCCCTGCTGTCACGTGTCGGACGGTCGCGTGGGAGGTGAGGTGTTTGGCGGTCAGGGGATCCGTTCCCTAAAGCTGCCGTTAAAGAAGTCTGGTTATTGAGGGGAAAGGATCCCGTGACCGCCGAATGTCTCACCCCCTTCGTGACCCCTGCCACGTGACAGCAGGGGATGGTGAGCCTGGGTCGCACCCAGCCTCATCAACCCTCCTGCTGCCACGTGACGGACGGTCACGCAGGCGGTCACGGAGATGAGGTCAAGTGATCCCAATCGGTTATTGAGGCCATTTAAACGTCACCGGCAACTAAAAGTGCAAATCAATGCATGTGCCTCGTCGGTTGCCGGTCACCTTTTAACTCCACCCCCTCCCCTCCCCCCCTGCTGGTTTAACCGTTGGATTTCATCCACGCTTCACCGTCAACAATGTTTCGTAACACGTCCGATGTGGATCGTATCAACTTAATAAATAACATTAAAAAAAAAACAATATTCGTAACCACCCAATCACCAATAAAAAATAGACATATACATACGAACAGTTTTATTGGACATCATAAAAAATGACATGATATTCTCTATTACATTTTCCGGGAAAGAGATCGCTTTATATTTCATATCAAAAGTTATTTACATCAAAACAGACAACCCACTATACGCAGCTAACTATACAAAAAGTTAGTGCCAAAAGCAACATGAATCTCCATGATATTCTCTATTACATTTCAATTCTCTATTAGTTGTAGAGTATTTATTAAGATGTCTTCTAATCTGGATTAGACTGTCAATTAGACCAGGTCGGTTCGGACTCGGCTGGATAGGACTGCTAATTAGACCAGGTCGGTTCGGACTTGGCCTGAAAAATAAAAGACCGAGTCTAAAATTTAAACCCGATTTGAGTGTAAGTAGAACTTGAGCTTTATGAAGCTTAACCTATTTAAAGAAAGATTGGCCAGACATACTTATACATATATATGTACAAGTGCACATATATTTTATCTAAAAATAACCAAAAAACTATTTTATGCATTGTATAAGCATAAACTCACATCAATATTTTAAAAAACTATACAAATTAATTAGTAATGTATTTCTTCCATTTAAGCATTTATTGATCCCCCCCCCCCCCCCCTAAAAACGAAAGTTGTTTCTCCTTATTTCTAGTTAAACATATAGTTAACCAAAAACATTATCGCCTACTTAGTTTTCTGAACTGCTATTTATGTTATTTCTTGGAAAAACATTAGTAAAATTTTTGTGGGAGATCAGTAAAAGGTAGATCGAAAATGGTAATTGACAAGCCAAAAAACATATAAATAATAAATAATAAATCAACAAACAAGAAGATTGTGAATAGTGGGGAGATGATTAATAGATGTACTATTCTAGATCCTAATAGAACTCATGTCTTGGAGCAACTGGTAAGGTTAATACTTTGTGATCTTAAGATCACGGGTTCGAGCCGTAGAAACAGCCTCTTATACAAAAGTTATTGGAAAGTACGTTTAAAGTACTTTAGAATTTGCTCCAAACTTATATAAGAGCATGTAAGATGTTTCTTGGGAGATTAAAAGATGTTTGGAACACTTTGAACTTGCAGAAACTTACTTGGATCGATCCAAGTGCTAGTTGGATCGAACCAAGTAGAAATCCAAAGCTGAAAAATGAAGCTGAGTATTTTGTTGGACATCGATCGATATGGTCTGGGTGCAAAATTGGAGCACACTATCCAACATCGATCGATCGATTTGCCAAAAGTCAGGACTCTTCAGCTAAATTTACAACTTTTGGTCCAAGAATAATCTCCCATCATACATGAACGTTATTTAACTGACACAGAGGTTATGTTTACTGCTGAAATGGTATTTCAAAAGTAGTTTTACACAACCCAAGGCTTATAAATATCAGGTCTTGCTATTTTAAACAAATAACTAATACTTTTCCAAAAAAGCTGAGAATTTTCAGCAATATTCTCTCCTCCACAATCATATCTTCTTCTTCCTCCTCTATCAAACACTTCTATTGTGCAAGTTCATCTTCTTCTTGTAGAGCCAACGAAAGGAATAAGCCGTTATATCCTGGGAGACTTGTGCCGTGTGGTTCACCTCGCTCGTGGTGAAGACATTTTAGCTTTAATGACAGCAACTAACGTTGTGTCTCGGCTTTTATATTCTCTTTGTATTTCTTGTTTTTTACATATCCTTTCATATTTTCCAACAAAAGTGTAGAGTAATGCTGCGTACATCAGATCGCGAAACGATCCAACCTCTTTTCGGAACCTTACGCAAACGCCAGAACCTATTGCATAGAGAATGCCATTAATTCTAGATTCTAATAACAGTTACTCTAGAACATTGGAAGAGTTCTTTTTCTCACCTTTTCTTCACTCTTTTAAGTTTGACAGAATCGTAGAATATTTCATATTCCGGTCCAAATAAAATAAGTCGATGTGTACTTTTCCTCTTTACTAACACTTCAGTGTGGAGTTTTTGGAAAGATGCGAACACCAAGAGAATTAAGGTGGTGTTTGGTTTGGGAAATGGGCATAAGAGAATGGGTTTGGAGGAATCCAAACCCATTCCTGCTGTTTGCTTGGAGGAAATAGGGGAATGGATTTCATTTTGATATCCAACTATTTAGTAATAGATATCGTTTTTTGATATACTAGGCCCCTTATCTATCAAAATGTGGGAATGGGGGATGAGCCGCCACCGGTCAACGCCGGCAGCCGCCGGCGACCACTATCCCGACCGGTCACTATTCACGTTCCCATTTTAATACCAAACGACTATCACTATTAACCTCAAACCCATATCCTCCAAACTCATTCTCTATCATACCCATTCTGATTCTAATTTCGATACCCAAGTGCCAACCAAAGGCCACCTGAGTTTTTCAAGTCCTACAATATCGGTATGTGTTTTACCTTGTTTTAAAAGTCAACCTAACATATACGGTCCACCAACTGATTTAAGAACTCTTTAACTTTTACGATTTAGGTCAAATTCAAAACTCATTATAGACAACAAAAAGAAAAGAAAAACGTTCTCTTTAGTGAAACTTGACAAACTCGAACAGTTCACCTAATAACCCGCAAATTCAATAGCGGTTTGACTGACCCATTCGGTTCATTATTTCAAAAGAAAATTTATATATAAATTATCAATTAAGCTAGTTACCGTCCTATACATATGTATTCACACACACATATATGTGTGTGTTAGTATGTATGTGTGTATTCATATATATACATACATATTGATGAGACCAGAATTGCTCACGGGTGGATCAGAGATGACCCGAGTTGTGTGCCGTAAATCTTCCGTCTAAATCCGTCAATGGAACCTGAGAAGGAAGAAAAACATTAGAGGTCCCAGGACGCTGTCCCAGAAAAACCCTTTGACGCTCAAGTCAGTTGTGGGTATTTTGAGTAGGCAATTTATGCTGGAATAAGGTTTAGATGAAACCTGTAAAAAGATCTCACTGAGTTTATGGCTATTTGTGAATTGGCCGAGATGGAGTTTGTGAGAGAAGGCTCCAGAAGTAGTTCCAAAAGTTGGATTCAAAATCCCCCCCATTCCCTCGTCTGGAAAGAAGGATATTTATACCCAAGATTGAGGAGGTCTGATCCCCTGCTTGATTGATGGGACAGTGATGTGGCTGAGATAGCGGTCTTGTCCACTGCAGAGCCGCAATGTGATGAGACTAAAGCCTGAGTTGTAGCTGTGTCAGTGACTGAACCTACGATATGTAGGTCGGCACGTAATGATGAAAATAGTCTGCAGAGCTGCTTAGTGGGTCCCAGAAGACGGTAGATAATATCTTCTTTTGATCTTATCTGATACTGTTTAGGGTAGCAAAGCCAGCATGAATCCGAGGCTAAAAGCAATCCGAGGCCGAGGTGAATAAGTACTCTTTGTTTGTCGAGGTTGACTGTAAGTAGTGAATCTGACTAAAGCTTTGCCGAGCCGAGATGCTGATACAAAAACTGTCCTCGCGAGATGATCTCATTCCTCATCTGTCTTGGTCATGTTGAGGAAGTGCCGACCTGACTCAGGTATGCGGCCGAACTGAACATAAGTAATACTTGAATTTGTCTTAGCCATTTTAACAAACTTGCTTTAGCTAAAGGCATAAGACCGCTGAGCAAAAATGTATCCATGCCGAGCTGAAGCTGAGGTTCAAGCCTGCTTCCGAGGTGAAAACCTTAGCATATTCTTTGCCAAGAAGGCGAATACTGTGGGGGAGTATAGCCGAAGTGCAGCATGGCCGAGCAGCGATGCATTTGTGCCGAACTGTAGGAGTTGAACCCTTTATGCATAAGTTCTGCCGCTGACTGTTGTTGACTAACGGATGTATACTTTTTTGGATTATCATTTGCCTCCAGATTAGTTTGTCCGAGCTGACCAGGAGGGCAGGCTAATCGATTCAGAGCCTTCAATGCGTTGTCCTTTCAGATGTGACGTGTCTGCCTCTGATTGGGCTGATCTGCGCATTTACAGTCTGCGTAGAGTACGAGGCGTCAGTTACGCACCTTTTCGTATTCGGCGGTTGCAGAGATCGAGAGTGAGAGCATCGAGGTGACCCTTGGTCTGCCGAGATGAAGTCCTATAAATAGGCCTTTCAAACACATTTTTACTTCTTCTGCTTTCTGCACTTTGCTCTATCGTTCTCTTCTTCTCCGGCATACTTTCCAGACCTTTCCGGCGACTTCAATTTCTTCCAGTTCTCTCCGGTCTTCTTCTTCCTTTCTATTCTGCTCTTATTGTAAGTATTCATTTACAATTCTTCAACATGTCTGCTTCATCTCATGATTCTCAAAATTTTTCCAAGGGTGCTTCTTACACCGTCGGTGGTGGAAGGAATTCCAACTCTCCATCTCTGTCTGGGAGGACGGTCTCTGGTGACGACGTAGTCTGCGCCGGACCACCGATGACACTGCTCAGTCCAGCCTAGCTGTCACTGTGGTTGACTCTTCACCGGAACGAGCAAGGATTGCTCCTGCTCCGGTATCTGTAAATCCCCGTCCCCACTAAGGGGTCCCTCTTTGTTCTCGGGGGTCCTTGAAAGAGGTCTGGCTTCTCTTCTTGTCCAAGAGTCTTTTTGCACCCTGTTCGAGGCCGATCTGGACAGGATCTGTAAATTCCACAAAATTGACCTAAATCGGTTCGGCCCAATCCTTCCCTTACCTGGTCAGACTGCTTACGATCCTCCTAAGGATTATGAAGCAGTCTACGAAGACTACTTCAAGTCGGGATTCAATCTTCTCATTCCTGAGCCCCTTATTCGTATTATGCGGGCTTATGGTCTTAGACTTCCTCAGATCCAACCAAATGGTTTGAAGCTCATCCTCTGCTATCTTCTTTTTCTCAGAATAGCTGAGTTCCCTTTTAATGCCACTGTTTTTAGAGCCCTTTTTGCTTGTTGGGCCTCACATAGCTGGTATTATTTCAGCAAGCGAGCGTCTAACACTAACTTTCCCTTTGCCATTAATATTCCTACCTTCAACAAGAGATAAAAAGGTAGATTTTTTTTATGTCAAGAAGGCTGAGCTGCCGAGCGGAAACCTCTGGAAGTCTGGCAGAGTGGACAACATGAAGCCAGGCCCAGAATACTGCGATGAGGCAGCCAGACTGTGAAGTCTCCCAATAGTCATTGACTGGCAAAGGGTGGACTATGATATTTGGATGGCGGCCGACCTGAGCCATTCAGATGTGGGCCAAAAGTATCTGCCCCTTTCTCCTCACAACATGCTCATTGTCAGAGGTCGGTCTTGATGCACTTTTCTCTTTAGTATTTTTCTTATTTTCAGTAGCTAAATATTTTCATTCTTGATGCAGGCGCAATGGCTAATGGTAACACTTCCCATTCCAGCAAACTAGCTGAGCTGGCAGCCAGAAAAAGAGCCCGCAAGGCTAGAAGAGTGGCTGCTCTATCTGCTGGAGGAACTTCTACTTCAGCTCTGCTCCCAGTTCCTGCTGTTGCTGAGCCCGTGCAAGCAGAGCCCGAACCAGGTAACTAGAACTCTTTCCAATCTTGAATTTTTCTAAGTGTTGAACTCTATTTCTGACTTGACCTCTTTACGTTTTCTACAGCTTTGCCGATAGAAATCCTAGATGATGAGCCTGAAGTCCAACCCCAGCCTCAAGCCTCAGCTGAGATTGAAGAAACGGCAGAGGTGGGTGATGATTCAAGCCTTCGCCCAAAGAAAAGACAAAGGGACGAAGGTTTTAGTGGCCGAGATCCAGGGCCGTCTCAGCCTTTGGAAATGGCTTCTGCCGAGTCAGCTGAGGAGGTCCTGCCTCAACCAGCTGAGTCGCATGACCCAATTCTCATTGGGTTTTCAGAAGGCGATTCGGCTGCGGACCCAGCCACAGCCAAGAAGCTGAACAAGGTGACGGTTCTCCCCCTAGATCAACAAAAGTTCAGAGCAACTTCTTGGGAGAGCCTGAAGAGCATCCTTCACTCCAACATTTCCTTGGTAAGCAAAATTTTTTCTAAGTGCTTGTTAGATTTCATGACTTAGTTATTTTTCTAACTTTGCCTTCTGACGAGTCTGAGCTCAGGAGTTGGAGGCCTTGGCCCGAGGAGAAGAGTTCTTTGAAGAACTTCAAGCTAAAACCAGAGAACTTGAAGAGGCTGATCAGAAAAGAGCCGAGCTGACTCAACAAGTCACTTCTCTGCAGGCTGGTGTTTCTCAATTCCAGCAAGTCACTTCTCTGCAGGCTGGTGTTTCTTAATTTCAGCAAAGGGCTGAGGATACTGAGATGAAGTTGGCTACCTCCAACTTAAAAGTGGATGAGTTGGAACATAAGGTGGCTGACTTGGAATTGGCCTCCACTCAATCTCTGACTGAGATTGAGGCTTTGAAGAAAGATAAGGCTGAACTGTTGCAAAGAAGCAACGACTTTGAAGAGCAGCTGGACCAAATGCGTCAACAATTAGTCGAGGCGAGGTCAATGCAGTTGTTGATTTTAGGAAGTCCAAACTGTTTGAAGAAAATATGCTTCTGCTGCAGAGTTCAGCCATGGAGGTCGGCCGAAAAGAGGCCATTGACATTTGCTCAGAAGTTCATCCTGAGCTAAACAAAGAAGATCCTTGTTTGGCCGAGCTATACAACTCAAATGCCTCTCAAGAGTTCGACACTCAGTTCCAACAATTCTTGAACGGAGCCGACTTGAGGGAAGACGAGGACTAGACTTAGGATTTTCTTTGTAATTCTGCTGAGTAGATGTCAGTTGTACTCTGTACCTTGAAATCTTTATCAATGAAAAACTTTCTAAGTCCTTTGCAATTTGTAGCTCTTTCTTCTACTCTTTTGCCTCAGCTTTTTTGCCATGTTTTTTCTTTCCCAACTTATTGTTGCCGAGTTCTCATGTCGGCCTTAGTAAACTTAATCAGTTTAACTGAAAATAAACTAAGTTATCAAGCTTTGAAATATAAAATAAACCTGTTATTCTATCGAGCCGAACCAAGAATTGGCTAAGAATTTTACTTGAGCTAATAAAATTGATCTGTTTTAGCCGAGATCCAAAGTGAATAATGCTTAATAACCCAAGTCTTTAGTCAGACCTAGCCGAAGCAGGTAGGCTGAGATGAAATCTTTTGGCCCAAGTTTCCCTTGTTGTAGCCGAGATAGTAATTTCTTAAACTTTTGCAGAACCGATCTGGACTCCAGGATCTATTCTGCTTAATACTTCTTAAATTCTTCCAAGTACTGACTGTTGAGTCATGTTTTCATAGGACTGATCTGGATTCCAGGGTCTGCCCTATCTGATGCAGCCCAGGTTTCCTTTGCAGCGGCCGAGATAAAATTTTGCTCAGCAATTCAGAACCGAACCTTTTACAGAGCCGATCTGAACTCCAGAGTCTGCTCTGTATGACAACTCTTGGATTCTTCCAAGTGTTAAGATGTCGTTTACTCTCATAAGACTGATCTGGACTCCAGGGTCTGTCCTATATTAGATTTTTTGGCTCAGCAATTCTTGGGTTGAGATTCCATAAGACTGATCTGGACTCCAGGATCCGTCTTATATTATATGGCTAGGTGTCCCTTGTAGCGGCCGAGATAAAATTTTGTTCAGCAATTCAAAACCAAACCTTTTGCAGAGCCGATCTGGACTCCAGGGTCTGCTCTGCATGACAACTCTTGGATTCTTCCAATATGTTAAGATGTCATTTACTCTCATAGGACTTATCTGGACTCCAGGGTTTGTCCTACATTAGATTTTTTGGCTCAGCAATTCATGGGCTGAGATTCCATAAGACTGATCTGGACTCCAGGATCCGTCTTGTTACGGTGTTAAACTTGTCACATTCAAGATTCCTTTGAGATAATTAGATTGCAAATAGTTGAGTTCCCAACATGGGAGGACATTTAGCCCGAGCTGAAGCTTTGCTGAATCAGAAAGCTGAGGCATTGAAAGAATTGAGATAAACCCCTGATAAGCCTTAAAGCCGAGGTAAACCTTTGCCGTGGTTAGGAGGATACCATATCATTTTCTTGACCTGATGAGCCATAAGAGAGAAATCGTCGAAATGGGGAAGCTTGTGTCCTGAGCTACTTCATGAGCCATAAAGCAGGGATCGGCTAAGCGCGAATCCTGTCGGGCCCCAATTCTGTTAGGACCCATAAAACAAGAAAGATGCATATTCTATTCAACCGTATTTACAAAACAGGAAAGATACCAGATGAGTAGAGAAAGAGTGTCGTGGTCCCCCTATATAAGAACAAAGGAGACGCACAATGTTATGGGAACTATAGATGGATTAAGTTGCTAAGGCATACTATGAAGCTATGTGAGAGAGTAATCGGCACTAGAATTAGGAGAGAAACTCAGTTATGGTGAACCAATTTGGTTTTATGCCAGGAAGGTCAACTACGGAAGCAATACACATTATCAAGAGATTAATGGAGAAGTGTAGGGAGAAGAAGCGCGATTTACATATGGTTTTCATCGATCTTGAAAAAACATATGATAGTGTGCCACGTAGCCTGATCTGGGATAGTCTGGATGCAAGAGGGATCCCTATGAAGTATATAGACATAATTAGAGATATGTATGCTAGGACAAAAACAACCGTTCGTACGCCTATGGGGAATACGGACTTCTTTTCGGTGGAAGTAGGCCTCCATCAAGGGTCTGCGTTGAGCCCATTTCTTTTTGCAGTTGTCCTTGACGAGTTGTCAAAGCCGATACAGGAGGCAGTTCCGTGGTGTATGCTTTTTGATGATTATATTGTACTAGTCGCAGAGAGTAGGCATACCCTGAGTATGAGACTAGAGCAGTGGAGAGGTGTTTTAGAGAGAAAAGGCTTACGGATTAGCCGTTCTAAGACAGGGTGCCTGCACTGCGACTTCAGCGGCGTATCTGACAGTGAGAATAGTTAGCTCACCATCGATGGTCAAATGGTACCACAGGTAAGTAAGTTTAAGTACCTAGGATCATTTGTGCAGCAGAATAGAGACATAGATAGTGATGTAGCACATCGAGTTCAAGCAGACTGTTATAGATGGAGGGCGACCTCAGGGGTGCTTTGTAACAAGAATTTCTCAACTAAATTAAAGAGAAAATTTTATAGGGTAGCAGTGCGACTGGCAATAGTATATGGGACAGCCTGCTGGGCCATCAAGAGGTCGCAATTGCAGAAGATGGAAGTGGCAGAGATTAAGATGTTGAGATGGATGTGTGGCATACAAGGCTAGACCGGATCAGAAACGATGTGTTTTAAGAAAAGTTAAGCGTGGCTAGTATAGGAGATAAGGGAGGGAAGAATGAGATGGTTTGGGCATGTTAAGCAGAGACAGACAACGGCGTCGATCAGAGCAATTGAAAGCCACAATGTAGAGGGGAACATGAGTAAAGACAGTCCCAAACTAACTTGGGATGAACAGATTAGGCACGACATACTAAATTTGCACCTCTCTGAGAACATGGTCTAGGATAGGAGTTCATAGAGACATAAGATTAAAGTTAACGAGGCATATGTCATATATAGGGACACCTTAGAATATATTTAGGAACATAGATAGGCATAGACACTATCTACACTTTAGATTGACTTTGCACTTGTTTGTTTATGTTTTACCGTTCTTTTGCATTACATATACATATACACATTATGTGTATTTTAATGTCGAAAGCCTCTTCTTTGTATCTCTTGAATTCTCTCAATAACACACTAGCACAACATATCTCTATTATTATGTCATTTATGCAGGTACATATAGAGCCGAGGGTCTCACTGGAAGCAGACTCTCTATTCCTTGGGACAGAGGTATTGTTTGCCTACCACTTACCCTCCCCAGACCCTAGCGATAGCTTTTAATGTCGTTGGAATATACTGAATACGGATGATGATGCAATTGTATCTGAATGCTGAGATATAAATAATGATTGAGAAGCAATATTTAGAAATATCCTATACTTAGAATTTGTTGCAGAAACCAAAAACTGCATGCCCGATAAGAAATGGAAGGAGGTTGATATAGAATAAAACAAAATAACTGTTTCTTATATTATAAAGTAGCAGTTGCAACACAGTTTGATACAATTTTCATTATGAGTCATCGAAAAACAACATCTGTGTGTTTATAACACATAAGTATAGTTATGTATATCCAACTCTTTATATCCGGTCATAGACGAAAGCTTCTAAAACAGCAAAAGATTATCGGTGCCTAACCAAAAGATGAATTGAGAATTCCGTTTCAAAAATATAAACTTAAAATTTACTAATGGTGGGTGAATTGTCAAAGCGAAAATAATATTTACATTACCATTTCTTTTAAAAAATACTCTCCGTCCCAAAAATATTGTCTTCGTCACATAATCTCATCACATGTGAAAATAGGACGGAGGGAGTAACATTAAATGTTTATCCTCAGCTTTTAACATAGACTCGCACATCAGTTATTCATTTTTCGAATAATAACATTCCAAAAGTGCCCTTAACAGAATAATAAAATTGTTTTGGGAATGACATAACTAGCTAGACACTAAAAACAACAACAACAACATTACCCCATTTCCTTAGAGACTCCTGTCTATGGCGGTGTATTGGGAGATCAGATGTACGCAATCATATCCATGTGTTAGAAACACATAGAGGCTAGACACTAAAAACAGAAATATCAAAAAAAGATTATGCGGAATATATATTGAGAGGCTCAAAATGTATGTGCTTTAGTTAACCCCTGTTCCCAAGGGTCATGACACACATGAAACATGATTAAGTTAAGGCATGCCATGTACCCATGTCCCTAATCTCTTTGAACGTCTTACCTTACCTACAGCAAAATCAGACAACCAACCTTGCTCTTTCATACACACACACACAGAGGCACTGTGTGTGTGTCAGGTCTATCATTAAATCCACTGGAGTGATGCTGACTTTGCAGGTATTTGGATCACCTATAGAAAATCAATCCTGAAATCGAGTGGAGCAGACTAAGAGGGGCGTCGTAAATCATTTACGGATGGAGAGGTCCATGTGCATGTATGCTACGGAAGCAGTGAATAAAAGGAAAAAGGCAGACATCAGCATCAATGGCTCTGCAAGCATGAATACTTGGTTGAACTTGTAGTGGACCTGCATTATCAACAACTGGTTTTATTAGCATAATATATCAAGCACTTTGTTTCCATTTCCAATGTAGTCAAGGACCCCCTCTTCGACTTTGGAAGATGATGAAATAAAACAAAATGACACACTAAATTAACTGCGCTTCTTATATTGTGAAGTAGCAGTTGATCAGCAGAGTCAATCTTCATTATGGGTCATCGGAAAACAACCTATGTGTGTTTCTAACACATGTGTATGGTTGTATACATGCGACTCCCTATGCGCCGCCATAAGCGGAAACCTCTAAGGGAATGGAGTAATTTGTTGTAATATATCAAGCACTGGCATTAGTAGTGCAATCATCACTTTAAATTAGGAGCTTTCCTCTACTATTGGTAATGTATCTCTCATTATATTTCTCCGACCAGCTGGTGAGTGATCAAAGTGCCAAATTTTTTAGCAAATAACAACAACGCAGTAGCTTTATTCTCACTAGATAGGGGCAACTATATGGATCATTTCTTTCCATTGCGTTCTATCATGTATTCTCCATGTCTTTTTCAGCATCCATCTTCCCATTAAGAATTAGTTTCTTCTCCGATCTCACCATGGGTAACCAATGCATCTAAAGGTATTCAAAAAAGCTTACCTTCTTAAGCATGATTCTCTCATTTAGCATTGATAGATACCACTCCAACTTCCTGCCTAAAAAATTCACCTTTCTATCTTTTTAACTTTTTTCATATATTCCCCTCTACCTTAAGATTCTCATCCTGCTACCCCATTTTCTATCTAAACTCCCAAAAAAAAAAAAAAAAAAAAAAAACCTAGGTTTCAATGTAGTCAACATAAGAGGGTTTTTTTTTCCTTTTTTTTTTTTTGAATCAATCAACATAAGAGGTTAAAAATTACAAAAACACGCCAGAAGAATGTCCAAAAAAGGTCTCTTCTATACAGAAGGAAAAGCCATAAAAATTAGTAGAGTACTATCCTAGTTAACAATAAATCAAAAAGCTTAAATTAAACAACATTTCTACCCTATGTCAATGACGCATGACCCATTCCACAAAGGACATTAGGGTTGCAAGGGGTTTTTGTATTCCAATAACCTGATATAGGGTAACCAAGTAGGTATTAAGACTTCATAAGAAAATCATATAGCAAGGCTTGAGATGCAACTACCCAAGCTCCCTCCTCATGCAGCCACCTACCCCCTCCCCCCCCCCCCCCCAAAAAAAAAAAAGGGAGGAGCTCAGAACCAAAGACGAGTAGCTTACATACTACAAAATTCCTTAGGGAGCCTTAAGATATACTGTTGGGGCGCCTCCTTGGAAGAGAGATGTCTTGAACCACTAGACGGTGGGAGTCTACTTGCCTAACTACTATCATACTATGATACATACCAATTGATGTACCTGAGATGCATTTACTCTGGCGCTGGGGCATAATCTAAGCCGCTAACCGAAAAACCACCCCTTTTCCCAGACGAGCCTTTTGGTTGTCTACGTGATAGTTATAATTGCCATATCTAGATTCATCACAATTTTCAGGAGGAAAGGGCTCAAACAATTTCTTAATAACGCCTGAGGAGGCTTATGGCATGTGTATTTTCAGATGGCAGGAACAAAAGACTAGAAAAGTGAATCATATACTAGGTGCTTAAACTCAATGGATTTTTGAAATCCTGGAAATTAAATATCTTGGTTTTGATTCTTAAAAATCTATGAAAAAGTTCTCACCAATAAGAAGTTCAGAGGGGAAAAAGGTTTTAGTTAATGAATGAAGTACCATTTTCCCTCCAGAGAAGGTTTGTTAATGGGTGAATAACGAATGACCTATAGTCAAGGTGGAAAAAGAAAAATACTTGAAGTTCTGTAGGAATTTCAGAATCTCTATTAAAGTTTACTTGAAATTTCTAAGGAATTATTTTCCTATGGAACTTGTTCAAGAAGAAAACACAAAAATGTGAAATCCTGCGGAACAAATTCTTCATCCAGTTTTTCATACAAAAATATCATACCCCAACATTGTAACAGTAATTTCAGGTACTTCTGCATCTTATGGATGTTCTTTGTCCACAGAATCTTGGTAAATTGGCAGATCCATATGATATAAGCATTTCTCTGCATACATATAGATAGTATTTTCTTACCCATATTTTGGCCCAATAAGATTTTTGTATCCTGTTAGCTTTAGTAGTAGCAGAATGGTGAAAACTGTCGTTTGAAAAGAATGTTAACAAATATTGGGGAATGATAATTCACACCTTTTTGATAAAGACACACCATTGATTTCATCTCATGATTCATCCCTGACCATTATGGGTTTTGTCTTTATGAAAAAGAGGGTGTGCATTTCTCATTACCCATATTGAAATGATTTTGTCTCCCACAGTGAACACTACCTTTTTGGTGTTTGCATCGCAAACTTCTTGCAGCTTACTGGATGATTTACATTCTTACCTAGCAATAACTCAAGGACAGGTCACTAAACCAATTCCAGAAAAATATACGAGCACAAGTTGGTCCTTTCTAATCTACGACTTCTTATAGTACTTTCTATTAGCCTTCTCTTTCAAAGTTGAAAACAATATACTAAGGTGAGGCAGTTAGCAAAGAGGGGAAAAAATTAATCTCTAGCTGTCTGTAATGAGTCAAAGCATTCTCCTAAAACATAAACTACTGATTTCAACAAGAGAAGAAAATCTCACTGTTCAACATAATGGAAGATCACCTGAAAAGGAGTATTATGATCAGGAACAACATTTTTCTTCGTCAGAACCACCACAGTCCTGCCAACGACATCCAGATACGAGAATTTTTTCTGCAAGATTTTACAACAAAAAAAAAAGAATGAATAAAAGAACATTCATTACTATGTGGATGGCGAAGCCAAAAAGCAAGTCAGATATGAATTGATGCCGCAAATGAAATTGAGAATTCATTAACTCATTATTTACCAAGAAAAACTAAGGAGATCAGAAAATACAACAATACTTAGTGCGCCTTCAATTTAAAGAAATCAAACAGTTGACTGCTGGTTAGCTTGTTCATACTTCTACCCCTCTCAAACAAATTTTGAGTTCTAAGTCCAAATCATAAACATGTATGCTGCTTAATTAGCTTTTATATTCTTTCCAGATAATGACCCAAAAGATGGATACTTCAAATAGTCTTTCTACACATACTTCTACACAAATACAGATTGCCATTCTTATAACAAATGATTGTAACCTCATCCGGGTAAAAATAATTAATTCACAAGTATCGCATCGTTACCTCCAGACCCTGCTCCAGCTTGAAAGGTACCACCACAGAGGGGTCCTTGGATCCTTCTGGCAGCACCACCTGAATATAAAGGAATAGGAACAACTTTTCTCAGAGACGATTCAGACGAACAAGCTTAAAGGTCCAACTGATATTGGTACTCTTACATATATACATATATAATACATGTGCATATGAACCTGAACACTTTCACTCACTTTTATGGTTAAACTATCCACCAGAGTCTCGCCAATGGGACATCCAAAGCTGTAGTTGAGGTATCGGGATCCATCATTTGACTCAAAAAGGAAATCCTCTACTGGCAACGCATATCCAACGACAAAAGTTGCTTTCCATCCCCCAAATAGAGGATATCGGGGTTCTATCAATAGCTCTGACTGCAATTGGTGAAAAAGGCCAAAGAAAAAACAATTGAAATCAAGAATGTCATCATCTTAGGGTTTCTGACGATGATGATGAACAAATCGGACAATTCTCGGATAATATAATCAGGGAACAGGGATCTGTCATGGCGCCAATAATTCATTATTGAATTAAACAGTAATTCTTGGTGATTTCTATAATCAAGGTACTCTTTTTGTTTCTCCTGTGGTAAGTACATTGGTTTTTACGAATAAGAAAGATGCGTTTCTCCACAAATTGCAACATGGAATTTCAAAGGACATGCATGCCAACATGTGGGGTACACAGGCATTTATTTATGAGGAATGTTATGACAAGGACATTATCTTTTCTTTTCTTCTACTGGTTGAAAAGATGCTGGTTCCGCTCAGAGCAAACCTTCAAGTATTGGGGAGAAGAAGGCCAACAGAGCTTTTCTATTAATCTACTGTTTAATGGATGAGGGGGGAAGGGTGATAAGGGATCAGATTTTCCTCTCTCTTTTTTTTTTTTTTTTTTTTTTTTTTTTTTGGTGGTAAGTAGGGACCAGATTTTCCAAGAGCACAAGCAGATAAATTTGCTTAATATCATGCTAGTAAGGTTAGCACAAGGTTGAATTTTCAGTTTTGCCTGTCTAAAGTATCAGGCAGTATGAAATGGCTCCCTAAGAAGGAAAGCAGTTGTGTATTGATAAAGAAGTACTGGTTCCATTTTTTTCATCTGTCCTAATAAGGTAAATGATTATACCGTCTACTAATAGCAGCCTTCCACAGGCGCTAATATAGAATCATAGCAGTTGCCGACCTCTATACTTATAGTGAAGTGATCATATTACATCTAGAAAGTGCATATAGGAGAGTAATTCTGAAGGTTCCATCAGATAAGTTGAGGTAAGTAAAATAATAAAAGTACCAAGTAGCATCAAAACTCATACACGGGTTGCTTTCATATTTAAATAAAAACAAACTAAAATGAATTAAAAGAAAACGATTTCTATATCAAACTGCATGCTGAACATATATAGCACTTACATACTCAAACAACTACTGTCAGACCATGCACAGGATTAGCTCGACTGATAATTTCTGGTTGAAAACTTGATCTGCATATGAAGATATGCTTTGTGTAAAAAACACAGCTTGGGAGGAGAAAAGTGAAAGTACCTTCTTGGATCCAACACGCAATCGTGAGGATGAGATATTTCCTATTCCATCTCTATAGTAGACAGAATGAACCCGTGGTGGGAGCTCGGCAAGAAGATGCTTGAATGAAGATACACCACTGAAAGATGGCTTGGACTGATAATCAACTCTGACAAAGATTGCACAATTTGAAAACCAATAAACAACAAATGGAGTCCAAAATATAAAATTAAAAGCCACGTAAAACCAATACAGTCAACAAGCTCTAAACTTCCTTGATAAAAGTGAGCGATATATGCAACTTACAGTACATATCATTCCACCCATCTGTTTATCATCCAATGAAATCACACAATTATGTGCACTTTACATCATAAATGTTGGTAAACATTTGCAGTACAAAAAACAGGTAATAACTTGCACTGACACGGTAACCCTCAGATATTATCAATATTACCATGTTTATAGAAATTTTTTTTATTAGATTAAACATAAAATGATCTACGCATATGCGTATTGGAATATATAATGCCCAGCGGATTAGATGCCAGGAGGCATAGAGTTAAATATCACATTCAAATAGTTGGACCAACCTTGAAAAACCGCCCTTGTGTCTAGCGCCAGCATGTGCTAATTTATAGTGCTCAGTAATCTGAAGAGTGCCCCAATGGGATATTTCAATTTCACGGACAAGCTCCTCAACAACGGCAAATGGATTATTATTCTCAAAATGTATAATGATAGGAGAGTACGAGTGAGGCAGTTGATCCTCGTACATTCCATATTTAAGTTCTGTGCCAGCGCGATTGGTGGGATCTACTCTGGTGAATGATTCTACCCTGTTAGTTGGGGTCCTAAAGACAGTTTCCTGGTTTCTAGTGCGGTATGGTGACAGAATAATAGCACTGTCACGGTAATAAACCAACTGAGACTCTGACTGTCCTATCTCTACAGGGAAGGGCTCAAGGGAATGGGTTAGTACATAGAGTACTTCTACTGTTACAGATTCACCCTTGCTTAAAGGATTGACCAAATGTATCGAGTAGTATACAGTTCCATTTGGACCATCTGCCTCGCTGCCTGAGGTCACATCAAGCGGCTGATAAGATTTCTTCTTCCTCTTCCCAGAGACAACTCCTGCTTTTATCCAAGCTAAATGATCAACTTGTGTAGGTGGAAATGCAAGGAGAATTACTGAAGCTGGAGAAGTTCCAATATTTTCAACCTGAAGACCATTCGTCATGAGCAAAAATATAAGATATCCTGCAATGACTTAATGACAGTACCCTAGATGTACATCAATAGCATTGTAATTTGCATTTTAGAGAATTTTCACCAGATTTGGATGTCAAGATGTGGGCATGAGTAAAACTTAAGAATAGAAGAAAATCGAAGTTGGGAATAAACGCCATAGTGGGATTCACCACAATGTCGCCATCAGATCATATTTCAGAAATTTGAAGATAGGATATATCTCCATTATTTATCGCTCAATACTAACTACAGCAAACGCACAATTCAACCAATCACAATTGATAACGTGCACTAAGATTATGCATAGGTGCTTACTCACAAAATGTAAGTATAAAATTTGTAGTGATACAAATAAAATTTTAAATAAGAAGTCATGTAGGTAGGAGTAGCAGGTCCTATGTCAAATTGCTAAATTATTTACCATGATATATAGGTCATACAATTCATGTTCTGAAATCATAAGTTTACAATATCTTTAGGATGATCGGTGCATTCCCAAAAAAAATTTATACCATGTCTTTTAAGTTTATATGTGCTTTTCCAAGTCCTTTTTACAATGTGTTTAAGATTATATGCTTCTCCAAGAAATTTTTACCATGTCTTTAGGTTTCTCTGTGCTTTTCCAAGTTTTCTTTCTCCTTCTGTTTATCGAGAGAGAAAAATCATGAAAACACTGCATAGGTCTCGCCTATCTATATCACCAGAAGGGGAAAAAGTAAAAATAAAAAACTCCATAGTCTCAGACATTACCGGTATGAAGGAGAAGAAAATGTGAAAATCAGTTACCTTTAGCGTCAATTGCACCCTAACAATGTGCGAGCTCAAATCCACCTGCACCAATCCAAAGAAGAAAATCAACAGAAAAAAACAAAAAAAAGAAAAAGTCAAGGATGCTATAACATTTACCCTTAATTCACCTAAAAGTCAAAATGCAAAATTAGATCGAAGACTCAAAGAAATTCACATTAATAATAGAGGCAAAGAAAAAAAATGATAAATGAATAGAAGAATACATAACACAGAAAGGTCAAAATGGTGGAGGATAATTCAAACTTACTCTACGCTCAGCGGAGACGATCTCAAGCTCCGGCGACGATGATCGGACTACGTCGAAGTAGTAAGTCAGCAATAAGAGAAAGACTGTCAAAAATAAGCGAATGCTGGTCCCCGCAGCCTGATTCTCCATAGCTGCTTTGCTCCCAAACGGAAAGTACAGTTCAGTGTAAACGGATTTCTTGGGTGGAGAGGGAGAGTGAAGAAAGGAAACGGCGATCAGAGAGTGAACTATCTTCGGGGTTTGTTTTGGACCTAATTTGTTGTTGGGACCAACTCGAATGTGGTTTCGGATACATCGCCTCAAATCCCTCACCCAATGTGTTACCGACGACATTAGCATCATCTACTCTTGCCACGTGTCGCACCGTGACGCGTGGGATGAGAAAAAAATGGGTAAAGTGATCACATCCCCTCAAATGTGCATTCACAGCAGGGCTAACTATCTTCTCATGAAAAAAAGCTAGAGCTGACCAAACCGAACCTTGAACCGTGAACTTTGAACCAGTAGTCCAACATCGGACCATAATCTGCGGTTCAATGGATGGTCGATTTTTTGAACCGTATGTTCCAATTTACCGTGTAAGGCGGTTTGGTTAAGATTCACTCTTTGGAAAACCAAGGAATCGTCCAAGTAAACCGGGTGAAGTAACTATTAAAACAATTAATTGGTAAAAATTAAAAAAGATATACTCTTTATTGAACTGCCGGTCGTGACTGTTGGTGAATATGCGGTTCTAATAGCTATAACCACCGGTTAAGAATGGTTATATCCTTTTTTTCACACTTCTCTAAATACCAATTCCTCATACTATTTCATCCAAACAAAAACCTCTTTTGAACTAAAAGCATATTTTTAATTAACTTTGACCGACAACTTTAGTTTGCATTTTAGTTCAAAAGCACAGGGAGTGTAAATATCGAATTTTAAACTAAGTAGGATCTAATGATAATTATGCCTAAAAAGATGGTGTAAATGTAATTAACCATATTATATATTCATTGATACCATTTTCTATATCTTGATCACAGCTCTTGGGGCTCATACCCAATATGTTGCTATATCATCACCATCATCTGTATCCAGTATATTCTAACGACAGCAAAAGCTATCGTTAGGGTTTGGGGAGGGTAAGTGGTAGGCAGACAATACCTCTGTCTCAAGGAATAGAGAGTCTGCTTCTAGTGAGACCCCGGCTCTATATGTACTTGCATAAATAACATAATAATAGGGATATGATGTGCTAGTGTGTTAGTGGAAGAATTCAGAAAGTACAAAGATTATGCTTTCAATATTAAAATACACATAACTTGTATATGTACATGTAAAGCAAAACAACGATAAAGCATAAGCAGACAAGTGCAAAGTCAACCTAAAGCGTAGATAGTGTCTACGCCTATCTATGTCCCTAAATATATTCTAAGGTGTCCCTATATATGATCTATACCTCGTTAACCTTAATCTTATGCCTCCATGAACTCTTATCCTGGACCATATCCTCAGAGATGTGCAAATCTAATAGGTCGTGCCTAATATGCTCATCCCAAGTCAGTTTGAACCTGTCTTTCCTCCTGTTCCCCACTACAATGAGGCTTTCAATTGCTCTGACCGACGCCGTGGTCTGTCTCCACTTGACCTGCCCAAACCATCTCATTCTTCCCTTCCTTGTCTTATCTGCTATACTAGCCACGCTTAACCTTTCTTGAAACACCTCGTTTCTGATCCGGTCTAGTCTTGTATGCCCACACATCCACCTCAACATCTTCATCTCTGCCACTTTCATCTTTTGCAATTGTGACCTCTTGATGGCACAGCAGTCTGTCCCATATAACATTATCGGTCGCACTGCCGTCCTATAAAATTTTCCCTTTAATTTAGTTGCGAAATTCTTGTCACACAGCACCCATGAGACCGCCCTCCATCTACACCAGTCTGCTTGAACTCGACTTGCTACATCACTATCTATGTCTCCATTCTGCTACACAAATGAGCTTAGGTACTTAAACTTACTTACCTGTGGTACCACTTGACCATCGATTGTGAGCTGGCTATTCTAACTGTCGGCTACGCTGCTGAAGTCGCAGTGCAGATACTCGGTCTTAGAACGGCTAATCCTTAAGTATTTTCTCTCTAAAACACCTCTCAATTGTCCTAGTCTCATACTCAAGGTATGTCTACTCTATGCTACTAATACAATATCGTCAGTAAAAAGCATACACCACGGAACTGACTCATGTATCGGCTTTGACAACTTGTCAAGGATAACTGCAAAAAAGAAATGGGCTCAACGCAGAGCCTTGATGGAGGCCTACCTCCACCAGAAAGAAGTCTGTATTCCCCACAGGCGTATGAACGGTTGTTTTCGTCATAGCATACATATCTATAATTATGTCTACATACTTCATAGAGATCCCTTTTACATCCAGACTATCCCAGATCAGGCTACATGGGGTGAGATACTCTCATTCCCTTCTCCCTCACCCCCTCCATATCGCATGCCACGTGTCCTCTACACACCTTCATACACTCCTCGTTGGCCACCCTTTATATAGTTTCACCAACCTTCTCATATTGCCATGTGGCAACGATAAAGAATAGTATCACCAACCTTCTCCTATTGCCATGTGGCAACGATAAAAAAGAAGATGAGAGAGAAAGGAGTGAGGTGATCACACTCCTAGTCACATACTCTATTTTGGTTGAGGAGTCCCACAGCATTATTCTAGTGCAGTTATATATTTTGGCCAACAAAATGTGGTCGTCGATGTAGTCATCGTGTCTGTCGTCTTTCGCTAATGTTTACTAGACTGTAAAAACATATTTAATCTTAGACTAATATTTTAGAACAATTCTTTTAGTTTGAAATATTTTAAAAATCTTTTTTAAAATACTTTTAGTTTTACACTAATATCTCAACAACATGAAAAGTTATCGCTAGGGTATGGAGAATGTAGGAGGCACGCGAACTATAAATTCATCTTAAAGGATAGAGGGTTTAATTCTAGTGAAACCTCTGGCTCTATATATACCTGTATAGATAACATACTAATAGAGATATGAAGTGATAGTTTGCTTGTGAAGGGATTTAATAATACAGATATAAAAAAAACTGGATATGTGATGTTGTTGCAATTTAAGGGACTTTTCAATGAGAGCTTTGTTCAAAATTTGCACCTAGGTTACAATGGATGCGATTTGGAGTAAATTGACAAGCCCGATGCATGTTATATGTCGATGTATCAATTTAATAAAATCTTAAGATATAATGATGTAAAATCTATGTATTCAGAAAAATCTTAAAACAAATGTTTTAACCATGTAAAATATCATGGATGGATTTCTTAAATCTGAGAACAACTACATCCCTTACCTATAGGTGTCGTAAGTGAACAGGAACAAAATGTAAATAAACCTAATAAAATACAAGTAACAACCAATTTGATATAACTATTGTTCAACATGTATGAGATTTGAAATTTAAGTACATCATTTTAAGTCATTGAGTGGTGTTATCGTGGTATAGTATGACTAGCCGCACAGCAACCCCTACCGTAATCTAGGTTGTTGTCATCGTTGTTGTACCCGCTCCATCAAAAAGTATTTTTTTGCATTATGTTCTGGTTCACTTATAAGGAATATATATTTGGGATGAGACTTACAACGTGATACTCAAATATGATACGGGAAGATAATATTAACTATGGATAGAAAACATGAACCATTATATGATAAATTTCGAAAGATTACAGATCTCTGATACTATATTGATCGACAGAATGATTCAAAAGACGATCGGCGTTTTCCGAAGCAGGGGAATCTTTAACCCTACCGAACATACACTTCATTGGAGAGAGCATTTTATCGGTCCCAAGCCATAGATTAATCGTATTTAGTGTTGTCGTCGTTCTGTGTGACGCAACCCATTGAGCAACGGGATAGGATCCCCTCACCGCAAAGGAGGATGCGGTGACGCGTGATCGCGCGACACGTGGCAGTAAGGGGATGGTGATGCTAGATGCAGGTGACCCTCATCTAGTCTCACCACCCTCATTGCTGCCATGTGTCGCGCGGTCACAAAGAGGATGAGGAAATATGGGGTGGTGAGATCCTAACCCTTGAGCAACCAGCCCGCACGGCAATCCGTTAACGAGAATCATACTTTTGTGGGACCTACTGCAATAATCCTACGGTTAGTACACAGTGATTTTCACTATATCTCGTTACACCCGACCACTACCCTATCTTTTAATTGCGCGCCTCGAAATTGCTAAATTTTTGTTTCTGAAAAACCTAATTTGACAAAAAACTTTCCTTCTCCTCCTCCAGTGCCCTGCCCTCTGGAGATTCTCAGTTCAGGAATATCTCTTGAATTTCTAAATTTGGCGTGCCCTTTAGTTCTCTGCTCTATTAGAAGTCAGTTACAAGTGCGGTTTTTAATTATATCAGGAACACTGCAAGATTCTTCGTTTAAGGTTTTCCAATTTAGGGTTCTGCGTATCTTGAACGGTTACGTGATAGCTTGGGCTTTTTGTCTTAGTAGTCTGATTTCCTTGTGTTCAGTTGCGTATCTTGAACGGTTACGTGATAGATTGAGCTTATTTTGTCTTAATAGTCTGATTTCCTTGTGTTCAGTTGTGTCGTGAAGAATTTGGTGCATTTGTCTAATATAGCCGTGGTTATGAGTTTGAAGCCTGTGTTGTAATGAGGGATGTTGAAGTACCAGACTGGCTAAAGAAGTTGCCTTTGGCGCCTGAATTTCGTCCCACAGATACTGAATTTGCTGACCCAATTGCTTATATATCAAAGATTGAGAAAGAAGCTGGTGTTTTTGGTATATGCAAGGTGATTCCTCCATTGCCAAAGCCTTCGAAGAAGTATGTCCTTCATAACTTGAATAAGTCCCTTTCTAAATGTCCAGATTTGGTATCAGAAGTAACTTCTGTTTCTTCAAGTGGAGATGGAAGAGCTCTGTTTACGACGAGACAACAAGAATTGGGTCAAAATGACAAGAGGATGAAGGGTAGAGTTGGAAGTCAGACTGTAGGGGCACAAAAGCAGGTATGGCAGAGTGGGGAAGCTTATACATTAGAGCAGTTTGAATTGAAGTCCAAGAATTTTGCCAAGTGTCAATTAAGTGGGAATAAGGAAGTTTCGCCCATAATAATTGAGTCGATGTTTTGGAAAGCATCTACTGAGAAGCCTATCTATGTGGAGTATGCAAATGATGTGCCAGGATCTGGTTTTAGTGAATTAGAGGGACCATTTAAATATCTTCATAGACGAAAAAGACGTAGAAGAAAGAGAGGGACCTTTGATAGAAACAATGTAGACAGTACTGACAGCAAAAACGTTCAAGTATATAGGAGTAGCAGCATTACACATTGTGATAGTTTGGACGACAAGCCAGATAACCCCAAGATAAAGGCCTCCCTCAGTTGTGGTTATTCTCAACCAGATCAGTCTGAAAATCCCTCTGTTCAAAAGTCCTTCAATTCTGGTGAGAGGGATCGGACCACTGGGTGGAAGCTTTCCAATAGCCCTTGGAATTTGCAAGTTATTGCAAGGTCACCTGGATCTTTGACACGGTTCATGCCTGATGATATTCCAGGTGTCACTTCACCTATGATATATATAGGAATGTTGTTCAGTTGGTTTGCTTGGCACGTTGAAGATCACGAACTCCACAGCTTGAATTACTTACACATGGGCTCCCCCAAGACATGGTATGCGGTCCCAGGAGATTATGCTTCAACCTTTGAAGAGGTCATTGGTATTCATGCTTATGGTGGAAATGTTGACCGTCTGGGTATGTAAATATTCAGTATATAATATCTATGATAGTTTGTCTCACGTAAGTATTTCCACTGTCTTAACTTGTGCAATATGCTTCAAAAAATAAAAAAATAGATTATTGTAAATATTTATAGATTCAAAGGTAATACTGATTTAGAAGTGATGGTGATTGATAGAATTTTACAGTTCGCTGGTCAGATTATGATATTGAATTCTTACAATGATCTAGAAGTTCAAGATAAGATTGCATTGTTGTCTGATGTTCAAAGCTGCTTTCCTTTTTTTCATTGTGATAAATGAGTAGGATTTTATATATTTCAGAATGTTTACATAGGGAAACATGCGATGGAGGTGAAAATATCTCCGTTGCCAAAAATAGCACCAGACCTAATTCCAAATCTAATTTAGTACTATCTATGCCTGAACATTGTGGTGGCCCTTAATATGAGGCCGCTTACCGTCAACCATTGGATTAACTGAATGTCCTGTACTTTAGCTATTCAGCTCCCTCATTTATAAGTCAATTCAGACTGATGAAGACGTTCTTTTGCTGGGAGTGTTTTGAAGTGTGGTCTGTCAACTGCTGAAATCTTTATTTTGTTTAAATTTTTCTCTTTACTTAGATATCTTTCCTGTAAATTCAGATGCCCTTACTCTATTGGGTGAGAAGACGACTCTCCTGTCACCAGAAGTTATTATCAAATCTGGCATACCGTGCTGTAGGTGTGTTGTTCGCTCTGAAATGGTTCAGTTTAGATTTTTCTTTGAATCAGAAGTCTTGAGTGACGAGACGCTGAATTGGTTGATTCCAGTTCCTGTGTATTTGCAGATGTGATGTCTAAAATTGAGTTCAGGTATTTGTTATTATTAAACTTACTACGGGTCTGGTATTTTGTTAGGTTAGTCCAGAACCCTGGTGAATTTGTTGTCACTTTTCCAAGGGCCTACCACGTAGGCTTCAGCCATGGTAAACTTCTTCTCCTTTGAGCTTATATCTTCTATTTCAGCTTTCATTTGTGAATAGTCCGAACTTGGGTAGTTCAATAAGAAACGTAGTTTATTTTGCTTGGTCACTTTAGAGAAACTAAACATCATTGCAGGCAATGTTTTTAATATTTGATCGACTTCTTTGGGCTGTATTCTAGTTTGAGTGAGCATCATTAGCATTGCCACAACAATAAACTGCACTGGTCGTGACCCAAAATTGGCTGCTGAGAAGATTTGTCACATGATTGAGCCAGCTTGATTTTGAATGTAACATCCTTGAGTATGCCTTAGCCATGCATAGCATGTTCCACTCCCAAGCAAGTATTCATTTTTAGTTTCAGCTTATTTGATGTGTTACAATTTCTTCTAATTAGAGTATGTTAGGTTAGCCCATGAAGTTTCGTAATGATTGCTGCAATTCTCTGTGTCAAGTCCCAATCTCTTACAGATTAAGTGGTAATTGATGGATTCAAGAAAAAATTGCTCTAACAAAATATTTCATGTGCAACTGATTTTGACGATACTTGTGGAACCAGGTTGCTCTTTCGTTTTCTCTTTTCAATTTAAGTTTTACCTTTGTCGAATCTATCCATAAATGTCAGTTAGACATATAGGGGAACCATAGTGAAGTTGAGCGTGTTTGTCTCACTGCACTTTTTGATATTTGAGACTTACTAATGCTTGCCTGTCTACACATATTCAGAAAAGAACGGAACTATTTACTTTATTGTTGGTATATTTTGTTGTATTTTTCTGTCCTTATACACTTGTCTCTTTTGATTAGGTTATAATTGTGGAGAAGCTGCAAATTTTGGCACACCTAAGTGGCTAACAGTAGCAAAAGAAGCTGCAGTGCGTAGGGCTGCCATGAATTATCTGCCCATGCTTTCTCATCAGCAGCTGCTATACTTGTTGACAATGTCTTTTATTTCAAGGTAAAATCCATATCAAACATGACAGTGAAAGAAATACAACCAAGAATACAGTGCTGTAATCTTTGGTCTGCTCTATTTTATTTCTTTTTTTTTTAATGTAATTACAAATGATTTACCTTTTGCTCTGTGTAACAATGTGAGTAATAGCTTGAAGTGGAGATTAGATGGTTGCTGAACTACGGAGCAGGTAGAGACTGACTACTAGTGCTTAGGTTTTACACGTATCAGTGAATTGAGAAACTCGTGTGTATGGAATTTAAGAATGTATAATCCGGACAAATTGATAGTTACTTTGAAAGGTTAGAGATGGCATTTTATACACATGAAACTTTCGGTGGGTTGTGTAAGAGAAGTTGGGTAAAAATCTGTTTCTCGCTGGTCGAGATTCTACCGAGCTTAAAATTGGAATGCACAACATGAACCCATGGCTAATAATGTAGCTAAAGGTTCATTGGATAGTGATTCTGATATTTCTGTCCTTGGGTTTTGTTATGCTTTTACCCGGTAATCATGATTGCTTTCTTTAAGAGCAAGAGCGTTGATGGGTTCGATACATTAAATTTCCCTGTGGTAAAGTTGTGTTTGCCCACCTCATGGAAATACTTTGTTTGGTGATGTGAATTTTCTGCTGGAATCCATTCCCAAGAAATGAGTATGTTGAATTTCTGTATGATGTCTGATTCATGAAATCAAATAAAGTCTCTTGAAGAATGTGATGCTTTGAAGCAGCACACGTCTTTTTTTTTTTTTTTCCCCCTTTTCATTTTTTGAGAAAGATTTTGTGGCGCTGAACATGAAAAGTATTTACATTTCTGAATATTTGGATGTTCACATTTGGGTATCACAAAGAATTCAAGTCAGATTCTAAGTAAAGTTCTTCTAGAGGCTCTCTGTTTTCCTTCTTATCCCTCAACCCCAACCTCCACCCCCACCCCCGCCAAAAAAGAAAAAGAAAAAGTAAATACTTCTTTTGGGGACTGATTCTTACATCTTTTCAAAGAGCCTCATTGTTGTGTATTTTAATCTGAGAACAACATTTCACAGACACCAAGAGTACAGAAAGGAAATGGTGCGACAGTAACTTGTCCTTCCTGCTTGCCTTTGAATTAATTTGGAAGGAGTCAACTGATGTGTGTGTGTGGTAAATTTTGGCAATACATTCATTGATTGACTCGATAGTGTCCCAAAATGCTTACATGCCACTTTTCAGATTTAAAATGGCTCTTTGGTCTAATCGTCTTCCAGCATTTGAGGCATCGAAGTCAATGCATACTTCATGCAACACTTCGCTTCTGAAGCAACAACTTCTGTTGTTTGTCATGTTCGATAAATTTCTCTATGTAATGTATTCCTGCAAGGACAAATAAAATGTTTGATTTGTTGAATATTTGATTGTCATGCTTCTTGTTTGTTGAGGTCGATTTCTTAAATGGCGTATAGATCTGTTGATTATGTAGTGAGTTGCATTATTGATAGTCATAGTATCAGTTCAAAGGTTTAATCTTTTGTGAAGTTAACTCTGTAGTGTAACTGACAGAATTCCAAGATCCCTATTGCTAGGAGAACGGACTTCTCGTTTGAGAAACCGTCAGAAGGAAGAAAGAGAACTCTCAGTGAAGAAGGCATTTCTAGAGGATTTATTGAAGGAAAACAAGTTGTTATCCATTCTTCTTCAAAAAATGCACTCTCAACGTGTAGTGATGTGGGACTTGAATATGCTTCCATCTTCAATTAAAGTTTCTCAGCTTTCCAACAGTTCTGAAGTATCTAGAGAATCAAATCATTCCGACTGCAGCAGCAGCCAGGACCTCTATACTGAAATGAACTTGTTCATGGATAATGTCCTTGATCTTTATGCTGATGATGCTGATGACCTCTTACATGATTATCAAGTTGATTCTGGTACCTTGCCCTGTGTGGCCTGTGGTATTCTTGGTTTTCCATTTATGGCTATTGTGCAACCATCAGAGCAAGCAGCAAAGGTTCTCCTTGCTGAGGACCATGAAGTAATTCAACAGTTGGGAGTCTCTAAAGTGATGAATGATCACTCCTCGGTCTCTACTATCATGTCCAAGGGTTTTGTAAATGGTATGGAATCTGTGAATCCAATTATTGATGCGAGATGTTTCTTCTTTGTAATTATTGTCAAGTTTTTAATTTTTCGCTTTTCTTTGGGTTTTGTTCCCATGGTCTCATTCTCTTCCCGACTTTATATTCTTTGTTGGAAGAATCCTAAGCATGCATCATACTTTTTTTTTAAAAGTTTGCTATTGTTTGAAATCCTATCTTTTGTGTATAATATTTTCGAACAAGAAGTAGATCTAAGGCCTTTTATCTTTTCAACTGTTTAGTCTCAAGTCTACTTCCAATGCCTTGTTCAGAGGTGTAGTAGTTATTATCTTTTGGTTTTCACTAATCAATAACAGAGGTGGATGTCTTATTGAAGACCCGGATTACATTTAATATTGATGGCCTTTTGAATGGCAGAAGATACTAGTAAATCAATGGAAGAGACTCTTCTTCACCACTCAAATGAAGCACCTTTCTCTGCTAGACGGGTTCAATGTACAGATCATCCAGAACCTGTTGCAGTTCCTGCATCAGGCGAACCTGAGGAGTTGAAACCTTCAGATGGTTTTTTAAGCCCGCGGATATTCTGCCTTGAACATGCAATTCAAACTGTAGACTTACTGCTACCTAGAGGTGGATCAAATGTGCTCGGGATTTGCCATTCAGGTAAAGCTTAGGCTTGTATTTTGGTTAGGTATAGTTCTTCTGAGCTTTTGGAGGCGTTTCTAGTCAATGATATTATTATTATTTTTAGCTGTGGGTCTCTCCAAAACTAAAAAGATGTTTCTTGTGCCTCATACCAATGTAATAAAGGGAGGTAAGAAAGCGGTTGCTCAAATCAACCTCTTCGCTAATGAAAATCAACTTTTAAAAGAAAAAAGAAAATCAACTTGTAAATATTGAAGATCACTCCTATGGATTAGTTCAGTGGAAGATTTCAGAAACTTATTTGAAATACGATAGTTAGCATAGTCGGAGTGGTATGATTCCAATATGCAAATTTGCATGAACTGTAGTATGACTTTTTCCTCCTGCTGCGTGAATTTTTCTCTTTCCACCCAATGGCTGTAAGGCATCAACTGACACGATTATTTATTTTGATCTTTTTTTTGTAGATTTCAAGAAAATAAAAGCACATGCCGCAGTTATTGCAGAAGATATTTGCGTCTCTTTTACTTACAATGAGATTTCACTGGATGATGCATCTCCTGAAGATCTCTTCCTTATTGATTGTGCAACTGATGAACAAGAAAGGGATTTAATAACAAAAGATTGGACTGCAAGGTTGGGAATTAATTTGAGGCATTGTGTGAAAATGAGAAAAACCGACCCCTCCCACAAGGTGAAGCATGCATTGAACATTGGTGGGCTCTTTTCTGAAGAACTTAGTTGTAGTAATGCCTTCAAATGGCACTCCAGGAGATTACGGTCAAAAAAGAGTTTGGATCCTTCAAACTTAGCTAAGATTGTTGAGAATGTTGTGGTCGGCAGAGTTGAAGATCCGCATACACTACAGGATGTTGCAGCAGATGGAAAAAGCGGCACGATAGTTTCCCAGTATTATAAAAGAAAAACTAAATCCAGACCTTCTGTTTTGAAGGGAATTGGTTGTGACCAGTTGTCTTCTGAGCTTCCTGATTGTAGAGATCCCAGCAAAACCACGGATGACATATCCCAGAATGCTGGTGTTGCAGCTGAAGGTACAGCGGTTGGGTTATCAGGTTTATCACGCTCAAGTACTAGTACAGTATTGCAGAACGAAGACCCAGTAAATTTGTTGTCAGAAAATTTGAGTAACAACTCTACGCTTCAAAGCGTGGAGTTACGGACAGTGACCACCTCAGTGGGTGAAAGTAATGGAAACCAGACTGGAAGCTGTGCCAAAAGTTTGCTGTCTGAGTTGGACAGTACAAGCGGTTCACCAAGTTGCGACATCCAGGAGAGCTTTTGCATGCCTGACATGGACCATTCACAGAAATCATCTAGCCTACTTGATGATTCTGCATGTTCCAATGAGAATGGTCTAATGCACTATGAAAATAGTGCGCATGATGAAGTCCTAGCTGATGATAGTGAAAAACCACTTAAGGCCTCCGACAAAGAAGACGTTGTAGTGAAAGATACTTCCTGTTCTATCAACTTAGCTAATGAATTGGTTGGAGGAAGACATGACAAAAATGTTGAGACAATTGATGGACAAGATAACCGTAGTATATCACTGTGCTGTGAAACTTTGAATAACCAACGCATGCAAATGAAGGACGGCTCTGGGCCGGAAACATCCATGGCAGATGACGATCTGCTGAAGCTTAATGCATCTGGAGAGATGCATACTTGTGAGCAGCTACAGAGTGGAAGTCCAATTCTTTCTTTACAAGAGAACATTAAGTTGAGTGGTGCTGTCACCCCAAAAGTATCACCCCCACCTTCAGTCCCTATAAGAAAAAGAAAAAGAGAAGTAGACGTCCTTAATGAAAATCACCATAGTTTAGATAGCTTCATTAGAAGTCCTTGTGAATGTCTAAGGCCAAGAGCCAAAACACATGCTGCTTTAAATTCAAGTGATGGCAAAGAAGCCATTGAAAATGTAGACAGGACCAGGAACCTCAAGAAGAATGGAGATGTTTCAGTCGCTGGCAAGGGGAAGGTGGAGGTACAGAAAAAGGGGTGTCACAAGTGCCGTATTGTCGGTTGCCGAATGAGTTTCCAGACAAAGACTGAGCTTGCCTTGCACAGTCGCAACCGCTGTCCAGTTGAAGGGTGTGGAAAGAAGTTCAGCTGCCACAAATATGCCGTAGTTCACCAGCGTGTTCATGATGATGACAGACCGCTGAAATGTCCATGGAAAGGCTGCAGGATGACTTTTAAGTGGGCTTGGGCAAGAACTGAACATTTACGGGTGCATACTGGGGAACGGCCTTACAAATGCGAGATTGAAGGATGTGGGCTTACTTTCAGGTTTGTTTCAGATTTCAGTAGACATAGGCGGAAAACTGGCCATTATGTTGGCTAACTTGTTAGGAGTCATGCTTTGACTAGGTTGGAAGCTTGTGAACAAATGCTTGTTTTAGTCGTTTTGTCATAGGGGCTGATTGTTTTGTGTTCAATATTGAGCTGAATGACATATCTAGTAGTTGAAATTCGTTTGCAAGTATTTTAAAAGAAAAGAGTAGTTGAAATTCATTGTTTTGATCAGAAATTTTATGTTATGGTTTTAGCTTTCAGCCTAGCCCTGATGCCTTGGTTATAGCTATACCAAACCCCACTTCCACCTCAAACACCCCCCCCCCCCCAACCAACACACACACACACAATACAAGAAAAAACAAACCTTGTGTTTTTCTTCAACAGTGAGGAAAACATCATTTTATGGATGTAAGTACATGTTGGCTAGGTAAGGGAGATATATAAGAAAATGTGGGTGAAGGGCAGAATGTCATTTAATGGAAGATGGATGTAAAAGATGGGACTTTCTCACCAAAAGCTTGTTTCTTTAGGGCATTATAAATAAATCTTATTCAATATTTGGCTGCTGGCCTTGGAGAGTAGTCCTTCTAGCGGTCACTGTCATAGCAAACGAAGGAATGTAATATTTAGAGGTACTATCTTGAGTCTCTAAATATTACATTCTTTCATTTGCTCTGGCATAGTGACCGCCAGAATGTAATATTTGGTTGGAGGTAGTATCTTGTGTTTGTTCTTTTTCATTTTCAATGGAGTTAAGGAAACACTCTTTGTTGACTTTGAAATATGATAGAATAAAATAAAATGACTCAATAAGTTGGTTGCGTATTGTGAAGTAGCAGTTGCTCAACACAGTTTGACGCAATTTTCATTATGGATCATCGGAAATAACCTCAGTTTGTTTCCAACACATAGGTATGGTTGCGTACATCCGACCTCCTTCATACCTCGCCATAGACGGAAGTCTCTAAGACAATAGAGTAATGTTGTTGTATTTTGTGTCTGTTCTTCTTCTCCTCGAGATGTTTTGGACAATTCATTCTTTGCCTTGAATAGTAGGCACGGATCCTCACCTGTCATTATCCTTTTCCTCTACACATGGTGATCAATGAGAAGTTTGTTCTATAATGTGATTAGCCAAGAGTTTTATTGTTTCATCCTCATTTAAGGAATGTAGACCAGTAAAAATCAAACCCTATCGATAGCTTTTGCTGTCGTTGGGATATACTGGGTACGATTGTTGTTGTAGTAGACCAATAAAAAGCATGCCATATCAGATGAGTGGTGGTGTTGAGACAAACTCATCCAGTATTTGTCCAAGTATTATTAGATAACAAGTGAAAGTGACTTTTGGTATACAGAATGCAGCGAGTAGTTGATTGTTGATAGTAGTGGTAGTTATCATGTACAGTTCAGTTGTGTTTTAATAAAAGATCCCATTTCTCAAAAAAAAAGATAACAAGTGAAAGTGACTTTTGGAACATTATAAAATTTGCATGACCCATAATTAGAGGATAATTGTCTGCTAACATATTAATTTTCAATTCTGGTCCAGAGAACTTGGTATCTGGTTTCTTCCTCTTAGGTTCCAAGATTCCTGGAGAAATAAAACAGCATAGAAGTTGGCTTATCCCTCGTTTAGTTCTTTAACGACTATACGTATATAGAAACTATGAGATATGGTATGGTTGTTAGCTTATCTTATTTTTTAATCATGAGGTTCGGAGTTCGATTACGTCTATAAAATAGAAGAGTATTTTATGACCGTCTATAAGAATAGAAGACCATATCATGGCCCGATACAAAAATTTCTAAATACAAAAATTTTACGTGTAGTAATAGATTAGTCATTAATTTGTTTTTCAAAAGTTTCCATCTAGAGCTGGGCAGTAGTTCTTCATCTGGGTTTTCAGCGTGGGCCCCCCCTTTCTCTAAATTATAAAGATATTACATCGGGTCCTAACTAGAGGAGATGGATCAACTTTAAAATTCGTTTTCGGTATACTAATCTTTTGCATTTTCGAAAAGTTCAAAGAATGTGAGATTATAAAACAATTTGATATACGTAGTCTTACTTTGAAGGTGTTAATTTTTTTCCTCTCTGTTTACTTTTTTCCTCTCTATTTAGAGCGAAGAGGATTCAAATGAACTTAATAATTTCTTTGTTTTTTTTATGTCTTTTTATTTAAGCACTTTTTTTTTTTGAATCCAAGCCCTAACACCGATACACAGAAAAACCTCGAGTACTAAATTGTGCAATTTGAGTTGAAGTTTTTAAATAAATATAAAATCGCGTTACCGTTATGCATTCAATACTAATAAAACTTTTCATGGATCAGTGCATATTAATTTCCAAAAGGATTATTGCCACAAATAAAAATGTGGTTATGATCCGATGGTAAGAGGCCCTTTAAAATTTTGACCTCAACTTCAGGTTAAAACAAAGAGTATTTTACCCATAATATATGTAATAAAACTAACGCATTCTCTGATACCCGATAATCCATAATGAAAATTACGTCAGTATCGATCAACTAATACTTCAGAATATAAGAAGCGTAGTTAATTTAGTGAATCATTTTGTTTTATTCCATCATATTCTAAAATCAAAAAAGAATATGTAGTTGACTCTATTGAAAATAGAAAAAAAAAATGACGTGCATAAATAAGTAATTCAAAAACACTTTTGATGCAAAATGTCGAAAATATATCAAAAATAGGCTAGAAAATCATCATCATCAACAACGCCACCACAACGATTGCATTGTCGTTGACCATTATAATATTAATTGTCCTCAAATTTAATGTCATGCAAATATTAGAATAAGAATTTTTTTTAAAAAAAAAATGCCATCCATGAAATTTGAATTAAATACATCTACTGTTCAGAGGTTAATGCCAATTCTTAAAGAGCTAAAATCCTCTTCTGATAAAATTAAAATGTGAATGTTGAACATATTAGTTACGTTTTGACACCAACATTATAATGATGTTTGTTAACTCTATACGTTTCCCAGTAAAGTTTAGCCTCACGTTTTTTTGTATATTTTTCTACCATATAAATTTTTTTGTACAAAATAGTTAAATTATATGTAAAACCTAAATAGGTTATATTAAAGAACACATTATAAAAAATCAAGTGAATCATATTGTTTATAAAATATATTTATTACATCCAAAAAAGTAACCTAGTTTTCGGCCGGCTGGAATCCGTTGCACCAAGTCAGCTGCAACACTCCAAAACTACACCTCTTTGGTTAAAATTGAAGAAAATAATAAAAACGGCCCAAAAGCTGATTTCACTAATCCCTTGAAGACTTTTTCTCCCACTCCCCAACCCCGAGCACCCCCACCCGGAATACTTGGAGCAAAAGTCATGCTATGGTCGTGAGAGCCCTTATCGTTACAGTTCAAAGAGCAGAGCATTATAGAGGATGTAAATGAGGAGATCAGCCGTCTTCTATGTTGAATGAAGACTTATGCATTGATCCACATAAGGTGTTCCCCACAAGCCAGGTCTTCGTTCTAGCAGCAATAGAACACACCCTGTGCGTGGCTATGGAATCAAACTCTTGACCTCTTAGAACAAATCCAATCCGAGTATCAATTGAGCTCGTAGAGACCCCACCCCGAATACTATTTCTATGGAAACTACGATTTAGAGGGTCAATAAATCCGAATAATTATAAATCTCCAAAACGGAAAGGAATGGAGACACTATTTTTTTTTTTTTTTTTTTTGAAGAGGGGATATTCAGTAAATATTTCATTCAAAAAAGAGTATTTTGTACCTGAATCGGCGACCAACATTTTTCTCGAGATATAAGTTTTTAAAAAACGTTATAAGACTTGAAATTCAGTAAATTTCTAATATGTTATCATAATCTTTTCAAAACATTTCTCAAGCATATCTGAAATTCGTTAAAACATACGAAGCAGATTGATATTAGGACAAAAATTTACGTTCCCCTTTGTTCTTTCAATTTTTCTTTATTTTACATTTTCGATTATGGTGATATAAGTAAACGTTTGATTTTCTATTTTTGATCTATCAATATAGACGACGACAACAACAACAATCATACCTAGTATATTCAACGACAACAAAAGCTATCGCTAGGGTCTGGGGAGGGTGAGATGTAAGCAAATAATACCTCTATCCCAAGTGATAGAGAGTTTGATTCCAGTGAGACCCCCAGCTTATATCAATATAGACAATATAAAATATTAAACATGATGCTGCTTTTTTATCTCAAAGAATAAAATTATTATATCTGTTTTAATCCTTGTAAGGCACTCTTAATATTAGATAATGATTTTTTAAAAATAACATCACCAATTTATGTAAAAATTATTTCTTTTCCATAGTATAAAAAGATAAAAACAATAAGTTAAAACTTTGTTGAAAAATAAACAGGATTAGAAATAGAAAAATAAATGAGAGAACAAAAACAATACATACCCAGCATATCTCAACGACATAAAAAGCTATGGTTAAGGTCTGTGAGTGTGAGATACAAGCAAACAATACCTCCATACTTAAATGATAGAGAGCTTTATTACAACGAGTCCTCGAATCTATATATACCTACATATATGATACAATAAAAAAGTTATTGTGTATTGATGTATTAATGAAAGAAAGTTAGTTAAATATCAATGCAACCTAAACCTTTTTCTTTTTGATAGTATTAAAAACTACACGTTTTAAAGATAAGCGAAAAAAAAAAAGTTTCGTTTCGGAGAGTGTCAAGAAATTAAAATTCTCCGGAAACCAAATAGTCCCGTAAGACCACCCGGTTCGCTCGAAATTGGGAATTGGGGATTTTGTGTTTCTTCCCCGTCTCGTCGGCGTCAGCCAATCGTCCGACCTTCTTCTATTCATTCTCCTCGATTCACCCCTTACTACCCTTATTTTGAAACAAATATCAAATAAAATCCGTTCAGTTTTTCCTTCTGAGTAAGCCACCATTGGCATCTCCGACGTCGCGAGAAGACTCTGCTCACCTAAGTCATCTGCCTGCCGCCGCAGAATTGTCATTCGGCAGTTGCTTTTGCATGAAAGTCTGTCTTCAGTTGAAATACTGCAGGTAAATTGGAAACTAGTGAATTTGGGAACACTTTTTTTGGTTGGTTGTAATCCGTATGCAAGGGCTTATGTAGGATGAATTCGATTAAGAATCGGAAAGTAACATATATATGCTTATGTAGGCTTAATATGCTCTTACGAGGAAGGTTGCCGTTCTGATGTTTATACTTGTATTATTCTGATGCAAGTTGTTTAATGTTTCTTGAAGGGAAACTTCGTGTTGGTTATTGTAACTTCTTAAAATGCAAAAGGTCATAGATGATATCATACTCGGAAATTTGAACTATCTGCATACGAAAAAGGAGTTAAACAGATGTATTAGTACGTTTTTTTTTGGCATCCAATAATCAAGTTCATGTTTGATAACTTAATATTGCTATTGCTAGTGAAGAGTTCTTATTGGCAGCTGCAGATGAAAATTTGCAAAATTAACGTTGGATGTAGTAAAAGAATGTAGTCTGTTGCGTTTATTTAAAGTTACGAGAGAGAGTAATCGACACTAGAATTAGGAGAGAAGCTTAGGTTACGGTAAACCAATTTGGTTTCTTGCCATGACGGTTAACTACAGAAGCAATACACATCCTAAGGAGATTGATAAAGAAGTATAGGGAGAAGAAGCGCGATCTACATATGGTCTTCATCGATCTTGAAAAAGTGTATGATAGTGCGCCATGTACACTGATTTGGGATAGTCTGGATGCAAGAGGAGTTCTTTGAAGTATATAGACATGATTATGGATATGTATGCTAGGACGAAAATAACCGTTTGTACGCCTGTGGAGAGCATGACTTCTTGCCGGTGGAGATAGGTCTCCATCAAGGGTCTGCTTTGAGCCCATTTCTTTTCACAGTTGTCCTCGACGAGCTGTCAAACCGGTCCGGGAGGCAGTTCTGTGGTGTATACTTTTTGCTGACGATATTCTATTAGTCGCAGATGGTAGACATATCCTAAGTATGAGACTAGAGCAGTGGAGATGTGTTTTAGACAGAAAAGGGCTAAGGATTAGTCGTTCTAAGACCGAGTATCTGCACTGCGACTTCAGTGGCGCAGCCGACGGTTAGAATAGCCAACTCACCATCGAGGGTCAAATGTTATAACAAGTAAGTAAGTTCAAGCGCCTAGAATCATTTGTACAGCAGGATGAGGATATAGATAGTGATGTAGCACACCGAGTTCAGACAGTCTGGTGTAGGTGGATGGCGGCCTCAGGGGTGCTGTGCAACAAGAATTTTCCAACTAAAGAAAAATTTTTATAGGGTGTCATTGCAGCCGGCAATGTTATATGGAACTGACTGTTGGGTCATCAAGAGGACTTAGTCGTAGAAGATGGAAGTGACAGATATGAGGATGCTGAGGTGGTTGTGTAGGCATACAAGGCTAGATCGGATCAGAAATGAGGTATTTATGGAAATGTTAGGGGTGTCTATTATAGCAAATAAGATAACGAAGGGGAGACTGAGATAGTTTGGGCATGTCAAGAGGAGACAGACAAGAGCGTCTGTCATAGCAGTTGAAAACCTCATTGTAGATGGGTAGAGGAGCAAAGGCAGGTTTAAACTGACTTGGGATAAGCGGATTAGGCATGACCTACTAGATTTGTACTTCCCTGGGAACATTGTCTAAGATAGGAGTTTATGGAGGCAAATGATTAAGGCTAACAAGGTTTATACAGGATATAGGGGCACCTTAGAATATATTTATGGGCTTAGATACTCTCTACACTTTAGTTTTACTTTGCATTTTTTTGTTTTTGTCTGTCTTTCATTATTTGTGCATATACACGGTTATGACTATTTTATTATCGGAAGCTTTCTGTTTGTATTTACTAAATTCGTTCACTAACACACTATCACACCATATCTCTATTAGTGTGTCATCTATGCAGGTACATCTGAGAGCAAATTCTCTATCCTTTGGGATGTAGATATTTTTTGTCTGACTCTCATCCTCCCCAGACCTTAACGATAGCTTTTGCTGTCGTTGGGATATACTGGTATGTGTTGTGTATGTTTCCATTTCCAATTGAGTCAAAGACATATTCTCCATTGACTTTAAAATATGATGGAATAAATGACTCACTAAATTGGCTGCGCATCTTATGTAGTGAAGTAACAATAAAAAAATGTTGTAAAGTAGCAGTTGATCGACACAGCTTAATACAATTTTCATTATGGGTCATAGGGAAACAACTTCTGTGTGCTTCTAACACATGGGTATGGTTGCGTACATCCGACCTCCATACCCCGCCATGGGCGGGAGCCTTTAAGGCAATAGGGTAATGTATGCTGTTTTGTTGTGTTGTGCTGTGTGTTGGGAAACTTATATTAGGTCTAGAGCTTTTGTGATTATGTTTCTCGTTTCAGGAAACTGCTATGTGTTCGCTGTGCCTGTATCTTCTTAATTTTGCTTTCACTTGGAAGAGGAAGAAAAGAGAGATTTTCTTAAATTTCTTACTTTCTTACGGAAAAGAACTTTTATTGCTTCACCAGGTCGGCCTTTAGAACTCAACTCTGGCTTTACCTGAATGTGGAGTGTGCCAGTTTTGAGCTTGATGATCCAAATGTTTCAAGACTTACCTAAAAAATAAAATAAAATGTCCCATAAGTTGAAGATTGAATATAGAAGTTAAAAATGATGCCTTTCTTTTATGAAACTGTTGAAGCTGTTTTGTGCTTGTTATAAATCTGAAGGTTTTTCGGCAAATGGTTGGGTTTTATTTCAAAGATCTTATCTGCAAAATATGATGCTTTGGGCTTTTTTTTTTTTTTTTTTTTTTTTTTTTTTTTTTTTTTTAAACTTATCATAATGGCCGATTCTTTGTTTACTTTTCCCTTGCTGAACTTTTCCAGGATGCTGATTCTAGTTTGATGATACTTCTGGATAGGATAAGTTTTTGAAGGTCATTTCTTTCCAATGGACTCACCAGAGTGTTTCAGGAGTTCCGGGGAAAAGAACCTAGAGATTGATACAGATGATAAGAATGATAGATTGAGGGATGGAAATGACTGGGAAAGCAATGATAAGAGAAAGCATCGATCAAGCAAGTCAAGAAAGCATGGGGTCAGTGAAGAAGCTGAGAGCATGGATGGCAGTGGGAAAAAGAGAAATACTGGGGACAGAAATGAGAACAGAAAGAGATCTGGTGGCTCAAGTAGGGCTGACTGTGAAGAGGATGGATATGAAGCTAGGCAGGAGTCACGGTCTAAACTGATGAAGAAGAAAGTTGAAGAGAGTAAGTATGAAAGTGGGTCCAGAGGATATAGTCAAACTGATGTAACTGAGAAAAGGACGTCAACTTCTAGGTTATCCGATCATGGCGGTTCTCAAATCAGGACAACTGATATTGATGGGGCTTTGCGTGATGATGACCCTGAAAAGGCTCTGGATAAAGATTCTTGGTTTCATGAAAGAACTGAGGTCTCTGGAGAGAAGGGTCGTGGATTGTCTGAGCATCGTAGACATGCAAGGAGAAGATGGGATGAATCGGACAGTAAATACATGGAAGAATCTGATGTAGGAACTGAGGAGCCTAATGATTCTCAACTTGATAGTGCTAGAGAAAGAAACGAAACCTTAAAAACTGAATTGGCTGAAAGCAAAATCAGGATGTCAAATTTTGATAGTGACACAGGCGTTAAAATACAGGATAAGGAGGAGAAAAGAGATGAGTCTGAGAGGGTTAACATAGACAGTCTGGATGATCCAGAGGAAGACAGCAAAGGTAGCTTGTTAACAGGTTCTCTAAAGGAGAGAAATGAAGAGCATAGGCATCAAAAGAACTCCTCTGGTGGGGATGTTACTGATAGCCGTGAGAAGTCCTCAAGTGCAGATAAGAATGGTATTTCATGGACACGGGGTAAAGGTAGGAGAGAAACAGATGCTCCTAACAGGTCCAGGACCCCTGAGAGGAATGGGAGACGTCACTTTGAGCCGGAAAACTTGGATATGGATCATGAAAGGAGCTATTCTGTGAGGAGAAAGGAACATGAAAGAGATGCTAACCGAGAGGATAAATTAAAAGGAAGAGATAATGGTTGGAGTGATAGGAACAGGGACAGGGAGGGTTCCAGAGATAATTGGAGAAAACGGCAAGCCAGCAATATTGAGCGTGAAATGAAAGAAGTCGATTCTGCTTATGAACCTGGCAGGGACTGGGACAGACGTGCATGGCCTGACAATGAAAGACTGCAAAGTCGTTCTGCTGGCAGGAAGGACGGAAACAGGACAGAAGCTGTGAAGACGTCATCAAATTATGGAATATCCAATGAGAATTATGACGTAATAGAGATCCAAACCAAACCGTTTGATTATGGTAGAGAAGATTTTAGGCCGGGGTTTACTAGAAATGGTGAAGTTCGTCAGTGGTCCAATGCTTTGGCTCCAAATGGTGAAGACAGCCTGCGTCATGGAGACGAAAGAGCTCGAGATGCTTACGAGTTTATGCATTTTGGTGAAGACTCGAAAGACAGGTTGATAGATGGAGGCTATAAAGGTGATCTTCCAAGTCGTGCATCTGGGGGTCCAAGTAGCAGTGGATCACAACCGCTGCTTGGTAGCCAGGATCAATCTTCCTTTATGAGATCTGGACCTCAAGGAGCTAAAGGAAATAGAATTGGAAGAGGAGGAAGGGGTAGATCAACTGGTCGGGAAGGCCAGCCGATTGGACTGCCGTTACCAATGATGGGGTCACCTTTTGGGCCTCTAGGTATGCCACCACCTGACGCTTTACAATCAACAATGTCACCTGCTCCTGGAGGTGTCTTCATGCCTCCATTTCAACCTCCCGTTCCTTGGCCTGGTGGCCGAGGTGTTGAAATGAATATGTTAGGTGTTCCACCTGTCATTTCTCCTGTTCCTCCTGGGCCCTCTGGACCAAGGTTTCGTCCTAACATGGGTGTTCCACCAACTCCTCCACCTTATTTAAGCCAAATAGGTTCTATAAGAGGGCCAGCACCTAATATGCCTGGCCCGATTTTCAGTCCTTCATTACCTGCAGGGCGAGGACATTCACAAGACAAAGTCACTGGAGGTTGGGTTCCTAATCGAAGTCATGGACCCCCTGGTAAAGCCCCTTCCAGAGGAGAGCAGAACGATTACTCTCAGAACTTTGTTGACACTGGGATGCGGCCCCAAAATTTTATCAGAGAACTAGAGCTGACGAGTGTTGTGGAAGATTATCCCAAACTTCGGGAGCTTATACAAAAGAAGGATGAAATTGTAGCTAAGGCTGCTACACCGCCTATGTATTTGAAGTTTGACCTTCGGGAGCAGGTGCTTTCTCCTGAGCTATTTGGTACCAAGTTTGATGTCATTCTTATAGACCCCCCTTGGGAGGAATATGTTCATCGAGCACCTGGTGTCACTGATTACATGGAGTATTGGACATTTGAAGAAATCATGAACCTCAAGATTGAGGTAGGCTAGCTACTATTTGAACCGTTTGTATTCTCTGTTCATCTACCAATTTCACTGAACTGTTAGGTGTGGATGCTTTTGTACTCCCAGTTTTCCTATCATCACTTCATCTCAGCATGTGTATATGTCACCTATTGATGATTTTTGCTTATGTCCTTCTGTGCCCAAACATGCCTTTCCCTTCAGGACCGGTATTCTTATAGGCACATATGAAAGTTAGCTTTAATTGGTTTGATATTGTTTCTCAGTGTTTTCTGACGTGGAAATGATTTATGTTCACAGGCAATTGCAGATACGCCCTCTTTCATTTTCCTGTGGGTTGGTGGCGGGGTTGGGCTTGAGCAAGGTCGCCAATGTCTGAAGAAGGTAAAGAAGCTTACTTTGAGAAAAAATATCTGAGCTTTATGTATGTTTAAATGTTGGCAGTTCCTATGAGTGATTTTGCTTTCTTCTTGATTTGTCATTTCTGTTATTTCATAGATGGTGTAAGTTGTATTATACTGTCAGTCAAATGTAACAGTTGTTTGAATTCTTTCTTGCAGTGGGGATTTAGAAGGTGTGAAGATATTTGTTGGGTGAAGACTAACAAGAGTAATGCAACTCCAGGATTGCGTCATGATTCTCATACTTTGTTCCAGCGCTCAAAGGTTTGGAAGAAATGTCCATTCTAGCCTTCTCTGTCTCTTAAAAGCAGTAAAGCAGATGTATGCTACTTCTGCTGTAGTGCTATGTATTCCAATATACCTCATTCAATTGTTAAAAGTTGCTTATTTCCATGGTTAAGGAGCATTGCTTGATGGGAATAAAAGGGACTGTTCGTCGCAGTACTGATGGTCATATAATCCATGCCAATATTGACACTGACGTAATAATTGCTGAAGAGCCTCCATATGGTAAGTATTTTTCATTTTCTTAAATTGCATATTGCTGTTTTGAATTAACAGTTTTAGCGCCACTCACGCTGTGAGCTAGAGAATTTCACGGTAAGCTGTTGAGCTTATTTAAAATCTTGCTGTGTTGTTGCTAGACCGTAATACTGTTGGCTATGCTTTTTGCTGACATTTTTTTTTTTTTTTTTTTTTTGTAATTTTTTGCTGACATGCATTTTTCTCTAAAAGCTTTTTTATACCATGAACTACTTATAAGCTTTAGTTGTTCAATAAAGATGGCTTTTCATTCTCTATCTAGATGTGAAGCCGTGCTTGCTTTTGTAGATCTCCTGCTAGTTTTTAAATGTTATTAAGGAGAGTAATAGGTTTTTTTTTCAAATTATTCAGTTGTCTTTTTACCTACGTTCTACGGTGAAAGCAGAGATATTTTTTCCCTCTTCTTCTCGTCCTCCTTTTTTGGTGTTGAGTTTCTGTTGGAGGTGTTTTCTGTGACTTGTTTTGAACTCCTTGGACTAAATAATCTTCAGTGTGATGATCTTTATATATTCGCACAACTGTTGTTAATGGAAACATGAAGATAACTTATACCACTTGTTTCTTACTGCAATATTTCTGAAGGTCTGGCTTTATTTATCTGTTTCTAAACGTTGAAGACATTCATCGGTCACAATCAGTTTGGAATGAAGGGTTTTTTTTCGTCTCCGCCAAACAACCT
>AP025056.1:22289453-22299115 GCA_036186865.1 Eustoma russellianum | reverse complement strand
CTCTCTCTCTCTCTCTCTCTCTCTCTCTCTCTCTCTCTCAACGTTACTTTGGCTGACCAGAAGATGTTCTTTAATTTTGGTGTAGGATCCACGGCAAAGCCGGAAGACATGTATAGAATAATTGAACATTTTGCACTTGGCCGAAGAAGGCTTGAGCTTTTTGGAGAAGATCATAATATTAGAACTGGCTGGTTGACTGTTGGTAAAGGATTATCCTCGTCAAATTTTAATGCCGAGGTATGGTGTTGACCTGCATTTTATATCTGTGCAATGACATGTAGCTTTGCATATCATTCAGACAGAGAAGGTCTGGGGCTGAAACAAGCTTGCGAAAGCCAACTCTGTTTTATGATAGGCTTCATTTATGACAGATTAATTTCCTTTTGCTATTCTTTATCTTCCATTGGGGGAGGGAGAGGGTTGGGGTTGGGGGAGGGGTGGTGGGGGGGATGGTGAATTGGAATATTGTGCACTGAGGTTCCTTCCTTCCATTTATAGTAGTTTCACATATATAATGGTATATAGGGCTTTTCAACGAACCGAACAGTTCGCGAACTGTTCGAGTTCGATTCGTGTTCGGTTCATATTCGTTCGTTAATGGTCGGTAAACGAGCCGAATTCGAACATCTATTCGGGTTCGTTTACTAAAACAAGCCAAACTATTCACGAACTATTTGGCTCGTTTCAACAGTTAAAGGGTTATCAAGCCGAACTCGAAACAATTTTAAAGTTCGTTTAGCTAAGCGAACCAAGTCAAACCATTCGTTTAGCTAAACGAATCCGAATTCAAAAACCTAGTATTTGGTTCGGCTCGGTTCGTTAACACCCCTAAATTGGTATCCATTGATTTAAACAGGAATAACTTGACCCAAGTATTTTGTTGACTAAAAATGTTCGGTTGGTTATTGTGCTTGAACTGAACACAAAATTGAAATATTTGCAGGCATATTGTCGGAATTTTGCTGATAAGGACGGGAAAGTTTGGCAAGGAGGGGGAGGAAGAAATCCACCTCCAGAGACAGCACACCTGGTTCAGACAACCCCAGAAATAGAATCCCTGCGACCGAAATCACCCATGAAAAACCAGCAGCAGACTTCCTCGATTTCTTTGACACCAGGCAACTCTTCCGCCATGAGGGCCACCGGAAACTCACCTCAAAATCGTAATGCGCTGAACATGATGAGCCAAGAAGCGTCGGCCTCCAACATGCCAACTCCAGCTCATTGGGGTTCTTCGGCAGAGGGCTTTAAAGGCAGAGAAGGTGGACATGGGGGGCCAGATGACAGAGTTTTTGACATGTATGGGTATAATGCACCCTTTGGTCAAATTAGTGCAGATTTTATGGAGTCACAAAGAGCGATGAATATGCTATAGCAAAAGTGCTTTAAATTATTATTTCCAATGTTATTTGTACAATTTTGGTCTATCCTTCCATTTGTACAAATTTTGCTTTATAGCATTTGGACTTCTGTTCATTTTTTTCCGTTGGGTGTAGTGTTGTTTCGTTCGGCATGATATATTGCTTAGTTTCATGGCAGCCTTTGAGTTTTTCTGGCAGTTTCCCTTCCAAGGGAATACGATTTTGGCATATGATGTGATCATTGATTTCTACGATGAGAGCAGGCTGGAAAAGGCTCTCTCTCTCTCTCTCTCTAAAATAATTCTCTCGCCTCTCTTAAAATTTCCTAAATCCAACGGACAAAAAGCACCCCAGATTTTCTTTCCTATCTCTCTCTGTCCTTTCTCAACCACCACGGTCCAGTGGAGGCTGACTTATGCCACAGTTTGGAATGCCTAAGTCATCCATTTTTACCATGTTTGCAGGAACATACAATTGTCCCAGGAGGCAGGTTACTAGAAATGGCTCTATAGCCCAAACCAGATTATACAATTGTCCCAGGAGGCAGATTACTAGAAATGGCTCTATACCCCAAACTTTTCTGTTAAAAGTGCTATTTCAGCTAGAATTCTTATGTCGTAAACTGTCAGCTAGGTCAAGATTGTTTGGAATAGGTATCATCTTCTTAAATATAGAATCATTTTTTGGTTTGCCTTTTGGAAGAGGATGTCTACTCTAGACAAGTTAGGGTATAATTGATACTAATAATTCTTTGCTTTATGGTAGGAAACCTAATGGTCATGTCCACCTTTTCTTTAAACGTCAATACTCAATCAGTGTGAAAAAAGTAGTTTTGAAGTAGTTAAACTGTAAAGATTTCATCTATTTCTGGGACAGTCTTCAACATTGGCTCCTAACCAACTCATGATACTCAAAATTCCAAAAGGACCTTTTTTTGCATTGGTTGTTTCTGTTTAATCAATCGAGAGTGAAAGGAACAAAAGATTTTATCAAAGAACTTAGAAAGATTGGAAAAGCACTTTAAAGGAAATCCTAGAAAACACAAAATTGTTTGCTACTTCCTTGCATGGTGTAAGAATGAAGAAATGTAACTTGAAAATAGCCATCAACCTAGGCCTACTTATGAACATATTCAGTCTATAAAATGGTTGAAGCTTCCTTTCTGATTCACAAAATTCCAGTGTATTTGGATTATTTGGAAGCTTCATTGTTTTACACCTACAATAGGCTATTGGGTCATTCCATCTCCCTAGCCTTACTCAGCTTCTCTGGCAATATCCTCAATAGTTGTTTATGGTAGCTAGTTTCAACGTTTGATATTTGTATTTTGGTTAGGAAACTTGAAGCTACTTATTCCTAGTAATATCTCCCCCACACTGTTATGGGGGATTTTTTGCGTTTTTTAATGCTGTAAAGTTTCATAGATTGCTATAGTATTTGACAGGAAACTTAGTACCATTTGTATTTTGACAAGTCTAGCATGCTATATAGCTTGTTGTCGCCTTTTTGGCGACCAAACCCTGTAAATTACTTGATTTGGACCAATGTATGAAATTTTAACTTACAAAAAAGGATTTTGGCATATGATGTCAGTCCCCAAGTTTTATAGTGTTCTTGCCAACTCGCTAGCAGCTAATTATGCATTATGAAAACGATTAAGATTTAGCTATTTAAGATTTACAAGTCCTTATTTTCACCAAAAAAAAAAAGGATTTACAAGTCCTGCTAAGTTTTATATTGTTCTCTATGACTTAAAACAATCATAAGTCTAATAGATCAAACTAATCAGACTATGCGGATGTTTCTGGATTAGCTTTTCACCTGATGAGGACACCGAGCATCTCACAGGGTAACAAAACCCTACCTGTGCATGCCACTGAGTAACAAAAATCGTCCTCTGTACATAGCCTAATAGTTCCGGTGGCGGAGGCTCGAGAGAGTAGCGAGAGTTCGATTCTTATCCCAAGCAAGATTTTCGACTCTCTTTTCAGATAAGCGCATGGTATTGGAACCCCACTTGTAGTGCGCTCCTTGTGTGTCGTCTAATCAGTCCAAACTCTGCCATAGTGAGCCTTGGACACTTGACTTTTATTCCTATCATGCTTGAGACGGGCTGATAGGGTCTGGTTGGTTTCAGGTCATAAATCTTTTTCACAGGGTAACAAAAATCAACCGAATTGTGGCGGTAGGTGATTGATTACACGCACTTTACATGTACCTAGTGTGTATTTTATTGGTCAAGAATGATTAATAATACTTCGAGTACTCTAATGTATAAAAGACAACAATGATTTAGTTGCTAAAAATGGAAGATATTAGGATGTTTAAATATCTGTCGCATAATTTAAGAGATACAGAAGTACAAAACAATAATCTGTTCAAAGTTTTCCTAAAATAATACATTTAAGTTCATTTATTTATACACGCCAAGCATGTGACAAAAGAAAAATAAGAATTAAAAAACCATGCATTACTTTGTGTTCGTAACAACAATAAGATTATTATTAGAAAATTTTACTGTGTACTTTTTAAAAAAGTTACAATAAAAATTTATTGTGTGCTCTTAACTACTATAAAAGTGTTGTCTTATATTTTCTTCCATATCAGATGAATTTTAAATTCAGATAATGATGAGAAATTTCAAAAAATATTATAGTTTTAAAAAAAGTCCGAAATATGATATATTTGGGAAAAATTCCTGAAACAATTATGACGCAATTGTCAATGTCGACTAAGGAGACCCTGGATGGTACTGTCAGTTGCGTCTAAGAATCACCTTTGAACGTCACTGGCAGTTGTGTCCAAAGGGATAAGTGGTTTTCAGGTGTACAAAAGATGTTTTGGGGATGCAAAACCACCTAGGCACATGACGATAGGCGCACTGGATCATTTATATGTATATATAAATCCACCAGTCGATCCCCACACAAGGCCTTTCTATAGATCATGGGGGTATTCACCTCCTATGGCCGCACTGTCATACGCGTCTAAGGCTTGGACAGCAGTGCTAAGTGCATCTGAAGCTTTGGATGACGCTGTTAAAGCCGTCTTAAGGTGCTGGATGGCAAACATCACCAATTTAAAATTTAATAGATTTAACAAGTCAAGCGGCAAGCAAAATGTACTCAGATTCTTCAGCGTCATCATAAATCCCTTAATTCAAGGCATTGTGTATAACAATAATTTAAATTTTGCATTTTGTTTAGTTCATGGAATGATTCTTCATTAAGGCTTTTCTACAAACATAGATGATTCATAAGGTTTGGGGGTTAAAGTTAGAGTTAGGTTAGGTTTAGACATATAGTTAGAGATAGATTCAGGTAAGGGTTAAAGTTAGGCGAAGTTTAGTGGTAGGTTAGGTTAGGGTTAGCACAATAGGACGGTTTTGACACTGCCATCCAAGACCCATGACGCACTTGGCAATACTATCCAAGCCTTGGATGCACCTGACAGTGTTCCCTGTGCCTGAGTGGTTTTGCGTCCTCATAACGGCTTTTGTGTATCCGAGAACCATTTACTCTTTGAACGCAACTCTCACTGCTATACAAGGATGATTTTTGAGCAAGTGACAATGACGTCTAGAGTCTCCTTAAACGGCAATGACAACTCCGTCTTACTTGTTTCAGGAATTTTCCCTTACCATATTTTGAGTTTGTTTTAAACTATAATATTTTTAAAAATTTCACTAACAAATATATTCGTCTTTATTTTCTAATATAATTTGTTTTCTCATAGTAAAAGAAAATTAAATTCACATTCCGTGAAAGTCCCCAGTGTGCTTGAAGAAATCTTGATCTTCTTGGAAAGCAATTCACCGACTTCTATCATCGACCCCATAGCCAAAAAATGGCGGCAGCAGCAGCAGCTGCCTACTGTTTTTCCCACTCGCTCAGATCTCATGGTTCCCCTCTTGCTTTTCCCAAGCTTTTTCCTCGCTTCTCTCCTGCCTTCGTTGTTTCGCGGTCCGCCAGACAACTGCCCACTAAATGTTTCCAAGGCGAGTTTATCTGTGCCCAATACCCCCTTTGCCCCTTATTTTTATTGCGTAGATTCTTTTGTTGGCAAGTAAGACAAAATCTTAAGTAAAGATGGAATTTTTATGCGAATTTGGAAGTGATTTTTTTTCCCACTCACAGAAATACTGGTTTTTATTTGTCTGGGAAATGCTTGACATTTATTGGGTTAAAAAATAAACTGTTTTCAGTTTTATTCTTTGGAAATTTAAATTTTTATTCTAAGTAATGCATGCTCAAATTGTTTTGAGATTAAATGGTGGGTCATTAATTTTGATTTGCTGCTTTGCGTGAGAAAGCTCTGAAGTTGTTAGGAGTTCATTGCCTAAGTTTATGGTGATGGATGCTGCAATCAGTGAATGCTTCTGTTTTCTTTTTCAAGGTATTTGAATAAAATTTTGATTGGTTATCTAAGATGAGATATTCTTGAATATGGAAAGCAATCGTTGATATTTTGTCAACTTAATGTTCTTGATGATTCGTTTGTACAGCTGAAGGTTGAATTTAAGTAAGTGTTATTCGTGTTATTCATGTTAGTCGGGTGAGCTCCACGATTCAGAGATAGTTTTTGCAGTTGTTGCCTAAAAAGCTTTTCTGCTATATTGGAACCACTGATATGCCTCATAAATGTCAATTCCTCTTTGCTGGCAGTCAGAGGAGTGGCTGCTCCCGTAGAAGCCAATTCTGGGTTTGATGAAATGGTTTCTGGGACACAACGCAAATATTATATGCTTGGGGGAAAGGGTGGAGTTGGAAAAACAAGTTGTGCTGCATCACTTGCAGTAAAATTTGCAAACAGTGGTCATCCTACCCTCGTGGTTTCTACTGATCCTGCACATTCTTTAAGTGATTCTTTTGCCCAGGTTTAACATACTGTTCACATTTTGGTCTGCCTTTACTCTTCTTTTATGAACTGAAAGAACCAAATTTTTCAACAGTAATAATGAGTTGACTTCGTGCTACTTCCTAGGACTTAACTGGAGGGTCATTAGTACCAGTTGAAGGACCTTATTCTCCCTTGTTCGCTCTCGAGGTGAAGGAAAAAAACGATGTTTTATTTGTACTTCTCTCGCTGACAACCTGTTACTCTGATATGACTCCTCATGGATCTTGAATGCACACTTCATTATTGAGTTGCTCATTCCTGCTTTGACAGATAAACCCTGAAAAAGCCAGGGAAGAATTTCGATCTGCAAGCCAGAAAAATGGTGGAACTGGAATAAAGGACTTTATGGATGGCATGGGCCTAGGAGTTCTCGCTGATCAGGTAATTACTTGAGACATGCCTCTTGCTTTCCAGATGTAGTAATTTGCGTGCTGACTGCTTTAGTGCCTCTTTCATATTTTGTTTCATCGTTTCAAATCAGCTGTTCGTTATGTTGGTGAAAGCCAACAAAAAACATTAAACACCAAAAAACATTGGCATTGGATGCGTCATTTTGGTGGGTGATTCATCTTGGTGCATAATATATGCAATCCCTAAAACTAAAAATAATAAATAGTTTAAAACAAAACCTTATGACTTTCTTTTTTGAAATTTTTCTCCATTTCACGCTGATCTTACTCCTTGGAAGAGATTTGTTACCGCACTTTCTTTAAAACCTGATTGCTGCAGCAGCTTCTCTTTGCTTCAATTTGCTATTCTAGTGTTTGATCATAGTCACAGATACAGTACTGGTACTGTCTTAGTGCATATACTGGTGTCTTTCAGATGATCATTTTTCAACATCTTCAGAGAATCAAGGGTCAAACAATGAGTCATGCTCTTTTAATGCTCTACACACAAATAGCTTATGTTACAATATCCCTTAGATCATGTTCTTTTATTTATCAATAGTTTGCTAAAGTGTCATCAGTTTGTGTAATCCAAGATACTAAACTTAGGTTTGTGTTTTGCTTGTGTTCTTTGGTATTTTCGTTAATGATGAACTTCATTATCAATGTTTGCGAAGCTTGGAGAACTTAAGCTGGGAGAGTTGCTGGATACACCTCCTCCAGGCCTGGATGAAGCTATTGCAATTTCAAAGGCAAACTTTGTCAATTAGCTGGTTATATTCTCAAAGTTCGGCTTATAAGCTATAACCTGTGAATTCCCTTTAAGTTTTCTGATCAAGGAACTTGCTTTTCAGGTTATACAATTCCTAGAATCACAGGAATATAATATGTTCACTCGAATTGTGTTTGACACTGCACCAACGGTAAGGAAATTAGAATTATTTTTATGTACTCCAATAGCTATAACATTATGATTAATTAGCATTTTCTCCTACATTTAATAGGGCCATACATTAAGGCTGTTATCCTTGCCCGACTTCTTGGATGCATCAATTGGAAAGATTCTGAAGGTAGGAACTTGAAAGTTATAAACGAAGTAAGTACTTACAGTTATAGATTCTCCTTTCCAACTTAGACTAGAATTATCTTGACTAAGATGACAAATATTTGTGCTTCCTGGAAATGAGTGGGTATGGCACTGGTTCTATTGGGACTTGACCACTTGTATACCACTCCCCAACAACTATGCAATGGGAATTGGAGAACGACTCAGTTGCAAGCACACATATCATTGCAAGCTAGCTTCTTTTAAATCTAACTTGTAATTTTAGCTTTTTATATGCTTGACTAAAATTGCCCTCATAGGGCAAGTTTTGTAAAGGTTGGCTCTAGTAAACGTATAGCACACTAGCACAATGTAAGTCACCTCGCATTGGTAGCTGGCACCTGCTAGGCCAGATAGGGCACGTTAGAAGCTATGGAGAGGAGATTTACTGCTGATCCAGAGCTCGTAGTATTTATCTTACGGACATGAATAATTTTTTATATATGTCCAAGTGTTAGAAAAGTGCTAAGGTTAAGTTGCTGATTAATGAGACCACATCGGTCTTTGCTGCAGAGATGGAATCAACAACAACAACAACATTATCTCATTGCCTTATAGGCTTGCGTCTATGGCGGGGCATAGAGGGTCGGATGTATGCAACTATACACATATGTTAGAAACACACAGAGGTTATTTTCTGATGACTCATAATGAAAATTGCGTCAAGTTGTGCGATCAAGTGCTACTTCACGATATAAGAAGCGCAACATTTAGTGAGTCATTTTACTTTATTCTATCATATTCCAAAGTCAAGAAATAGTGTGTCTTTGACGCTATTGGAATTGCAAACCAAAGATGGAATCAACCTGATAGGTTAATTTTGATGCCATCAAAATCTAGGCTTATACTGAGTGCCCTTGGTATTTCAGCTGGGTCAGGAGAAGTGTGCTTGTGGAGTATGGAGTGGCACAAAAAAAGGTTCGCAAGATACGCTGTTATGACCCAGGTGGCATGCAGGAGGCTGTGCATGTTGGGCAGACCATATCTATGTCAACAAATGGGTGGGAACAATCAGTATATGTTCTTTAATGTGAGTTATTGAAGTGCTTTTGTGGAATTTTTAGTGTGTTACTGGTACAGCATACAATGTATTCACGGGACATGGTGGTGCAGTGGTTGTTTTGCTGCTAGTCTCATCAAATTTTTAAGTGACTTGTCTTCCTTGCACTTTTCTGTGAAGATAACATGGCAGGAAAGTATTAAGGAATTCTTCAGAACCCAGGAGGGAGAATGTGTGAGATCAGCAATTATTTGAAGGTTTGGAAATTGAGGACAATGTCTGGAGTTTTTGGTTTGATTAGGGCATTTCTTCAATAACGTGATAGGGGAGTTGTAGTGGTGAACTACAACTATAACTCCCCTATCATGTTATTGAAGAAACTGTAGTGGTGAACTACAACTATAAAAGCGTGACAAGGGACACTGTATATTTTTGTTTTGCTACAACTTTCTACACTATTTGGAGGGAAAGAAATCTGAGAACATTCCAAAAAAAATTGGGAAGGACAGTCACTCTCTTTTGAATGGTATTTTGCAAAGCATTAGATTTGCTGCATTTTTCGTGGAAGGGAGAATAGATTCAACGGGGCCTTGCTACAATTTGGCCATTTATGAAGATTTTTTAATAGCTTCGCTGCTATTTCATTATAGGTCACATGGAAACAACCTCTATGTGTTTCCAACACACGAGTAAGGTTGTGTATATCCGTCCCCCTTACTCTGCCATAGGCGGGAGCTTCTAAGGCAACAGGATAATGTTGTTGTTGCTGCTATTTCAGCTATCAGCCTTGTACGTACCACTTATATTTTTTGGATAGGGAATCTAATTCCTATGTAGCTTGTATGATTAGGTTTCACTTGCTATTTAGTTATGGCTCTTGGAATTTCTTTCACTTAGCAGTTTGTGAC
>AP025056.1:22269453-22284453 GCA_036186865.1 Eustoma russellianum | reverse complement strand
GCCATACTTATATGTGATACAGTATCACAGAATACCTTGATATGTAAAGTGTTTTTATACCGAGACCTTTAAGTACTTTTATGGTCTAGATGCCTTCACATATGCCCAATGCAAAATTTTGCTTCTGCACTGATCCTTGATACAACTGGTTGATTATTGCTCCAGCAAGTAACTGTAATACGCTATAGATAGGTTTCATAACCATTTTTTGATCTCATATCAATCTTGGATCTAGCCCGATCAGCATCTGTGAACACTCTAACACTTCTGTCTGTATTCTTTTTGAAACATAAACCTTGTCCTGGTGCATTTTTAAGGTACATAAGGATTCTCAAGACACCTTGGAGATGTTCATTGGTATGATCATGCATAATTGAGACACAAAGCTCACAGCATAACAAATCTCGGGCCTAGTGTGTGATAAATAGATCAATTTACCAACTAGTTTCTGATAACTCAGTTTATCATTAGGTGTAGTATCCCACTGTTCTATAGGCTTATGTCCAGGTTCTATAGGGGTGTTTGTTGGTCTGCGTCCGAGCATTCCAGTTTTTGTTAGAATATCCAATATGTATTTCCTTTGTGATATATACATCCTTTCTTTGTTTCTAGCAATTTCCATTCTAAAAAATGCCTTAGTTTTCCTAGATCTTTCATTTCAAAGTGTTTTGATAGTTGCATCTTAATACTTTCTATCCCATGATTATCATTCTCCGTTATTATTATATCCTCTACATATACTATTAGAATAGTGAGCTCTCCCTTAGGTGATGTCTTGGTGAATAGTGTATGATCACTATGGCTTTTGGTAAACTTAACATCTTTAACAGTTTTAGTGAATGTTTTAAACCAAGCTCTTGGTGATTGCTTTCGTCCATCCAGTGATTTCTTTAGCCTACAACCTTATTTTGATTGGTTGTGTCACTGAATCCTAGTGGTATGCACATATAAACTTCTTCTACTAAATCTCCATTTAGGAATGCGTCCAACTGATATAATTCTCAATCAAGATTAATTACTATCGAGAAAATAATTTTAATGGTGTTAAGTTTGGCAACTTGGGCAAAGGTTTCTAAATAATCAATGCCATAAGTTTGGGTGAATCTCTTAGCTACCAGTCTAGCTTTGTATTTATTAACAATTTCATCATTGTTGTATTTAATTGTGAACACCTATCTACATCTAACAGGTTTCATAGTTGTCGACCTGGGTATTATATCCCAAGTTTGGTTCTTCTCTAAGGCATTCATTTCTTCATACACAACATTCTTCCGTTCATGTCGGCTTAGAGCTTCTTATATATTTTTAGGTATCACTTTATTATCTAGTGAACATATAAACGTCTTAAAGTTATGATTCAACCTATTATATGATGTTAAGTCTTCTATAGAATATTTAGTACATATAGGATTTTTAGTGCATTCTCTTGTCTCTTTTCTTAATGCTATTGGTTTGTCATCGGTCTGAGGTCGAGTTTCATATTCAATATGGATTTCTTCTAATGAATCTACTTCCCCCGACGTGGGTTGTGTGTTTTTGATTAGCGTATTCAGGTGTTCCATTAGTTCTGAGTTGAGAACTGAATGTGCCGAGCTGTAGTAGTGAGCTTGGCTAAACTTGCGATGCTGAGCTAGGTGGGGTTCTCCTATGTTATCTATTATATTCCAATATTCATTATGCTTCATGTTTTTCGTTCTAGAGGAAGAGTTGTAGAAGACATGTTGTTCGTCAAACGTAAAATCAAGTGTGACAAACATCTTCCTATTACTTGGGCAATAACACTTATAACCCTTTTGCGATCCAGAGTATCATAGGAATATACACTTAACTGATATTGAATCTAATTTTTTCCTCTGACCGGGTTGGATGTGTACATAAGTGATACATCCGAATAGCTTAAATTGTAATTCTGAAAGCAGTTTGGTGTATGAAAAATAGCTGAGAATCATTTCTCTGGGAGTTTTAAATGATAGAATTCTAGACGACATTTTATTTATTAAGCATGTGGCTGTTAGTAATGCTTCTCGCTAGTAGTATTTAGGTATGTTCATCGTGAACATAATAGTTCTTGTTACTTCAAGTATGTGTCTATTCTTCCTTCCAGCTAAACCATTCTGCTTTGGAGTATAAGTACATGACGTCTGATGATATATATCATTTTCATGCTTAATTTTTGAACAGTTTTATCTAAGTATTCTGTCCCATTATTTGACCTCAATGTTTTATACTGCATCCAAATTGATTTTTAGTAAGTGTAAAGTATCTCATAAATGTTAGTCCCATTTCAGTTTTATTCTTAAGCAGATAGACCCAAGTTTGTTACGTACTTTGTTGGGTCTATTTGCTATATTTGATCTTGAATGTTGGGGGAAGAACAATAAATTTACTTGTGAATGAAAAGCATGCTATTATTTTATATTGTCACTTATTTTATCACACTTGCTTCTCCGTGTATGATTCCATGGTAAGTACAGTGAGGCTACTTATTGGGCGATGTATGTCACTCATACTATACTCTGTTGTTATTTTGCAAACAACAGGTATATATTAGCGTGCGTAAAGGATGTGACTGAAAGGAGATTTTGAGATTCGATGATATTCTGATGAGATTTTCGAGGACTTAGTTGAGACAGTTATTTTTGCTACTCGAGGTTTATGTATTTTGGATATTTAGTTATTATCTACGTTTGACCATTGTATTGGATTTATATTTGCCTAGACTTTGATATTAAAGATAATGATTATTTCGAGGTTTTAAATTTTGACTTCCGCTGATGTGTAATTGTTTTGTTTTTGAAGCCTTGTATTTTCCTTAGCGATATACGGTGAGTAAGTCGTTTCGAGTATTAGGGCTCGGGACGGGTCGCTACATCTCGTGTGCACCAGAAGTGGCTCGTGGACTGGGTTAAGGTAACCTCTCTCGCTGACAACACATCTGACATGAAGGTACAACCAAGAACACGGACATTGATGCTCATTCATACACAAGATTATTCTATTATTGCACCAGTAAGTGGGCTCAGTTGGTGTACTTACATGTCTTACAAGACTTTAGAGCCGCATCCAGGTATGCTTGATGGAGCACAGTACTTGCATGTCTGTATCACAACCTCTGCGATGCAGCTCTTGCTGGTGCGAGACACGAGTATTCAGGACTGCTGTATCTTCTCCAATTTTGAATATTGGAGTTATTTCCCATGTCGCGACCTGCTATTCTACTGATAGAAGTACGACATTTGCGACTTCTTGTTGTTACTCCAGTTCTCCTCGAGCAACCTGGTGGCTAAATACACATAACTTCCATGAGGTCTCCAGACACACTGTTGATGCAATTCGTGACCAGTTTGACGGCATGGCAGAGGGTGATTTCTTATTGCATCCTCGCTCGATGGAGGTCATTATGTAGCTGTTGAGTGTGTGTTAGGAGAGACCGGAGTTGTGGCGTGCTTAGATTCCATTCATATTATAGAAGATGGTCGAGCTTCATTTACCGGATAGGGTCGTGCGTCAATTTGATATGGCATAGTGACTACTTGATCCCGTCAATATAGGTATCGCTCTGTATTAGAGAGAAAGACAGCATGCCGGAGTTGATTATCTGGCTCGGATGAAGCAGTACATAGATCAGTAGGCGATGCGCTATGCGAGCATAGTGCATGAGAAACGGATCAAAGGACAGTATGATGGATCATTCGCTGTATATGACGTGGTACAGACCTCGCACACTTTTGTCATATGGTCAATGACAGGTTTAGCTCATTGATGATAGCGGATTTCACAGTGCTTTGGCCGACCTACATCGCATGGTACATTTATCGTATTTTGGATATAAAATATTGCTATTTGCTATGCAAACTAGAATGTATGCTTATGTGAAATGTTATAGATGGATACCCTAGCACGTGCGTATTTTGCATCTCTGGCCATACGAATGTATGCTCATTGGTGATACTCTGCGATTAGAGACATGCGCTCAGGCATGCAGCACATACGACCGTGTCCCACGATATGAGCTTATCCAGACGCAACCCCCAATGCGCACATCTACATGGCCCTCGAGTGGAGCATATTTTTGGATACCAACTGCACCTTAGAGACGTGTTCTGGGAGGAGAGATATGTTTTATATTGTTTGAGTAATGCTTATACACAGAACGACTTATTAATATATGTCTAAATTATAGGTTTGACACGTATTATGTAGACAAGCTTATGGATACTCTGATGTTGCTCCTAATATTGTTGATACTACTGAAGATGGTCAGACTCGTGTCGACCCATCTCATACTACGTCCGATACTGAGCATTACATAACACATAAGTCGATTTGTACAACACCACTTCATACTCAAAACTCTCACATTGTATATGCCAAGATTTAAACAATCGTCAAAATAGTAATATACTATTCACATACATATGGACCTACAGTGTAGAGCCCTAAAAAATTTATTCATTTTTACCTCATATTCATCTTACTATCTGTTCCATGAAGACCTTCAATTAAAATCTTTCATCTGTTATTGTTGGTCGTAATTTCCGCATGTATTTCGTTTGATTATATACATCCTTAACTTCTTTATCTAAACCTTATAAATGACAATAACACAAAAAAAAAAAAAAAAAAAACCTCTAGTACATGTTGGATTTTAAATGTTTTTTTCATCCAAAATGCTCGCCTTTAATATATGTTTTATGTACAAATATCAACGAATAAATTCATTTATTCTTAAGTCATGCTACCAAGTGATGAATGATAAACCATTACTAAAATGAAGATTATTTGTCACCATAGCCCCAGAGAAAAACAAAGACTATATTATCTATGTACTAGTTTCACAGTACATTATTTCTTTTTAGATAATTTTAAAATACTTTCTACTTTCCATAAAAACATATCAAATTATATTTTTTGAAAAAATTATCACTGTAAACAAACAATAAATACAATCATTAATTATAAGGAAGTAATCCATCAAATGGTAAGAGTTGAAATTGATAACAATTTTAATAACCATAAAATGAATTGAAAGAGTTTATTGATTTAGAATTCCTATACATAACTTGATTTAGAATTTCTGTATAGAATTATGAAACTGAGACAAAAAATAGCATTTCGAGAGCATTGAACTCAAGTATCTCCGCTTTCATTAGGGGTGTTAACGAACCGAACCGAACCGAATACCAGTTTTTCGAATTTGGATTTTTTTAGCTAAACGAACTATTTGGTTCGGTTTGTTTAGCTAAACAAGCTATAAAATTGGTTCGAATTCGGCTCGATAACACTATAACTGTTTAAACGAGCCAAACAGTTCGTGAACAGTTCAGCTCGTTTAACTAAACGAACCTAAATAGGTGTTCGAATTTGGCTCTAAGTAAAATTAACGAACGAACTCGAAGAGAATACGAATCAAACTCGAACAGTTCGCAAACTATTTGGTTCGCTTAACCGCCCTAGCTTTCACCATTTATGTATCTCAACTTTCATCTCTCATCTTATATAAAACTGATGTCTGACTATTTTGGTTCTCCATTCATTTCCATAAAAAAGACGTTTCCGGTGTACTAAGCTTCCGAGTTTGCACAGAATTCAGAAAGACGCCGGATCGTTTCGCGATATGATATACATAATTTTACCTTACATTTTATGTAAGATGATGTTTCCGCGGTTCGAACCTGTGTATGACTATTTTGGTCCATTCATTTACCTAGTTTAGAGAAATAACAAGTGTGAATTTTCCTTCTTTGAGGAACCAATCTCAAGTTACTTTTTGTAATTTCTGCTAGCTTAGCTAAGAGGAACAGATAAAATGGTATAATGGGGTTCTCTTTCCTACCGAGAGCAAAAAAATGGTGCTTCCAGCTAGGCCGGTAAGCAATCCGAGCGGCTCGACAGGTTCTGCTCATTCAGATCGAGATCGGCTCGAGCTCGACTTGAGTAGGAGATATTCGAAACCGAGTCTGAACTACGTTCGGTGTTCGATTATTTTTCGAACGAGCTCGAGTTTTGCTCGTGAACAACTCGGCTCGGCCAACTGTATTTATAAAAATACCCCTGCCTCATTATTTCACTACACTACCTTTCCACTTTCCCAACTCACGTCGTTGTCCTCAGTCCTCACCCCCTCTGACGAAAAAAAACGTTCTTCCTTGTTCTGGGACGTGGGTTTCTCTCCCTCAGGCCTCAATCCTCATTTTTCTTCGCAGCCACAGCGATTAGCGAGGTCACCGCCACTGGATTCCTTTCCACCTTCGACGTTGACTACAACTGCACCACCGAGGTTTTATTTTTTGTCTTGTTCTGATTTCTAGGGTTTCGTAAGTTTGCATTATTTGGTTTCTGTATGTGGAAGTAGCATATATTGACTGTAGGTGGAAATAGCATATATTGAGTGTAGGTGGAAATAACATATATTTGGTTTCTGTAATTATGGAGAAACCCACACGGCCACACCCACCCGGCACCCACCACCGACCACTGTAGCTTGTTTCGGTTGTTTCCCTCATTCCCTGTTAGATCGTATATTCTTTTGCTTTATCTAGAACATGTGTTGTGTTGTTGGATATAGAAGTGAGCTGGTTTGGGGTTTCCCAGAGGCCAGACCGCAGTTCCCCTATCCAAGATCAGGGATTTTTCCCCTTTGCATATGCATTCGGTGATTTGACATCAAGCACTAACATGCTGTAGTTGATATTTGATATGGATTGTTGTTTTGCACTATTAATCGGTTTTGTGCTGTTTTTACAGATTATATAATCATGTCATCACATGAAGCCCAAATTGTTGATAGTATTGAACGGGAAATTAACGAAACTGATGTGATGTCGGAAGAAGAAGTAAACAGTCCCCAAAGGAGGGGTGAAAAAGCTATTGATGTTGAGTGTGAGGAAGGATTTCAAAAGAAGAAGAGAAAGAAAACCTCTAAAGTGTGGGAGCACATGACAGAGGTAGTGGTTAATGGCGTCGATATGGTGCAATGCAAGCATTGCAAGAGAAACTTTAGGAAGAATAAGGATCAGACTACTACACAATTTAGTCGGCATTTGAATAGGTGTCTCGGTGTTGGAAAGAAGGATGCAGGTGATTCCAGAAGTACGCAACAACTTTTGCAATTTAAAGATGGATGGAAGAATGAGGAGAATAATATTAGCAATTTCAAGTATGATCATGCTAAGGTACGAGAGGTTGTAGCTCGTATAATTCTTATGCATGAGTATCCATTCAACATAGTTGAGCATGTGGAGTTCAACGATGTCATGCATATTGCTTCTCCATGGTACATAAAGATTAGTAGAGACTCGGCGAATGAAGATTGCTTTACGGTTTACAATATGGAGAAGAAGAAGATGATGGATACATTAAAACAGATTGGTAGAGTTGGAATCACCACTAACTTGTGGAAATCATGCCAGAAGACACAATACATGGTGGTGATGGCACATTTTATTAATTCCGATTGGAAGTTGCAAAAAAGGGTGTTGAACTTTTGCAATGTGCCACCACCACACACTGGAGAGTTAATTGCTGAAGCTTTGGCTAAGTATTTAAGTGATTGAGATCTTAATGACAATCTTTCTAGCATTACGTTGGATAATGCTTCATATAATGATAAATGCATAAGAAATTTGAAAAGAGATTTCATGTTGCGGAAAGCCCTTCCCATTAGTGGTAAACTGTTCCATGTGCGTTGTTGTGCGCACATACTCAATTTGTTGGTCCAAGATGGATTGGAGGAGATCAAGGACATAATTGACATAGTTAGAAATGCAGTGAAATATTTGAATTCGTCAGAGTCTCGTCCTCGAGGTTTTGGCAACATTGTGAAGCAAGACAATTTTGCTAATAAAAAACTTATTTTGGATTGTTCCACCCGATGGAACAGCACTTACATGATGTTGGATGATGCTTTACCGGTCAAAGCTGCCTTTGGGAGATATGCCGGTGTTGATAAAGGGTTTGAGAAGTTTGCACCATCTATGTGCGAGTGGGATAAAGTTGGTGACGTATGTGAATTTCTGAAGCTCTTCTATTCCATAACCAATACTATTTCTGCTGTTACAATCCTACCTCGAATATGTTTCTTATAGAATTGACTCGGATTAAAAGGTTGTTGGATGAGAAGAAGCATGATGGCTCTGATAGTATCAAGAAAATGGCTAATGTGATGTTAATGAAGTTTGATGAATACTGGGGGGAATGCAATGTGTTGCTTTCTTTGGCTGCTCTTCTTGATCCTAGGTTGAAGAAGGATATTGTCACGCATTGTGTCAAAATTATTTTCAGGGCAAATTCATATCAAAAGCATGTAGATGACATGGTTGCGCTGCTGAAGGACTTGTTTGAAGAATACAGGGTTACATATGCAAGTATAAGTGCAGCAACACTTTCGTCGTCAGAAAGAGGTTTGAGTGTTGCTTCATCCAGCAGCGTAGGTAAATCCGGAATGTATTAGATTGGGCTTGGGGAGATCGATGATCTAAGCGACGATGAATCACATGGTACTATTTCAGAGGTGAACATCGATCTGAATGAGAAGAGATTAAAAGGTGAACAATAATTGGATGTGTTGTTGTGGTGGAGAATGAACAGTGGTCGATTAAGTATTCTTTCAAAGGTTGCTCGTGATGCTCTGTCTATTCCGGTTAGTACTGTTGCCTCAGAGTCTACCTTCAGCGCTGGTGGACGCATCATAGATGATTGCTGATCCAGTTTATCAGTGGAGACGGTGGAGATGCTCTTGCGTGCCGGTGATTGGGTACGACAATCGAGGAATGCAAAGAAGGTAAATTATACTATTATTTGTATTTTTGTTTACTTATTATGTTATAATACTTGTTCTAACTATTCGTTATTTTTTAGGCAAACACGGATGATCAGTATGCATGCGAGATTATATTACCGGATTGAGAATGAATATGTAAATGCAATGTATGCACTTTCTTCATTTGCTTGTATGCTTTATTGTTTCTAATTTTTTCAGGTAAGTCATAAATTGTTTTTTTTTGGTGTTGTGTCGTTGCCTGTGGGCAATGGGCATGGAAGCTATCTCCTGCGTTCTTCAGCTATCTCTTGGAAAAATGCCTAAGGTATTTGTGTTCATAGAGCACTTAGAAATTAGAATCATTTGATGTATTTTTGATTGTGGATTGAAAAATTGCCGTGTTTGTATTTTTTAATGTGGAATTGTGGATTGACTTGATGTGGGTATTTCTGATTGGAAAGTTGTAGTAAATACTTTGTTTGATTGAGAATTTTGTATTTGCTGGAAAGCCTGTGATTTTGAATGGATTGAATGTGATATTGTGTGTTGAAGTTGATAGCAAGTGGAAAGCCTGTAAATAGATTCAATGTGATGTGGAATTTTGAATGCAGCAAAACTTCAGCATTCAGCAACATGCTGCCAGTTTTTTTTTAAAAAAATTACCGAGCTTACCGAGCCGAGACCGAGCTGCTCGTGAACAATCACGAGCCGAGTACGATCGTGTACATTCTGTTTGTTTAACTTACTGAACTGGCTCGGCTCATTTGACTATATAAACGAAACGAGTTCGAACTTCAAAAAACTCAACTCGATCGGATCGTTTACAGGCTTACTTCCAGCTATGGTGCACTTTGAGTTATATGTTTTATATATTTTTTATTAGTTTCTAGTTTTTTTTGGGGGTACTTTTACTCGTTATTATCTACTTGTACGTTTTTAAAAGTATTTTTATGCGCACTCAACGGTGCATAATAACAAAGCAGACATACAATAACATTATAAAGTACAGACCTAAAAATTTTACATAAAATATTCTTAAATGAATGAGAAACAAGATAATACACTTCGAGATGCACTTACGAGAACTCCTCTTCAATATACTCTGGAAGACATTCTCAAAGATGACATTCATTCTTCATTTCCTTACCAAAATAAATAAATAAATATAATTCATTGCCATATAAACCGTATCCCTCCTCCTCTATTTTTCTGAAACCTATAAACCCACCCCACAGCAACCAAACAATAAACCTTATCGTTATGACTTTGAAGTCACGCATTCAAGCTGCGAAAACAGCCTCTTGTATAAAATAATACAGAATAAGACTGTATAAATTAGATCGTGAAGTTATCTGGTTTCTTACCAAACCCTACACAAACGTTAAAGACTAGTCTATCAGAAACGTCCTTTAACCGTACACAATTTAGAAACAAATTGGGATCAGCTTACTCGTAGATAAACATGATCCGACCTCATTTAACATCACGATTATGTGTGAACCTATTTTTTATTCAGTTTCAATAATATTTATTTTGTTAAATATATATAATCCGATAGATCTGTCCGTTGGAATGCGCGGATCCAACAAAGACTAACCGCCTTAATGGGAAACACGTGCGAAAGCAGACAAAGGTCGGTTACGTCGAATGGAAGACCTCCCAAAAGGTGCTGCCCACCATAACTTCTTTTGACGAAACAACAAACGTTGAATGGTAGAGAAAAGAGGAAGTAAAACAAAATTAAAATAAATACTCAAAAGAAAGAACCGTTGAATCTTCCGTTCCACACTTTTCGGCTCAAATCAAAACGTCAGAACTCTATGACTCTTTCTAGTATCTCTCTCCATTATCTCCTCAATAGAAAAATAATTATCAACAAAATGTCATTTTCCTATATCTTTCTCTGGGTTAGGATACCCTCACCTCAAATCACTCACCTCATACGTCACCGCGCGACACGTGTCAGCAGAAGTGGATGGTAAAGCTAGATGCGGGTCACCCTTTTCTAGCATCACCACCCACCCCTGCTGACACGTGTCGCGAGGCGACGCGTGGGATGGAGGGAAAGTGGGTGAGATGATCTCACCCCTCTTTCTCTCCATTATCTCCTCAATAGAAAAATATTTATTGACAAAATCTTTTTAACTTAGAAGATCGATAAGTTTCTGATTTACATCAACTCTGCTGTCACGTGTCGCGCGGAGACGCGTGGAGTGGAAGGAAAGTGGATGAGGTGATCTCATCCCTCTTTCTCTCCATTATCTCCTCAATAGAAAAATATTTATTGACAAAATCTTTTTAATTTAAAAGATCAATAAGTTTCTGATTTACATCATCTATAAAAAAATTTTAGTTAAGACAATAAAAATCACCACGGTCAAGATATTAACCTTTTGAAACCAAAGAAACAAGTATTAACAGAGTACTTCATAAATGTGGACACAAAAAATATTAAAGTTTGTGTTTGAGATGATTATTTATTGAAAAGAGGTTGCGTATTTTTGTTTTTATTTATTAAAGAGAGGTGCTGGAGCAAATGAACAGGAGAGCATATCTCATTCTAAGGGGTGTTTGGTTAGGGTTTCTTCATTAAGGGTATGAGTTCGGAGGGCCTCTAAACCTATTCATGTTGTTTTGTTGTTAAATTTGGGAGTATGCATTTAGGATTGATATTTGAATATTTGGTAACGAATATCGTTTTTTTGATATGCTAACTCCCTTTATCTTTCAATATGGAAGTATAGATTTCGAACTTGACTACCCTCAACCCATTGCGGCTACCTCCACCCACCCTCTAATGGTCAAATAGGCCGGTCAAAGTCGCCGTTCGCCGTCAGTCCGCCTCTGGCCAGTCACTATTCTGGCTAGTCAAATTTTTCCTACCAATTTTTCGGCCGGCCACATTCGATATGCATTTTGATTCCGGTATGTTCCAAACACCATCAATGTCAATCATATTCATTCCCACTTCAATATCAAACAAATGACTTTTACGCCCTAAACCCATACACTATCAAACCCATACATTGTCATACCCATTCCGATTCCAATTCCGATACCCAATTGCGAACCAAACGCCTCTTTATGTTATGCGGAAACAAGTAAAGAGTTACTATTAATATAATAATATGATGACAAATAAAAAAAATTACATACCCACAAAGAAAATGACAATTTCTCATAAAAAATCTACACATATTTAGACATTTAATTAATTGAAAACTAACTTGTAATAATCGGTGCGTGAGTATTTTAAAATTTCTTGCAGTTTTAAATGGAATGAATCATTTGTTTGTTAAAAAAAAACAAATACGATAGACATTTCATATTCATATGATACGTTCGATGCAATAAATAATACATTCATTGAAATTTTTATGAGTTAATCATTTTTATTTTTTAGTTATTGTATAAGTCATTTAAAACTTCTGAAATTTCAATTTTTTTAACCAAAATCTATCAATGAAGATTCGTTATTTATAATAGACATTCACTGTAATAAATTTACAAGATTTCGATAAAAAATTTAATTTTAAACGTTTTGGACGACTGTAAAAAATTTACGTAAAAAAAGATATTATTAATCCAAAATTTCATATGATGTAATATGCCCCAACTGTAACGTTACGTTCCCTTTTCTCTAACTATTAGTATAAGATATAAAGGATGACATTCATAAAGTTTCATGAGGTTGTGATAGTGGAGACTTTAAGTCGAAGGATTTCGTCTTTTGCTATCAAACATACTGTATAAAGGAGGGATAAAGCAATGAAATAGAGACCCCAAAAGTTTTACTTTCAATGACAAACGTGTTAACCTTATCCATCGTTTATTAAGATGCGATCAAGAATTATTATTCTTTTTTTTTTAAAAAGACATTGGACCAATTTATTAGAACTTTGGATTTCCGTTTCCGGTAGTTAGTATACATATAGAGTCGGAGTTTTGTTGGAATTCTCTATCTTATTCAGAAGTATTCCACAATATTGTGGAATGCTTTTGTTGTTGTTCGGATACAATGAGTATGATTGTGGTTGTTAGTGTTGAATTAAAAACATTATTAGTATTATTTTCGTTAGCAAAACGACATATAAAAAGAAAATATAATGAAAATGTACCGACTCCCGCACCTTTTAAGCCAAATTTTCAGACGAAAAAACTTTTCAACTTGTGTGGCGCCTGCCCTTTTCGCAAACGGTACGTTTGCCTCATCTCCAAGATTGCATCTTTAATATCAGGATTCGTTTCCATCAAATATCTTCAGGATTTTACACACAAAAATTCACAGAATTAGAGGCCTTCGATTTTTCAAGGAAAACATACAGTACAATTTCTTTGTCGCTCTCGTTCATTCTGGGGTGATCTCGAATTTCCGATTCAAGGTTTGTTTTTTTATTATGAAATTTTGCTTGATGTATGTTGAATTTGCCAGTTAACCTAAGGTTCTTCTTTTTCTTGGTGGAATCACGAGGCTTTCTTTTTCTTTTTGTGTTTGGCGTGTTGGGGGTGGGGGGTGGATGCTGGCTGGGCGTCGGGAGGCCGGGAGGTTTATTGGTTTTAGCTTCTGTAGCAAGAGTGTGATTACTTGATCAATAGAATGACCACAACAGTAGGTTATGATATCATACGGGATGGTTTGATCATAGGATCAATGGCAGAGCCTTACTATGTTCTTGGAGGGTGGGTCTTTAGATTTTGGAGGCTACATTTAAATTAATTTGGATAATGCGTTTCAAAGCAGAACAGTTTCGAAATCTTCTATGGGCCATGACCTTCTCCGGTCCTGATGTTGCTTTGTGATTGCATAGGTCACTTAGCCTTTGTACTATTGATTAGTGGATTCTTGTCTACATTTGAATTATTTGTTAGAGGGTGATTAACTAAAAAAGGTTTGTCGGGGTAGAGGAAATATTGGGTTAGGGCAGTATTGTATCTAACAATTTGGGTAGGAGACGTCCAGTTTAGGGTCTTTGAAAATGAATGATGTCGCTTGGCATCCATGAGCTGGACATTGAGTTCAGGTGTTTATATTGCAGGTCCTTATGATTCCCATTGTAATGCATCTGTATTATTTATTTGTGAAGCATATCAATACAGTGACAGATATCTAAGGACAAAAAAAGGTTATCTTTTCTACAGTGTTATTGAATTGCTATATGTATTATTAAATGCTTTATGGCAAATGATTTGCTTTCAGCCAAATATCTGGTTGATGTCATTCAGCTTTGAGCTCCTTACGCAATTCGCAAGCACTAAAAGCCTTCATGCTGCTTGGATTTGATATTATTATTTAACAACACTTCTGCTGTTGTAATTTTTGAAAACATAAGGTTTAATTGTGGGCTCATTATGACCATTTTGTTATGTGTATCCTGTTCCCTTGAAAAATTGTCAGAGTAGGAAGTGGTCACCACCGCAACAAGCTGTAAAAATTTTGCTATTAAAATATTGCGTATCAAAAAGAAGTGTTTTAGTCTTTGGAGATTTTGAATTTCGAGATATTCTTCTCATATGCTGAAAAAAACATGTCACAATTTTCTGTGGTGGATGGTGTTAGTCAGCATTTTATGTCCTCAGTACGTATTATCATCTGTTATGACTGCAGATGAAATAACCTCCTTCGAGCTATTGCAGAGTAGGAGATTCTATCCTTTTTCTCTGTATGCTTTAACTGTGAAGATAGTGTGTTGAAAGTCTGATTCTTCTCCTAAATTTTAGAATTGGCAATCATAACATAAGAGGAGCATACATAAAAAATAAAATATATGCGTTCTGAGATTTTTGCTTTTGGAACAGGACTCTCTTTCTGGGACTTGAGGTAGAGACATATGGCCATATATGAGGAGGATCCGGATGTGGTTCGCTGGGGTCTTCATCATCTTGTAGATGTTTGTTCCCTCTCAAATAGTGGATCTGCTGGGGCTGTTACTCATTATGACTTGGATTTATCTCAAGTAAATTACGTTAAGCAAGAATATTGTCATTCTCCATCCTTGAATGTGGAGAACGATGAAATGATTGCCTGGGCTCTTCAAGAAGAATTATCACGTGTTGCAGATGCTGAAATGTTAGTATCTTCGCATACTCAGGGAGAGCAACAACACGAGTCTATTCTCTCTCAGGATTGGGGTGGTCATCCTGAGATGGATTACAATTCAGGTAGTTTCAGAGAACAAATGACCTAAGATGCCCTTCTCTCTCTCTCTCTCTCTCTCTCTCTCTCTCTCTCTCTCTCTCTT
>AP025056.1:22193727-22269443 GCA_036186865.1 Eustoma russellianum | reverse complement strand
TCTCTCTCTCTCTCTCTCTCTCTCTCTCTCTCTCTCTCTCTCTCTTCCCCCCTTCTTTTTCATTCGATTCTATTCTGATTATCTTTGTGTGAGTTTATAGTGTCTCAGAGCATTCAGGAAGATGCTGATGAAGCAGTATTTCGTTTATGTCCTGACCTTGAAGGAATTGCTCTTGATGCTGCGTCCCAGCAATATTTACCAGAGATAGAAAACGAATCTGTTCTTGATGGTGAAGTGGGCAAGAGGTTGAATCAGATGTGTCCTGTTCCAGTAAGTCCATATGTTCCTTTCATTAGTTTACCAATTTATTCACTGTATCACTGATGTAAGAATTTGTATTTGATTTTTATATGTTGGTTTTCTTTTTATAAAAATATGTGCTTCCTTATTCTCTTTTTCTAAAAAAAGCAATCGTCGTCTTCTTGGATTTTCCCTTTTAACTGATTTGTGCATGGTCTTTGATAAGTTGCAAGTGCGTTGGTAGAATTTTAATGCGCCTTTTCTTTTTTAAGGATAATTTATTGCTGTCTTTCTCTTATTGATCACAATTGCACCTTTTTTATTTTTCATTTTTTTTAATTTTAACTTCACCGATAACCCTGGGATATACAATATTGACACGTGACTTCGTCAGATTTGAAAAAACAAAAGGCATGTCTATGTATCCCTACACGTATCTGGAAAAATATCTTGATTTATGCATGTTATCTGCAATAGTCCATTTTGATATATTTTTCCTAACCCCACTCCAGGAACTGAGAAAAAATCTAATTGTATCTATCGTTTGAAAAGAGATCTGCTTGCTTTTCACCCAATTAACAGTAACACTTTGTGACCTTTGATTCCTCTTTGGGATTATAAGCTCTTTCCAAGTTTTGTCTTGAAAAAAAAAAACTGAGTTTCTTTATATTAAGAAATCATTATTGACGTGCTTTGTTTAAAAATACCTTTTGTTCACTCTTTCAGCATGTGCCTAGAACTAATGGAGAAATACCTTCAGTGGACGAAGCCACATCTGATCATGAAAGATTGTTAAAGAGGTACTTTGTCGCACCTTTTCTTTTCATTGTCATCAACCTTTGCTGATGATCTCTGTACAAGTTAGTGATTTTGTTTAGTCTCAGTTAATGCATCATATGCTGTTATTCTTCAGGACATATTGATTAGTCATGATTGATTACATTTAGTTCCTGAGGGAAAAATGCTGTTACTACAATTGCTTCTGCTTTAAGGAGTTTGCACTTTTGTGTTGATTGATGCAAGTTGATTTCGTCTAATTTCCTTCTTCGCGTTCTTGGTATAGTTGTGTCCCCTTATTGTCTGCTGTATTCGCCTATAACATTTTAAAAGCTCTAGAAATAGAGGATAGCGATTTATTAATTTTATTCTATGTTTATTGTTTAAAAGCTCTAGTAATAGAGGATAGTCATTTATTTATTTATTCTATCTTTACTGCATCTATATGAAGTTTCCTTTGGAATTTCATTATTTTCTAAACCTTCATTACTTAGTTGGTAAGCATTTTAACTTTGTATGAGTGCCTTAAACTGCTTTAGACAGTAGAGTGTTACCATATCCAATTTTTGAAAGAAGAAATACGTGATTTTTTGGAGTAGGATAGACGTTGAGCTGCCTTTTCTTTTTGTGATTTCATTCCGTTGAATATGTCCAAAATAAGTTTGTATATGAGATCCGTTGCATCTTTCCTGTACCACGGAAAACCTGCTATTCCCCTTGCATGTAACTATAATAAAAAAGGGAGAAGAATAGACCTCCTCCCACCCTAACCCTAAAAGCGCACCCAATTATTGTTCTCATGAAGAAGCTGTAATTTCGGTTTCAAATAATGTATTTTTTTCCTTATTGTTGAAGGTATTATAAATCAGGATTTGATTCTGTTGCATTGATTGGAGATTTTAACTAATCTTAATTTAATTGTAAATAGAAACGTATTCTCTTTTACTCTCTTCAGCTCTTGCATACACACAAAAAACATATATATTATGTGTACATTCACACATGAATACATACATGCATACATATACATACATACATACATACATATATATATATATATTAATGAAAATGTTATTTTATTTAAACCTCACTTATAGCGGAGGAATACCATAGTACGACAGTACATCAAGAGTCATCATATGAATAAAGTGAGTGTAAAGACCGAATAATTATTGATCTCCAATCATATATGATAAATACACACACACACACACATATATACATACATACATGCATACATATACACACATACACACATATATATATACGCATACGTATACATACATACATACGAGTGTGTGTGTATATATATAATGTATATATCTCTTTATGTGTGTGTATGTGCAAATTCATATGATATGTACACATTTCTAGTTTACACATAGGGACAACTTGAGCATGTATGTATGTATACACACACACACACACATATATATACATACATGCATACATACATGTATGCATGAATGCATATATACATGTATGCATGAATGCATACATATACATACATATATATATACACACACACACACATACATACATATATATGTATATACATACACACACACACATACACACACACACACATACATGCATACATATACACACACACACACATATATATATACATACATACATACATACGGGGGTGTCTGTGTGTGTGTGTATATATATATATATAATGTATATATCTCTCTATGTGTGTGTATGTGCAAATTCATATGATATGTACATATTTCTGTTTTACACATGGGGATAACTTGAGCAATTGACTCTGCCTTTTCTTTTGTGTGTATCGTTTTCAGGTTAGAGTTGTATGAATTGGATGAGCTAAAAGTTTCAGGAGATGGCAACTGCCAGGTTGGCATTTTGGAAACACCTGTCAGTTTTGCTTTCTTTTTGTTTTTAATCAAATGATCAGATTATGCTATGAACAAACCCCACGCCCAAAAAAATAAAAACAAGAGATTTTTATTCCTTCTGTGGAAGTTTACCTTGTCTTGTGGATATTGAGAGGAATAACAATGTTTAAATGCTATGTAAATCTGATATTATGGACCTTTTCCTCAGCTATCTTTCCCACATAACTTTCGAGATCAGGATTATAGAACGTTTAAGATGGATCTTTTCCCAGTTTGAGAAGCTAACTAGATGCAAAAACAAATGAAGATTATCCAATGTAGTAGCAATATTGCATTTACCATTATTTTTCCTTAAATGTATCAATATTGGTTTCCCTGTTCTTTATCAAACAGCAAAAGCTCCTGCGTCTAGACTTACATGTTGGTTTGAATTGTAGAAGGTGTTAACGTGAAAGGTTTCTACCTTTCAACATAATATTATTCAGAGTACATTTCAATTTTGATTTATTTGTATATGTGACTGTCTTATTGATTCCATACTAGCTTCTCGAGATACATCATGTCACGTTTCAGGGGGTTTATTGCATACCCAATTTTCGACTTGTAGAATATATTTGAATAATCTCCCTGTAATTATATTTTGCAGATAAAAAGCTTGAGAAAAGGACAAACGCTTGTTTTACCTTATCATGTGGCATTTTCTAATTGGCCTTCTTTTTTGTCCTGTTCGTCCATGTATCATTAACATGCCCCACATGACAAAGAATGAAAATGAAATTAATGGTGGCTTCTTGGTTTTCATTCTAAAGTTAAAATTGGGTTGTGATGGAAAGTGCAATTACTTAAACCGTAAAATATGAATATGTGGCATTATTCTCTGTCCTGTTTGTCCATGTACACTGCTCTTTCCCGACACTACAAAGACTAAAGAGAGAAGAAATTAATGGTTTTGTGTCCTAAAGTTAAAAAAGGTGTTTAGTGGATTATTTAGATTGCAGGTTCCTCCCCTTTCTCCCGCACCAGTAATCTCACTTGCTGCTCTCATGCTTGAATTCTGTACCTTTGTTGGACTGTTCTCTCTCTCTCTCTCTCTCTCCATATATATATATATATGTGTGTGTGTGTGTGTGTGGCAATTTCTTATTTTACGCAATTTTCTTTACCCACTAGTTTCGTATTCGTTTAGTGTACTGCAATAGTTTGTGAAACATCCGCTCTTTAAACTGCAAGAAGTTATCTGAGTATTTTCAATTTATGCTGTAACACCTTTTTTGTATTGCTTATAGTTCCGTTCGTTGTCGGACCAGATATATCGTACTTGCGAGCATCACAAGTTTGTGAGAGAACAAATTGTAAACCAGGTTGGTCAATCCTAGGTATTATGGATAACTGTTCTCTTCACTCTTTTTTTTTAAAAAAAAAAGGGAAAAAGAAATAATCCAACCCTGGTAGACCCAAATTAGTACTTATTCCCATTTAATCTCAGTGGTCTCCTTTTTGGTAATCAGCTGAAATCTTATCCAGAATTGTATGAGGGGTATGTGCCCATGGGTTACGATAAATATGTCAAACAAATGAGCAAGTACGTTTTTTTTTGTTTGATATTGTTTTGAGTCATGATATATCCTTCGTTTTTTTTGCTGTTTAGGTGCTCATGCTGAAATTTTTGTTTGTGTAACTGTAATAGGAATGGCGAATGGGGTGATCATGTCACACTGCAGGCCGCTGCAGATTTAGTAAGATAGCTTTCTCTCTATCAGCAATAGCTGCGCATAGTTTTCATGTGACTGTATGAATATCGAGCATTTTCCAATACGACTCTTGTATTCTTGATTAGCCCTTGGTACATTTGTATATCTTTTCCTTTGGCATGGTAGAAATATAACTTTTTATTTTCTTTTCGGTGCTGGCAAATCACCAGTTGACTGCGTCCATGCTGTCCCTTCAATTCCTAAATCATGTCTAAAAGCAAAAAAGTGGAGTGGAATTGAAAGCCGGAAAAAGGCTTTGGAATCATAGCGTCGTTTTGACAAATACAATTGGGTAATGCCAATGAAGTCCCATAAACATTTTGCAGGAATAGGGCTTCACAGAAGAACCCGCAGCAGATTTGGGAGGTTCATAGGAAATAAATTTCACAGGGTATAGTGTAAAAAAATGGTAGAATTTTAGCCATAGAATATTAAGCAAAGACAACAGCAGTTATAGGTGGAAAAACTAAACAGCATGGATGAAGTTATGGAGAGAAGGAGATAGTTCTTAGAGAGCTAAAGAGTCTTGTCAATAGGTTACTATGAAAAACCCATGGGTTTAGCTCTTGAGTCGCATTCCCTACCTCAAAAACTTTAGTTTGTGTCTCGTTGACGTCAAAAAGAAGTATTGTCAAAAGATTTATGAAGATAGTCTACTGAGGAAGTTAGGTTAACAATAGGGATCTACTTGAGGTTTATCTTTTTTTACAAGCCAAAAGAAACCGGTGGCCCGAGCTTACCTGGCTTGGTTTAGGTAAACAATGGTTATCTAATGAAATGCATATGACATATGTGTGAGGAGACGGAAAACCTCTCGGTGAAGTGAGTTCACTCAGTCATTCTAATAGATAAATCTCTTTAGGTAGTTAAGCCAAAGCAGTGTGTTGGATTCATGGATGTGGAAGAGATTCTTTGGATCAGAGACCAATATAACCATTTCTTACAGAAGTAATTAGGAATGGTCATACTTCTTCCTTTTGGTTTGACCTTTGGCACCTTTGGAGGGTGATGGTGAAAAACTATCTAGAGTTAGAAACAAGCTAAATATCAGACTGGTGCCAAAGTGGCAGAATTTCTTATATGGGATCAATGGAGACTGCCATATAACAGAGGTTGGGATAACCAAGTCATCAGCTTCTACAATGCTTGTAAAGGCATTCACATTTCTCAAAGAAAGGAGTATTGGAAATGGCTTCCTTATCAAAAATTCACTGTTCAGAGTGCCACTTTTGCTAGAATTCATGTCTTTCGTCCTGTTTCTTGGGCTAAGATTGTCTGTAGTAGACATCATTTTACTAGATATGTATTTATTCTTTCATTTGTATTATAGAAGAGGATACCTACTCTATAAGCTGGTTCAATGGGGGTATTATTGGTTCTGATATTTGTACGTTTTTTGGGTAGGATTACAGAGAGGTCCATGAACATCTTTTCTTCCAAAATACTTACTCAAATGCAGTGTGGAAGTCAGTTCTGTAGCAGCATGTAGGGACTATATCTTCTCTTGGGACAGTCTCGAGGCTTGGATATAGTATTACACTAGAATAAATGTATTACACTATACTTAGATAGTAGTGATTTGGTTTAATTAGGGGTGTATATATGATTCCCATAAATATGAGGTCACACTGATCTCATATCATGGATTCAAATAGTTGCCTAAAATAGAGAGATCCTATCGATCTCTTATTAGTGTGATGGTAGGCTATAAATAGGTGAATGTACTTAACTAAGTTATCAACGTCATAGATTGCCTATTCTTAAAAATCTTTATGATATCAGAGCTTTAGAGCCTTCAAACCATCACTTCACAACCTATCTCTCGTTTAAAATGGCTTCAGAAAACTCATCTACATCAAGTGTCATTTTCCACTCCATGCATTGACAGTGGGGCAAGGCCTTATTCTACTAGCTATGATGGTATCCCAATGGTCATCTTCGGCCATAAACATAATGGTAATAACTACCTCTCCTGGTCAAAAGTCATGAAGATATTTATCGCTGGAAAGGGCAAGGAGGACTACTTCTTTGGCACCCTCAAACCTCATGCTACTGATGATCTTAAGTATAAAGACTGGAAGGCTGACAGCAACATGATTATGTCATGGCTGGTTGGGTCATGATATCTGAAATTAGTGAAGATTTCCTTCTCTATTACACAGTTGATGAGATCTGGTCAGCTGTCAAGGAAATGTACTCCAAGAAAGACAATATCTCAGAGCTACACGGAATAGAGGCCCAACTCTAAGCTCTTAAACAGGGTGAGAGGACTGTCACTAAGTATTTCACCCAGCTAGCCAAGGCGTGGAACCAACTTGATGCGTTTAAGGTCTATAATTGGACTTGTACAGCTGATTCACAAAGATGTAAAGGAATTACTGAAACAAAAAGAGTGTTCTGATTCCTTCTTGGCCTGAATACATAACTTGATGGAGTCAATGAGGAGGATTCTTGGAACCAAACTCTTGCCTAGCCTAAAAGCAGCATTTTCCTAAGTCAGACATGAGGAAAGTCGTAGGAAACCCATGATAATCACTGTGCCTTCATCATTTAGTGAAAGTTCATCCTTATAGCAAAAGGGCTCGCTTCCAGAGTACAACTCAGCCTAATAATGGCAAACCCTACTGCATATATTGTAAAACATCTGGATATATTGTTAGTGAATGTTGGAAAGTGAAAGGTAAACCCAAAGAGGGAAAAGATGGCAGAACAACACAAAACAATTGGAAATCATCCAACCCAAGGAATGCCACCAACTGAAGGTCATCCAGTGCAGGTGATTCCCCTAACACCTATAGCAATATGGTTGTTCTCGAGACTCTTGAGGGCATTAGCCTCCCTACTAAGAATCAAATCGAGGCATTGTTGCAACTCCTCCATACTAAGAATCAGATTGAGGCACTGTTGCAACTTCTCAATAAAAGAGAAGGAGACTCTCAGGAACCCATCCAAGCATATATGGCAAGCACTGGCAATATGTATGATCAAAATCAAGCTTCTGATCACATGACCAGTGACGGTACTATTATAATTGATTACATTAAACTTTTTACCCATAGATATTTAAAGCTTGCGGATGATACATCAAGGAAAATCACAGGAACAACAACAACAATCATACCTAGTATATCCCTCACCAGATAGGCCAAAATAAATGTAATGTCTCCAGCCAGATCATACTCTCGCATAGGAGACTAGACACCCAAACTTTCAGTATTTAAAGAAATTGTTCTCTAATTTATTTATTCATGTTGATTCTGATTTACTTACATGTGAGATATGCCAACTAGCTAAACATACAAGGCATACATACCCTAACAAATCCTATATAGAAACACAACCATTTCACCTAGTAAATACTAACATTTGGGGGCCATCCCAAGTCACCGACATTGGTGGGACAAGGTGGTTTGTCACGTTTGTGGATGATCACACACGGGTAACATGTGTATACTTAAGGAAAAACAAATCTGAAGTAGGAAACATATTCAGGGACTTTTGTAAACTTGTACAACATCAGTTTATAACTTGTCAAGACATTAAGGTCTGACAATCAATGTGAGTACTTAAATTAAACTCTAAAAGACTATATGACATAAGGAGTTTACCATCAAACCTCATGTGTTAGTGCACCCTAACAAAATGGGACAGCTGAGAGGAAAAATAGGCACCTATTAGAAGTTGCTATCACATTTATATTCTCAATAAAAGTACCAAAACTACTGAAGAGAGGCAATGCTGAATCCACATATCTTATAAATAGAATGTCGTTTAGAGTCCTAAAGTTTAAAACTCCTAAGCAAGTATTGGTAGCCAGCCATCCACAAGTTATCTTACTACCTGAGTTACCCTTTAAAATTTTTGGTACGGTCTGTGTTCACATTCACACCCATAACAGAACCAAACTAGATCCTAAATCTATAATATGTATATTTATAGGCTACTCTAGTACAAAAAGGCTACAAATGCTATTGTTTATATACAAGGAAAACATATACTACTCTAAATGTAACCTTGAATGAGACACAAGCCTTCTATGACGACATTACTCATAACCTAGTCCAGGAGAATGGCCGAAACTTAATAGACCGAAGGGGACGTAACTTAAATAATCCCTCAAACCTAGGAGAAACACCAATACAACCCAAGCATCCTAGTGCCTGAAAACTTGTCTGATATAGAACCAACTATGGGGGAAAATCACTTAGCACTAGGGCTGTTAAACAAACCGAACCGTTCGCGAACTATTCGAGTTCGGTTCGTGTTCGGTTCGTATTCGTTCGTTAATTATTTGTTAACGAGCCGAATTCGAATAGGTATTCGAGTTCGTTTAGTTAAACGAGACGAACTGTTCGCGAACAGTTCGGCTCGTTTAAACAGTTATAAGGTTATCGAGCCGAACTCGAACCAATTTTAAAGTTCGTTTAGCTAAACGAACCGAACCGAACTATTCGTTTAGCTAAACGAATTCGAGTTCGAAAACTTAGTATTCGGTTCGGCTCGGTTCGTTAACACCCCTACTTAGCACCAAAGTCTGTACCTGTCCAAATACACTACACACACCTTCTGATCAACCTACTGTTGACCAATATACACAATCCAAAGAAACTACAACTACGGACCCACGATGCGAGGAGAAAAATGATGAAAGACAAACAAGAGAGTCATGGAATGTGTAAAACATCCTCTATACAACTTCATGTAAACTTAGCCATATTGCAGACATTCACAAGTAATTTATATTCTCAAGTCCTCCCTAAAAACATTAATGAAGTAGTGTTAATACCACACTAGAAGGATACTGTTGAGGGGAAAATGAGTGCATTAAAATACATGGAAGCTAAGACCACTGCCAAAGGTGGTTAATCTAGTTGGTTGTGGATGAATTTTCTCAATAAAGTACGATAAAGACAGAACAATTATTAGGTACAAAGCCAGATTAATAGCAAGAGGCTTCACTCAAACCTATGGCATAGGCTATTTAGAAATATTTGCTCCAATGGCAAAGCTGAACATTGTTAGGGTAATATTCTTCATAGCATTAAACCTAGACCGGAAACTTCATCATCTAGATATCAAAAGTGCCTTTTTAAATGTAGAACTACGAGAAGATGTGTATATGCATATTCCTTCAGACTACAAAAATGAAACTAACAAAGACTTGGTATGAAACTAAATAAATCCATCTATGGCCTCAAGCAGTATCCTAGAGCTTGGTTTCAGAAGCTCACCAAGAAAAATAAAGAGCAAGGCTTTTTACAGTGCCATAGTGATCGTACTTTATTTATTCACACTTTTGAAGCTGGACAACTACAACAATTTAGTGAATTTGGACAACTAATTATCCTAATCGATACGTGGATGTATAATCATCACAGGAGACAATGTGTCTGGAATTCAAGACACTAAAAGAAAACTATCACAACAATTCAAAGTCAAAGATCTTGGAGAACTCAAATACTTCTTTGGAATGAAAGTAGTAAGAAATTAAGAAGGGATGATTATATCACAAAATCATACATTATTAGAGCCTACAGATACCCACTTCTTGAGATCCTCTTTGTGAGAGGAGATAGAGAGCGAGAGAGGGGTCATCTGTCTATATAAGTGGTAATATGCATTCCTCATGATATCTTTTTTGTATGTTACGGAATAGAAATCTTTCTAGAATGTCTAGCCTGATATAATAGCTTTTTCACTTTTGCGTTGTGGTTCACATTCTTTGTTTCTCTTGTTCATATTTAAATAGAAATTGTAGGGTTATTTTCATGACATATGCTATCTTCTTGTTATTGCTCTACAGTATGGCTTGCGGATATTTGTCATCACGTCATTCAAGGAAACATGCTACATTGAGATTCTTCCTAATGATGAGAAGTCAAAAAGAAGTGAGTTGTAACTCGCTCAAATCCTTTTTGTCTATGGTTTCCTGAACTTTCCCATATTAAAACATCATGTTCAAAAATAAAATGGCAAGATTTTCATTTTTATGTGTTCTGCTTAATTGGATATTATAGTACCAGTGGAAAAAATGAAGGAACTGTGAGGCATGACTGAAATTGACGTGCTATATTGCGACTTCTTGATACCTCCTGTGTTCCCCCCACCCCCCTCTCGTCTTCTCCTTTTTTTTTTTTTTTTTTTTTTTTACTGCAATACGTCTGAGTTTCAAGGCTTACAGGTTCCATTCTCTGTTGTTTGAAGAGGAATCACTATGTTGGTGTTTTTTTGTGTTTCCATCTTACACTGGGGATTATCGTTGCTGTTGGTGCTGTTGTAACTATTATTGTTATTATTTTTATGGTCTATTTTAGCGTTTCTACATTTGTTGCCTGTCTCTATTATATGATCATTATGAACTCATTTATAGCCATCTTTCATGCAGTGATAACCTTGAGCTTTTGGGCTGAAGTACATTACAATTCCATTTACCCAAAAGGAGGTGAGCTTTCGTATCAGCTGCTGTTTCTTACCTTAGATTAACAGGGACATGAATCCAAAAAGGGAAGTGCAAAATTTTATTTTATTTTCATTATTAAGTCATTTTTTTTTCTCTGACTCCTGTTTTAGATCCTCAAACTCCCAATATCATAGTAGTGTTGTCTTACACTCTGAATGCAGGGAAGAAAAAGGACACATATTAGTGTTTGAGATGAACCTGTGTTCATGGGCAGCTCGTGTGCGAGCTGGCAAGTTGAATCTGAAATATCATGTCTGATTGTTTTCTGTGCAGAGTTGCCTCCTCCCGAGCTGAAGAAGAAGAAGTGGTGGTTGCTGTAAATTGACTTGCATTGTCTACTAGCAGCGAAGTACAGGCCTCTATTTGATAAGGCTTGTAGCCTTTCAACCCTATCTGCATTTTTGGAAGGATTTTGCTGACTTGATGAACGCTATGTCCTAATAATCTCCCTATATGGAAGCTTTAAATACTTGTGTTGTTCCTGTACATATATAATATAACCTCACAAGGTCTTTAGTATCCATTCTTTTCTCCTTTTTTCTTTCTTTTGTCTAGATGTATACTTAGTCTAGGTTCTGCTGTTTAATTATTCTTTTTTACTAGGTAAAGTTCTATTTGTAGTGGTATTTCCCGGACACACATATAATGCCATGAATGTTTTACACTGGCCTGTTCAAATGTATTGCTGGACTGTTTTCACACACAACAGTCTCTTATGAATGAAAATTTAGGTACATGTAGATTTTTGGAAGCTGCTGAGTAAATGGTAATGAAAACTGAATCAATTATTGAAGTGGATAATTTGGCCACAGAATTTCTCGAAAATTTTAAAAAAAATGAACGTCGCTTTTTTTTTATATGTTTAATTAGTTTTATTTGGGGTCTCTAAATCTTGGTTTTATTTCAGAATTTATGGTCAGTGTTATCAACCATCACACTGTACCGATTTTGTGATTCTGTTTATAAAAATAGAAAAACATTTCATAGTCAGATACAAAGACTTTAAAATGACTATGTATCGAAAAGAATTAGTCATTTTTAAAGGAGAGCTTTATGTATTGAAAAGAATTAATCATTTTGTGAAATTCAAAAATTAAAAAAATACAAAAATCCTATTGTATCCTACGCTTTAATGCCATAAAAGACATGTTTCAGCTTCTCATACTGGAGATGATTTGAGTTTGACATTTGTGTGTACCAAGTAAAGGCATCTTGTTTCTACAAAAAAAAAAAAATCTGATTTACATTTAGGAAACCTTGGAGTTAGAGTATGATCTTCTACATTAAAAAAAATAGGCGTTTACATTAACAAGATATGCAGAACATTCCTTGCAAGTAACCTAGATAGATCAGGCATTCGATTTTTTTGGACGAGTGCCGGGGCGTTAAATAGAAAGACATTCTCCCACATGTCATCAAGGGCAGAGAAAGGGCTGGAAAGGAACTTCAGACCATGCAAGAATAGACTTATGATAAATGGGGCATAGGTGAATGGAAATGCAAGGCATTTGGCTCTAAAGTTGTTGTTGCACAACTTGCAAAGACAAACTACCTTATGTTAAGTGATAGGAACATTAAATTCTATCAGTCTATCATCAAAAGAAACTGTTAAGGAGACGTGATATACACGGTATCACTATTGTTGGATTCGCTGGTGCATGCGGTTGCATGGATAAGTTCCAGCTGTATGTTGTTGTTCACAATCTATCACAACCAACTAATACCTTATCATTTAGTTGTAACCACTAGTTTGTTTTGTACCAAACTCTAGCTGCACCTTTTGAATATATATTCAAGTGTAAATGATGAGAAGTGGTGTGAATAAAATATCTTTTCTTTTGCAAATCTTTTATGGTATCAGAGCCGTTAACGACTCCTACGAGTACTACTTCCGCATACTCATCAATGGCCGAAAGTGGTGCATCTTCAAAACATAGCTCCCTTGATGGAGTTATTGCTTCTAATGTTGCTGCGCAATTACCTATCAAACTTAACAAAGGCAATTTTCCTTCCTGGAAGGCTCAATTTGATGCTTTACTGTATGGGTATGATCTTATGGGCTATCTGGATGAAAGCAAGCCCTGTCCTCCCAAGCTCATGACCGATAAGGATGGTGCTACAGTGTCTAACCCAGATTTTGCTATCTGGACTAGGCAAGACAAGTTGCTGTTACATGGTATTCTTGCATCTGTCTCAGAAACGGTGGTACCACTAATTGCCACCGCCGCTAGTGCTCGCGAAGCCTGGACGAAATTGCACAGGCTTTTTGCAAATAAGTCTCGTTCGCGAATAATGAATCTCAAGGAAAAGCTCACTAACATCACGTGTGAGTCTCAATCCGTTGCAGAGTACCTTCAAAAGATCAAGGGTATTGCCGATGAATTGGCCCTTGCAGATACGCATCTTAGTGATGATGATCTTACCATTTTTGCTCTAAATGGTCTTGGCAGTAATTTTAAAGAAATCGCTGCTGCAATACGTGCGCGTGACACTCTATTTCCTTCGAAGAGTTGCATGATAAACTTGTGGAGCATGAAACTTTCTTAAAACGAGAGGAGTCCCGTAATGGGTCTACTGTGACCGTTCATGCTACAAACGTGAACCACAGCAAGGGTGCTCGTGGTGGTGGCCGTCCGCAGGGTCCCAATCGCTATGGTGGAACTAAGTTTGTCAATGGTAAATCCCAGTTCCAGCCGAATGGCAGTCAGATGGCCACATCTCGTGTGTCACGCAATTCTTCCAACAGTGGCGTGGTGTGCCAATTCTGTCAAAAACGTGGCCATACTGCGCGACAGTGCTATTCTTTACAGCGGTCACTGCAGTCGCCTGAAGTCCATCACACCTCCTCTGGATCATTTAAGTCTGACTGGATTCTAGACTCTGGCGCGTCTCATCATGTTACAAATGACTTAACCTCACTTTCTCAGCATCAGCCATATGAGGGGCCGGATGACGTCCTGCTTGGTGATGGCTCTAGTCTGCACATCTCCAATACTGGTTCTTCTGTTCTCTCTACTCCTTCCAAATCCTTTGTATTGTCAAATGTTCTGCATGTTCCTACTCTTACAAAAAATCTCATCTCAGTTTCGAAATTTTGTAAGCATAACAACACCTCTATTGAATTTTTCCCTTCTTCTTTTGTTGTTAAGGATCTCAACACGGGGGGCGCAGCTTGCTCACGGGCAGACCAAGGATGATGTGTACGAATGGAGTCCCTCTTCCTTACCCACTGGTCGTTCGTCCGCTTCGAGTGGTGCTAAACATGCCTTGGCAAGTACCAAGTCTTCCTTGGCAACGTGGCATCAACGGCTTGGTCATCCTTCTTTACGTGTATTTCAGTATCTTAGTCGTCAGAATAATTTTTCTCTTCCTTCTAGTCATGTGTTTGACAATTTTTACTGTCAGTCTTGTCTTACCAATAAAAGTCACAAATTACCGTTTGGTCAATCTACACTAGTGAGTCGGGGTCCTCTTGATGTAGTCTATTCTGATGTTTGGGGTCCTTCCCCAGTTGAATCTGTTGATGGTTTCCGTTATTACATCTTGTTTATTGATTATTTTACAAAATATGTTTGGTTGTTTCCAATGGCTCGCAAATCCGATGTATCCAGTATTTTTCCAAAATACAAATGTATGGTTGAAAAATATTTCAAATGTTCTCTTGTGACACTGTATACTGATGGAGGTACTGAGTATAAAGGTCTGACGCCCTTCTTTGAGCGTGAAGGCATTCAACATTGTATTTCGCCTCCTTATACACCTGAGCATGTCGGGTCTGCTGAACATAAGCATCGTCATATTGTTGAGACTGGTCTCTCTCTTCTGCATCATTCGACCTTGCCTCCTTCTTTTTGGTCCCATGCTTTCCTCACAGCAGTGTATCTTATCAATCGTTTGCCTACACCGGTTCTTAATAACAAATCTCCATTTGAGTCTCTCTTCTCTAAACGTCCAAACTATGCTATGTTACGGTCAAAACCCTGTGTTTTCGTTGGTTACTCTAACACACATCATGCATATAAATGTCTTGATCTTTCTTCTAATCGCATGTATCTATCTCGGCATGTTCAGTTTGTTGAAAGTCAGTTTCCTTATCTAACTCATTCTCCGCCTAGCACTCAGTCGCTGGACTCCCTGTCCTGGCTAGCCAGCTCTCCTAGTCTTGCAGCTCTTTCTCCTCCTGTCGTCGTGTTTCCTCGTTCCTCGCCTGCCTCACCCGAAGGTCTGCCCGCTGCCACCGCTGATGCCTCCAGGTATGTGTCTTCTTCTTCCGTTATTCCTTCCGCACACCCTTGTTCTTCACAAGACCCGACCCCTCCTCCATCCGATCCCTCCCCTTCCCTCGCACCAGCCTCACCCTCAGATCCCGTCGAACCCTTGCCCTCTTCCACCATAGTCACACGCTCTAAAAATCACATATTCTGTCCTAAGAAATTTCCCGACTATGTCACTTTGCACCACACGACCAAACATCCCCTCCCTGCCTCCCTTGAACCCACTAGTGTCAAGCAGGCTCTAAATGATCCCAAGTGGTGTGCTGCGATGGATGATGAGTTGTCCTCTCTGGCACGCAACGGTACCTGGGTACTTGTCCCACCTCCTAAGTCTCATAATGTTGTGGGCTGTAAGTGGGTCTTTCGGATTAAACGTAATCCTGATGGCTCGGTTGCTCGTTATAAAGCTCGTTTGGTTGCAAAAGGGTTTCATCAACGACCTGTCATAGATTTCCATGATACGTTCAGTCCGGTTATTAAACCCACTACTATTCGGGTGGTTCTTTCTCTTGCATTGACTAATGGCTGGCCTATTTCACAACTTGATGTCAATAATGTTTTTCTTAATGGTCACTTAACTGAAGATGTCTTCATGGCACAACCTCCGGGCTTTATTGATCCACGTTTTCCTCACCATGTCTGTCATTTAAAACGTGCTCTCTATGGTCTCAAGCAAGCCCCTCGGGCTTGGTACACTGAGTTGAAAACGTTTTTACTACAGTATGGTTTTATAAATTCCAAGTCTGATATGTCTTTATTTATCTATCGTTCTGCTACCACTGTTATCTATTTCCTTGTCTACGTTGATGACTTACTTGTCACAGGAAATTGTTCTACTTCTATTCGTCGGTTTGTTGATGCTCTTGGCAACCGGTTTTCGCTTAAGGAGCTTGGTCCTTTGAGTTATTTTCTGGGCGTAGAAGCCGTTTTTACTGCTGATGGTCTATTTTTGTCACAATGTAAGTACATCCGTGATGTCTTAACCAAGTTCCACTTGGATGGTGTTAAAGCTGCTGTGACCCCTATGTCTGCCTCCACTCGTTTATCTATCGGCGATGGTTCTCCTATTACGGATGCCACTCCGTTTCGAAGTCTTGTTGGTGCCTTACAGTATTTGCAGCTTACTCGCCCAGACATTGCTTATGCGGTCAATAAGCTTGCTCAATTCATGCACGCACCCACTCAGACTCACTGGACCACAGCTAAGCGCTTACTTCGCTATCTTAAACACACCTTGCACTTTGGCTTAATGCTTTGCCATCAGCCTCATCTATCTCTTTGTGCTTACTCGGATGCAGACTGGGCCGGAGACCCGGATAATTTTCGTTCCACCACTGCTTATATGTTATTTCTTGGCAACAATCCCATTTCTTTGTGCTCTAAAAAACAACGCACAGTCGCACGATCTTCGACTGAGGCAGAATATCGCGCTGTTGCCTCTACCGCAGCCGAGGTTGAATGGGTTTCGCATCTCCTTGTTGAATTGGGTGTTTCGCTTGCTCAACCACCCACGATCCACTGTGACAATCTCGGTGCAACGTACCTTTGTGCAAATCCAGTGTTCCACAGTCGCATGAAACACATTGCTCTTGACTATCATTTTGTTCGCGAAAAAATTACTCACGGGACACTTCGTGTTCAGCATGTCTCGACCCAACATCAACTTGCGGATGTCCTCACCAAACCTCTTGCCAAAGACAGATTTCTACTTCTTCGTTCCAAGATTGGCCTTTCCGACGGAACGTCCATCTTGCGGGGGCGTGTTAAGGAGACGTGATATACACGGTATCACTATTGTTGGATTCGCTGGTGCATGCGGTTGCATGGATAAGTTCCAGCTGTATGTTGTTGTTCACAATCTATCACAACCAACTAATACCTTATCATTTAGTTGTAACCACTAGTTTGTTTTGTACCAAACTCTAGCTGCACCTTTTGAATATATATTCAAGTGTAAATGATGAGAAGTGGTGTGAATAAAATATCTTTTCTTCTGCAAATCTTTTAGAAACAGTGCGAGAAATCGTATTGCAAGTGTTCCACTGAAGGATGACAGTCTATATACTACTACGGAGTAGGTTGGACAACAATTTGTGAAATACTATACCAAACTGTTGGTACTCAACAACATGTAAAAGATGTCACTCAGGAGATTATTGATCTGAGGCCTAGGATATCAAGGGAGAATGCTTTGAAGTTGACTTTTTCCTATTTTAGATGAAGAAATTAAGTTGCCCTTTTTACCATTGGCGAAGACAAAACACCAGATTGATATGGCTTACACTTCTCAATTTTGTACTTAAGTTTGGGAAGTGGTTGGTCAAGACACCATTAATGCAATCAAGGAGTTTTTTTTGTTTAAATAATGGTAGGTTACTAAAGCAAATTAATCATGACCTTATTGCTTTGATACTCAAGGGTATGGACTTATTGATTGATTAGAAATGTGACAATAATTAATATTATGACGAAGCAGATAATTAATGGTCATAATCGTGTATATGCACTGTTTGATGACTTAGAAGCCAGTGGCAGAGTATACTTAGCACGTGTATGATGCATCTTGCCTTAAGAAGATGGTATTTGGGTATTAAATAATTTTTTAAAAAAATTTCGTGTCTTCGGTATGTTTCTTCAATTGCATTTTTACATGGTTTCATTATACATTATGTTTAAGATAAAAAATGTCTCACACATAACACAGAATATAACAATATCACAACGTATTAAGAAAAGACTAAAAACACAAAACCCAGAAAAAAATCTCATCTCCCGTCCTCCGTGGGAGGAGGGAAGGGGGGGCCTGGGTGCACGTGCCCCTCAACGTCGACGAAAAAAATTATATAGATAGGTAGGTGTAGTTGTATTTTTGGCCATTCAGTTCAAAGTGTGCCCCTCCTATGACAGAATATTAACTCTCTGTTACGTGGTCACATAGTGTTTAACGTTCGGTAATTCTATGCTAATTGACTAAAATGTGTCTAAAACTTACTAAAATACGAGGATGGCGATAAATCATATATCCAAAATACTGCATCGGATTTGATTGATAAGATGGACTCTTTTGAGTTTATATTTGTTGGAAAGTTTATGTTGAAAATTTTAGGAATGATAAGTACACTTTTTAAGATTCTACAAGTGAGAGGTCAAAACATAAGGTGTGCAAACGGGGTAAAAAATAGCTTACAAGAATATAGAGAGGTTGGTTGGGATAATTTGTTGAAAAGAGTCTTTGAGTTTTGTGAAATACATGAAATTGATGTGCCTAATATGGAGGATGTTGTCATTGACCGGTCTAGAAAAAAGCGTAAAGGTAGTGAATCGATGAAATACTTTCATCATTTTCGTGCGGAAATCTTCATTAAGGTACTTCATTTATTTTTATTGTGTTGATACGTATGACATTAATGATTAATTTGTCTATATCGCAATTAATTTTTATTCATATAAATTCTTAGTTGATTGGCATTATTGCCATGGAAATGGATGAACACTTCTTAGAGACAAACACGGATTTACTTAGATGTGTAATGTGTCTTGATCCTTCAAATTTTTTTACGAACTTTAATCATTACCAATTGTTGCATGTTGCTGAGTTATATCCAGATGACTTCACTTCCTTGGAATGAATAGAGCTTGACTATCAACTTGACAATTACATTGTCGATATGAAATCAAATGAAGTATTCTCTAATATAAATAATCTTGGAGATCTTGCAAAGAATATGGTGAAGAAAAATTATCACAATTACTTTCCTTTAGTATATCGACTTATCGAGTTAGCATTGATCTTACCCGTTGGAACGACTAGTGTTGAAAGAACTTTTACTGCAATGAATATCGTCAAGACTGATCTACGTAACCGGTTGAGGGATGACGTACTATTGGATTGTTTATTGTGCTACTTTGAGCATGAAATTTTTAGCACCATTGAAGATGAAGATATTATGCAATGATTTCAATCAATGTCATCTCGAAGAACCTTTTCCGTCCCTTAGCAATTCCTTCTCGTCCTACAATAAGCAAATAAAAAGTATGTATTGATGTATATTACTATATTCATTTAATAATTATGATCTGCATATTGTTTGTTGTGTATTTTTTTGTACATTGGTTGGTAGATATGTTTTCTTTTATGTATTTCATGTTATAATACAAAAATATGTCTAGAAGATTTTGCCGATTTTCTCGGTTCGAAACATTGACCGGTGGTTTTTCTGTGGCGTAGCCTATCAGTGCCTCCCCAAGAAGGGACTTCTGGCTCCACCACTGCGTCCTCCTAACACCCCGCTCTGAAAGAAAACAAGTATAATGGCAAAACAAAATCCTCCTTTGCTTGTATTCCATTGTTCAATTTATAGTACAAAATGAATTAGAAATGCTAAACACTACGTAAAAGATTATGCTAATCAAATTCACCAAGTATGGTAAGGATAATTATACAATAAATCAAATATGCGATAAAGATACGTACAAAATCAAATCAGATAATCCAGTCAAATAGTCAAATCTCATGAATTCTAGGATAGCGTTTGTCAGCTCGGCAGGTCAGCTCAGCATGACATGTCAAGGTCAGCCAAAGTCTTCAGTTCAGCTCACAAGTCAAGATCAGCTCAGCTCGGCAATCTTAATACGCTCCTCCCCACTTTTATGTTTCCTGTGGAAACACAATATTAGGGGTTTGTCTGCGTTATGTTTGTGATAAAAGTATTGATATTATATCTTCTATCTTACCTTATATGTACATACTCAGTTCATTTAGTAAAGTTATATCGTGTCCGTTAGACTAATAAACTTAATAACACAGCATGACTTTACGATACATTTATTGGCTAGAAGATTGTATTATAATGGGCAAAATTTATCTGAAATAATTATCTTATGGCACTGACTATAACGTGTGATGATTTCGCATTTTCTTTGATAGTTTCCTCCAAATCAGTGGCCCTTTGTGGTTAATATGGATCCTGCATACAAGTTGGATAATTTTATTATATGTATTGTTGTTATTATTGATAACAGTTTGCAGATAAGCATGAACGTCCCTGTGACGGTTCAGCTGGATCTTGAGACGGACCCACTTGGGGTGAGTGTCCTCACTGACATTAGTGATGACCATGATAATGTTACATTATGTTGTCTTTAACCTTAAGTTGCAAAGGGAGTGATGACAAAGGGGAGAGAACGTGTATATACACGGTTATGACTATTTTGATTTCAGAAGTTTTATATTTGTATTTACTAAATTCTTTCACTAACACAATATCACACCATATCCGTGTCATTTATACAGGGACATATAAAGACGGAGTCTTACTGGAAGCGAACTCTCTATCCTTATGGAGGTATTGTTCGTATGCCTCTTACTCTCTACAGACTCTAGCGATAGCTTTTGCTGCCGTTGGAATATAGTAGATATATGTTGTTTTACAACAACAAAACAACAAAATTACCCCATCGCCTATGACGGGTATGGGGAGTCGGATGTACGCAACTATATCTATGTGTTAGAAACACACAGATGTTGTTTCCCGATAAAACTGGATATGTGTTGTTTTAGTTTGCATGAAACTGGATGGATGAAAATCGCTGCCCAATACGTTTTGTCAGATGAAATAGATAACATTTCTCCTGTCATTTCTTAAAAAAAGATAAAATTGTTCAAACCAATGATACCATTCTGGAAACTTATTGATATATATATATATATATATATATATATATATATATATATATATATATATATATATATATATGCACTGACGTTATCTATATGATAGGTAACTGGTAAATAGTTACACGGTACAAAGAATTGATATTTGATAAGATAAACCTTTCCCCCCACGAAGGCCATTTCAATTGAAAGCGGTGTAAAGCAGAGAAATCCTCTTGCCTGCTTTCATGGCTTCTGGGCTGATCATCGCCCACTTGAAGCTCCCTTTCCCTTGTCAGTTGCTCTCGAAGCATTGCTTTTTATCAAACCCATTTGCAAATCCACCCATTTCAGTATATCCTAGAACCTCTAATCCTTCGAAGCTTGACCCCCTTCCAAGAGCATCATCTTCTGACGGTGGGTACAAGTTTTTTAGTTTTCTTCCTCCTTGTTTTCCTGGAAAGAACAAGTAAATTTTTTCATTGCCAAAGTGAATTTCATGTGTAGGGCTTCCACTTGAGTTGATTGAAGAATCAAAATTTGTTCCTCTCAATGCTGACGATGAGAAATTTGGTCCACCTGTAAGTTGATACGGTCAGTGTTAGTTTCTTTCTGGAAAAATTTCTGTTTTTGTTTTTTATGTTTACCCTAGGTACTACACTAGATAAAGACGAGAACGATTAATTTTTTGACGACATGAGAGATTCTTTGTTGTTTGTTGTATTTAACTGCATCACGATATGAGATTATGTTTAGATAATGTAATGCAGCAAATTTTTACTGTGAAGTGTAATCAGAATTGTGTAGTTTTTTAGTGTTTATCACATGTTTAAATCTAGTTAATTTAGCCTCCACATGAACTTATCATTATCTTACTAATATTATACTAGTAATTTTAGCCTATAATGCAAGTTGGAGTCTTGGAGTACCTCTCTTTGGATTGCTGTTGGATTATGCACAAGTCAGAGTTATTGTTTTTCGATTTCTCAGGCTTTACTCTTGCTGGGATTCGAAGCAGATGATGTAGCAAAGGTAGTTTCAAGAACCTTTCTGTGTTCTTAAATTTTCTCGATTTAGTTGTCAAAGGATCTTTTCTTTTTTACTCTTACTAGTTTCAAAAGGCAAAATGGCCTCATAATTATGTAATGGATGATGGAAAAATGCTAACCTTTTGCTTTTTCACAATGCATCCCTCTTTGTCATTTCTGCATTTTCTCTTCATCCTTAATCTGATTACTCTTTTTCGTATCAAATGGCATTCCTATCTAAAATCTGCAGAATTTTAAGTTTGAGAAACTGAATTTAGATTTATTTTTTAGTCGTAACTCTTGTTTCCATTTCCAATGGAGTCAAAGGACACATTCTTCTTTGACTTTGGAATATAATGGAATAAAGCAAAATGATTCACTAAATTGACTGCGCTTCTTATTCTTATATTATGAAGTAGCAGTTGATCGACACAGCTTGACGCACTTTTCATTATGGATAATTAGGAAACAACTTCTGTGTGTTTTTAACACATGGATATGGTTGCGTAGATCTGACTCCCCATACCCCGCCATTTGGCGAGAGCCTCGAAGGCAATAGGGTAATGTTGTTGTTGTTAGTCATAACTCTAAGATGCGTTGTCTGGTACTTGTTTTGGAGTCTTATTATTATCAAAGTTGGATCCTTCTTCCTAAGAATTTGAAGGTTTTTTGAGAAACTTCATTCTGCAAATATATGCGAATTTGGTTTGCAGTTATTAACTATATTTCTCCTCATTGTTATATCGATGCCAGATACAAGAGCTTCTGAAGGATTTGGATGGTGAATTCCTGCAGGTGATTCCATCCAAATTTCCTGTCTCTTAACATTGTGTAGCCATATATGGTCCTACCTGATTATTGATGCATTTCAACTTCTACTGGTTTATAAATTTTTTATATGCGTTTTCTTATATTTCATTTTATTATTGGGTTGGTTAGTTTTTCGCGTTTCTTTTTTCTTTTTCTTTCTTTTTTCTGGGGGTTGAGGGTACCAGAGTTGTGAAAGTGGTTGACATCATTACCAAGCCTCACTAATGCTACCATTTATGTGTAGATATCTGATTGTCTGAGTATGGCGCTAAGAAACAACAGTTAATATCATTTTGGATTTAATCAGAGTAAAATGTTAGCTGAATTTCAGGACGTTCTTACATACCGTTCAATCTTTAGTAAAAATAACATTGTGATGTTTTTATGTAGTACATATGTAGAGCCTTCCTGTCTAGCATATTTAAGTGGAAAAAGTAGAAAGGAAATTCAGAGGTGAATAATACGATGTTGTGAATTACTTATGAGTTTTTTTTAGAGTAAGTCATAGACAATGCGAGGTCTATGAGAGTAGTATGGTTTAAAAGGACTAAATGTAAGTTAGTTCTTGTGACATCGAGGGGATTAGATTATTCCATTTGATGTGAGCTCCATATGATGACAACTTAACCTCTATTAATAGAGATTCCACAAACGAGGTTCAATGCGTAAGAGCAAGTCGCAGAAGAGTTCTAATTAGCACTATCAAACTTGTCCTCCCCTATGGTGTTTATGAAGATGATGCTTGCTAAAAAAAAGATAGTGTTTGCTTAAGTTTGTGAATGTGAGATTTTAAGAATCTCTTAATGAAATTCATAGTTATGTTCATAATGGCGTGAGCAGTACACACTTGATGGATTTCACCTATATAAGTGTGGACGTGGTGTCGCTTTCTAAGAGAGTTTGGAATAACTCAATAGAGCGTTTACGAAAATCTGGGACGGGTGCATGGCCAAATTCGTACCAAACTGCGAACTTGTATGAACTAAACAAGGACATGTCTTTTGGTTGTTCATATAAACAATAGACAAATATGATTCAAGACGTCTAGATAATGACGATTCAATACGCAAGTCATTGTCTTAGTTTATCATTGTTCATGGATATTCTTATATAAATTTAGATCATGTGGGGGATTATTGGAAAAAGCGCATAAAAGTACTTTAGAAAGGTGCCCCAAATTTATATAAAAACATGTAAGAAGTTTGATTGGAGAAATGAGTTAAACTTGGATTGGATCAAATGATGCTAAACTCTGATTTTGAGTTTGGTACTTGAGACCATACTCTGAATTTTGAGTTCGACGTCAGAAGCCGAACTTTTGGCTTGACTATACTCTGAATTCTAAGTTTAGTCTATGAGTTCAGTCTGATTTTGAAGTTTCTGTTTTTTAACCGAATACAGGATTGAACATTCGGAAATCGTGTTTGCCAAACGTTCGGTCCTGAGTTCGGTCTCAAAAGTTCCGTTGCAGTGTTCAAATATTTCAAATTCTGAGTTCGATCTGAGAGACCAAACGTTTGGTCGACTATAAAACAACAGAATTTCCTGCTGTATTTTCATAAAATGATGCAACTTTTGCAATTTAAAACACCTTTCGACCATGAACCGTCATAAGCTAATTTTGGAAGCTAAATATTTGCAGATAGATGTTAAATTAACTTTTCTTGTTAAAATTTAAGTATATAAATACAATAATCCTAAGTTTTGAAGATACAACTTTTTGATACTTTTGGAAATACTCTTTGAAAAACATGCAGAATTTCTTTCTCTTCATTTCTTCAACTTCCTCTGGTGTTAAACACTTCAATACACAAATTCAATCTTCTTTTCATGGAGCAAACGACAAGAAGAAGCCGTTATATCTTGATAAGCATTTGACGCACCTTATTCAATTGGTGGTTGCAAAATTGCTTTAAGAACATTGTAACATTTGGTTGTTATATCTCGTTTATTTTCTTTATTGTTTTTATTTTTTTTTCCTGTTTATTTATCATATCTTTGTCATTTTTCCGATAGCTAGAAGGCCATATACCATAGTACTTTTTTCCTTTTAACTTTTTCCTTTTCCGGGTACTCAGTTACCATGGATTTGTGGCTGAAGACCGGAATTTTTCAACTCATGAGTCATGACGTCCTCAATGCAGATCATCTTATGCACAGAGGAAATGATCACTGGCTCTCTCTGGCAAGCAATGAATACTAAACAAGAAAATTTGGATACTGTTAAGGTTAATACTCTCAAATTCCTGTCAGCTTCTATTACTTTCTTCTCACACAAAGTTCTTGGTCCAGAAGTATGACATTGCTTGCTCAGCATGCATAGGTTTGACTTGTTTGTTTTGCAGATTGCAAGATCCCTGCCACAAATTTGCTTCCTATCTGGACTTACTGGAGAGGAAATGATGATGTTAATCGATGCCTTCCCAGATACTGGTAATCTATAATCCATTAACCTATCTGATCCCTTTTTCCTAAAGAGCATATCAAAATGGACCTTCAGGGAGGACCTGAATGACCATCTGAGTGTTGCAGCTGGTAAGTTGGATGATAAAGGAGGAATGTTTAGTAGAATGCATGATTATTTTCATATAATTGATGATACAAAAAGCTATTTTCAGTACCATTTTATCTGAATGAGTTTTACATATTTTCAAGATTTTTATGAGCATTCTATCTTGCCATATTTTTTATGTATTATACATTAAAGATATCGAGTGGATATGTACAGGACTTGCTCCTCCTGTTTTTGCTGCTCTGGTCCCCAATAGTGCCGATAAAACAGTCCACGAATTGATTGAAGAGGTGATGGGAGACCACGAAATGATGGTAATAAATCGCCAACTTTCTTCTTGTTATCCTAGTTGGGTTTTTTAAATGCACACCAAAATACTAACTTCTTCTCTGATTTGAATGCAGAAGGCTAGAGATTCATCGTAGACTGCGATACTCCCTGCACATATTTCTTGCGAGTCCTGTGGCATTTGTTGCGTATTATCTAAATTAAATCATGACAGGGTCTCATGTAACCCTTGTTGCATGAGAATATTGACTTTACCTTGTACAGTTACTCCTACTCCTACATGGTACCCATTTTGTACAGTATAATACTCGATCACATAAGCTCGACTCTTCCAAGTATGTAAGAACATAAAGACAAGTCTATGTGCTAATCGGAAATCCTTTGGTTAGATATCAAATAGCATTCGCTTGAGCTTCAAAACAAGCTTTGCATGCAAATCTGAAGTAGAGCTGAATTGAGAAGGAATTAAAACCACATACAAAAACATTCAGAAGCATATACTAACTCAATTGAGTACAAGAGCAGGAAGCATAAAGATTCAACTTGTGACAAAAGAATTATGCGAGGCATCAAAGTATTCTCACTGACAAACCACAGGGAAAGTCATAAGTATAAATGCAAGGACAGCTTTGGCTAAGGCCATACTCTTCTTTTATTCGATACTAAAAGTCAGTCATGACTAAGAGCCCAGACTACAGCCTCTGAGGTACGTGACACAGCATGACAAAGAGTACCTCTTTGAATCAATATGGATTGTGAAAGTTAACAGCAGAGTCAAACACTAATTCCAATTCCCATAAAGTCCAAATCAAAAACAGAAAATTTACTCCGGAAGACAGGATATAGAAATTAGAAGGGGAAAGTAATGATTGGGAAGAAATGAAGAATAGCAGTCTTAAGACTTAGCTCAAATGAAATTATAAGGTGAGCTCGCCCATCTCCAGTGTGTCTTGCAAAATACAAATCACTGATAAAAGAAACACATCAGACAACTTAAACCACTAAAGTGGGCAACCATGCATCTCTGTTCTTGATTGTAAATGGTGGAGGATGAAGGGTCCTTCCCATAGTTTGTTCTCCTTGGTTTTACCTGCTCTTGACGCACTTGCCACACCTTCAGACCTCTTGAGACAGGTGGGAGAGGTTGGTTTTGGGGGGGGGGGGGGGGGGCGCCGCGCGGGGATTTTACTATGCAGCCATCAACAGAAAATTCCCTGCTGTACATGGAAGTCCAGACCACTCAATCTTCTTCCACCATAAATTTCCAAGATAGCAATGGGAAAATATTGCTCAGGATCAACAGTTATGTCAGCCATTTTCCAAAGAGAATTTCCGCACAACTTTCCACAATAAAATCTTCTATTCACCTCTTACATAAACAAATTGAGACTTCACTTTTTTGCAAGCAAGACCATCAAACTCGGATTTCAGATCAAACATCATAAACCATTATATTATTATATCATTGAGCTTCTAAAATAAGGAAAGGAACAGTAGCTTATCCTCTGGTGGCCGGATTAACGAGCAGCTGCTCAGATTCGCAGGACCTAAACAAAGGAAGTTTAAGCCACTATCAGCATAAACACATGGCACATCATACAGGTCTAAGAAAGGTGACCAACGTAAAACCACAGGGAGACTGCGTAATGCAATGCATTCAGTCTGCTGGCGCCCGACTTAATCAAGATAGAAGCTTTAGTAAAGAAGACTGCTTTCACCAATCAGTGGTCATGTTGATAAAGAGATTATCTCTGAACCATGAATGTATAAGAACTGGTTGGTGACCCCCCCATCACGAGAGTTTCCTGCATAGATCCTTAGAGAACCTTGGTGTCTGTCCTTGAAGGACTGTCCAGTAGGTTGGGTTCCAAACATTAATTCAAACTGTGATACTGCTTATAAAATCTCCCAAGAGTTTCAGCCTTTAGATAACATCTTCTGACTAAAGGCTCCACATGTAATCTTACCAGAATCAGTACTATTGCTACAATAATTGTCCAATATTCCTTCTAATAGATCAGCTCAGGTGGAGTGGTTCCCGAATAACTAGAAAACTCTTTAAATTTCAACTAAAGGCTGAAATTATGCCTTGCTACACAAAAAAGGAATGGAAAACGTTAATCATCCTCATCGCTTTCATCACTAAAATACCCTTTCCTTTTCTCCTTCTTCCCCTTATTCACTGTCCGCTCCCTCTCCATTTGCAGCAATCTCTCCTCAGCCCCCTTATCCACTGCTGACGCCCAATTATCATCTCCAAACACCAACATTTCCTCCTCCTCGTCTTCCTCCCTTTCCTCCACCCACCTTCCCCTCCCGCGGCCACCACCAACTTCTCCACCGCCTCTTCTCCCTTTCTTCGACGGCGCCGGCCTTTCCCTTGGCCCCAACGAATTCTTAGGACATTCATACGACAAATGCCCTTCCTCTCCACACTCATAACACCTACTCTTATCTTTATAAACTTTCTTCTTAATAAACTCCGGTGCCCGGCCGTTATCAGCGGCGATTGAAGCAGCTAGGGTTCTCCCATTGAGGACTTTCTTGTCAATTCCTTTCACCGCCTTTATCGCGTCCTCGCGAGAAACGAAGAGGACAAATGCGACGCCGCGGCTCTGGCGAGTTTCGCGGTCTTTGACGACTGTCACTTTGGCGACTTTTCCGAAGGTGGAGAAAATGGTGTGGAGATCGGAGTTCGTTAGGGAGTAATCGAGGTTGCTGACGTAGACTGTTGATTTTGATGGCGCTAGGCCTCCGCTTCCTCCTCCGACCCTTCCGCCTCCGCCTTCGCTGCGTCTGGCGTTGGAGATGGAGGAGGATGCTTGGGGAGGTGGGCCGGTGGAGCTGTACCTGTAGTAGAACGTTTCATCTTCTTCGTCGTCACTGTGAATACGTTTTTTATGTGACATCTCGACCTACGTATTTGTCCGGGGGCTTCTCTGTTTCAAGATTGTTATTCTCCACGCTTCTCATCTCTCCTTGCTTCTTTATTTTTAAATCTCACTTACCTTATAATACTCCATTGTTAATATAATTACCGAATTGACTCAGTGACACACTAGCACACTATTTTTATATTATTGTATATTATTGTGTCATTTATACATGTACATATAGAGCCGGGTTTCACTAGAATCAGAGATATTGTTAAACTGCCTTTCACCCTCTCCAGACTCTATCGATATTTTTTTTTGTCGTTGAGATATACTTAATATTAAAAAATCAATGATAACAATTTTTCAAGTATGAAGGATATATGTTTTCATACACAAACCAATCATCTAACTCTCCGCCAGTCTCTTGGCTGCTTTACCTCTAATCTCCAGCCTCTTGGATTCTTTATTTATAATCCTCATTCCCGTTACGTTAACTAAGATTAAACATCGACTCAAATGACATTTTACTTCTAATCCTCATTCTCTTTATGCTAACTGGAACTGAACATCGACTCAACTCACATCAAAGATAATCAATAGATTAGACCATGTTTAATCATTTGACTTCAAAGAGAGTTGAACCAGTTTATTATATACATGTTTGTGTATGTGTATATATATCCAGAGTTTGATTTTCGTGTTTTGTCTACAAGAGCATTACATGCTTTAAAACAGAAACATTTGACCGATTGCAAGATGAAGATGTAGTGGGTTTTTCAGTGAATACGGATCTTTCATTAAAAAAACACAACAAAAGGCCCAGTACATATTTTGTCTATCTACATAAACTGGACCCCAGGTTGGTCCATCAAAAGTAAGCTATCATCTACCTCTTAGTCATCGGTTAATGTATCATCACTTACTCTGTCTCTATCTAACATTCCCCCGTTCCAACCATTCGCATTAATGAGAGCATTAATTTCATCCACCGCCCCTTGATTCGATGCCCTCAGCAGAGCATTAACTTCCCAATTACAATTTTTCCAGATTTTGGTTGCAGACGGTCCATCATCCATTCCTCCATGGATTCTCTCATTTCTCCAAAACCAGGCATTACGGATGTCTTCCCTGAACCATAGCCTCCATTTGAACAAAGGCATGCCGTGGTTGTTCCCTTCCAGCTGATCATCAATCCACTGTTGCAGAACCCCAGAACTAAAGAATTTCGCCCAGCACTCCCTAGACACCACTTCCTTCCAGAACCTACGGATCCAACTGCAATCGCGGAGGGCATGCAGACCAGATTCCTTTGCCTTTCGACAGATTAGACAGGTATGGTGGTCAGAACATTTCCTTTTGAATAGAAATTCAGCTGTTGGCAGTCTGTCATGTCTTGCTTGCCATAGTAGCAAATTCCTGCCTGACGGACCTGGGATCCTCCATATCCGTTCCGCCTTGGCGCGGAGGTCAGGTAGTGGCATTTGTATTGCATGGATATCTTTCAGTCGTAGGTTATTCGCATCTTTCCATTGCTTATGAGTATGAGTATCTCCCTCCCTTGGATTAACCTCCATCTGAATAATTTGTCCCCATCCCTGTTTTAGAATATGCATCCCATACCTAACGCTCTTCCATATGTGGGAAACCCCTTGTTTTGGCCCAGCTTTAGCAAGAGGGTTCCCATACTTGGCGGTGAGGACCCGCGCCCACAGCCTATCTTTCTCTTTGATAATCCTCCAGCCCAATTTAACTAATAGTGCTTGATTTATCGTGGATAGCTTTTTAAGGCTCAATCCCCCAGCCTCTTTTGGTTGACAGATAGTATCCCATGGTAGGAAATGCATCTTTCGTTCCCCTCAGTATCCTCCCAAAGGAAGTCTCTGTTAATTCGCTCAAGTTCCTTAATTGTCTGCTGGGGCAACTTGGTAGTTTGCATGAGATATCTAGGAATTGTAGATGTAACTGATTGGGTTAGGACCAGTCTGGATGCTTTGGATAAAGATATTGCCTTCCACGCGCTTAGTTTCGGTCTGACCCTATCCACCAAGGGTTGAAAATTAACTTTACTGACCCTGCCCTCCAAGATTGGCATTCCTAGATATTTCCCAAATCTCCCTGCCTTCGGGATTCCAAATTTTGAACTCAATTTATCCTTGAGGGTCTCCGGGGTGTTCTGCGAAAAGTACATGTGAGATTTCTGTGTGTTAATCTTCTGGCCAGACCAGGCACAGAATATCTCAAGTGTTGTTTGCATGATCTGCGCTTGGGATTCTGTGGCCTCCCCAAATAGGATTAAGTCATCGGCATACATGAGATGAGATATACTTGGAACACCTCGAGTGTAATGCACTGGTTTCCACTTGTGTCCCTCAACCTGTGTCAGAATCTCGTGCCCAAGGACTTCCATGCCCAGTACAAAGAGATACGGTGCTAAGGGATCTCCTTGCCGCAACCCCCTCGTGGGTTTAATTTCCTCAAGTATCTCCCGATTCCATAGCACCCTCATTTTTGCGTTTTCCCACCCAAGTCAAGTATCTCCCCATTCCATAGCACCCTCATTTTTGCGTTTTCCCACCCAAACTTCAGTAGTGGGTTTTGACTACATGACATGACTCAATAAAATAAACACCACGCACTTAAAAACCACCACATTTGACATACTACATGATGATCCAAATCCGATCATATACAGTAGGTTGGACTTAGGTCCTTTGTGTCCATGTTAGAGAAAGCAAACTCTAAAAAAACTATTTTTATAAAAATATTATCACTCCTTTACACCTTTCATATAACTTTATGGACGAGACACCAAGGGCTCAACCATCTTTAAGGAGGTTGGACGGGTCAGGTAGCTCTTCAATGTATCAGCACGCGTCCCTGTCAGGCCGGCTTAGTACTCCCTCGACCAAACTACGTACAATCTTCTCTCACGGCATCACACGCCGGGGAGTGAGCTGAAATCATATGCCGTATTATACGATAATGGCGCCGATGCACCGAGTACTCCTCCAACTAGACTATCCCAAAAATGTTAAGGTAGAAAAGAACGGGAAATGAGAGCAACCATCTCAATGTAAACAAGGCCAAATACAAAACAACACAGGGTTCAAGATAACATGCAATGTCTTTTTATGGTTCCAGTTATTACACAGAGAAACCCCATCCGTAGTACAACGGTCTCATTACAGAAAGAGTCTCATTTGCTAACCTATTCTGAACGAGCATGCAGCATACTAATTTTCCCTGCCAGCATTTACAAACATATTGATATTCTGAGGCAACAACGATCTCTGAAATCACATAAAGGAAACCAGTTCTTGTGGCTCAGCAGAGGTTTTAGATAGGGACCCATCCATCCACCTCTTCAACATCTCTAATGCAGCCTTTGGCTGATCCATGGGAACCATGTGTCCCGCATCATGGACCTGGTAGAGGCAAAACCATAGAGCCTAGTGGTCAGCTAAATGGAAAGGAAAAGAAAAAACTCTCATCACAAAAATATCATGAGAAAGGCATACCTTCAGGAAAGTGAGAGGGCCATAATTTTTGAGCACTCCTGCTTCAGAACTATCAACCACAAAAGGCACCTCAGGAGAAGAATTAAACTCTTCTTTGCCAGACCATTCCATGGCATGAACCCATCTTGAATTGCCTACCAATGTTAATTCGGTCACACAAAGAAAATGTGAGATTTCAAGCAACTAAAGGACATACAGAATTTCCTTTCCACCCACCATTTCCCCCCACACTGTTTCTCCTTCTAAACGACAAGGAAAAGTTCAATAACAAGTCAGTAATGCCAAGGTACTAATGCTCACCAAGCCAGTTGCAAATGAGATCGTATTCTCCAGCATAAACAAGCAACTTCACGTTATCCTCAAGCAGGGCAGGAATGCCAACTTCGAGATTTCTCATCCAGTCAAGGAGCATGGCTTGATACACAGTAGGACTACAGGAGACAAATTCCAACTTCCCCACTCCTAAAGCATCTCTAACTGACTTCTGATTCAGAAATTTATCCATTGTTGAGAAGTCATAACAGAGGCTTCCCTCACACTTTTTTCGAATGTCATAGTACTGCAAGCGCAAATATTTATTATCATCAAACAAGACACTAGTTTTCCACATCAAAACTGATGTTCAGAGTTCAGAGTTCATCAACTGAGAGGAGGTTTAATAAAACTATAATCAACATCCAATTACACAAAAGGAGCAATCTCAGGGTTTACCAATACTCCCTCTTGTACAAAATATATGGTGGAGTAGAAAATCAACCTCAACACACACATGTGAGTAGTATATGGCAAACGCAATGCAAAATTTTCAATTCGGGAAACAGGGAATGATAAAAGAAATTAAATGAAAATGAAATGACTTATTCGAGTTCCTTACATTCACATCACCGGCAAGTGCCATAATAGAACTGAATATAGCATTGCAAACTAGATAAGAGGCCATGCACGAAATTGTCCCGTCGGTACCTGTGAAGTAGTTGTGCACCAGGTCAAAATGGTAGAAATTGGAAGAGAAAAGAGGGAGGGGGGGGGGCACAATTTGTTGACAGAAGTGTACAAAACGTACCGCAAAGTTTTATTGCCGTCTCACAGATTGGAAGAAACCTGTTGATTTTCCGGTGAGCAGATTTTGAAATTATTCCCATGTCCAGGGCATAATCAGTATAGGCAGCATATTGAATTGCTGGATCTGTAAGGCCGTTGCCTATACCAAATCCCTGGTTGACCACAACATATAAGGAAACATAAAACAAATGAATGGTCTAAAACAGTAATTCTGGAAATACCTTCAGATTGATGTGAATTCCTTCCTTAGCTTTGTTTCCTTGGTGTACTCTTGCAGCAAAAGCAGGAATGTAGTGTCCAGCATATGACTCTCCAGTTATATAGAAGTCATTTTTTGCAAGCTCTGGATGTTCTTGAAAAAAGGCCTGTGCGGTTAGAGATTGAAATATAGTCATCAAAAAGTCCACACAAAACCATAAATGATTTCCTTGTACCATACGTTCAGAACAGTATTCCTGACCAGTAAACCCTCGAAAAAGGAAGAAGTAACCATCAAGCACCTCTTGTATCACAAATAAACAAAGAGAACTCTACGATCTGCCACAAAATTAGGGGGTGTTTGGTTGGGGGGTTTCCTTTTAAGGGTATGGGTTTGGAGGAATCCAAACCCATAAAAGTTGTTTATTTGGGGAAATGGGGGTATGGGTTTCAGTTTGATATCCAAGTATTTGGTAATGGATATCGTCTTTTGATATACTAGCCTCCTTGTCTATCAATATGGGGGAATGGGGGTATGGCCAGTCAACGCCGCCGGCCACCGTCCGCCGCCGGCCGGTCACTAATTCGGCCTATCAAATTTTCAGGCCATCATTTCGGCCGCCCACATTCGATACTTATTTCAATTCCAATATGTTCCAAACACCATCAATGTCTATCATACCCATTCCCACTTCAATACCAAACAACTATCACTTTTACGTCCAAACTCATATACTCCAAACCCATACCCTGTCATACTCATTCCGATTATGATTCTGATATCCAAGTGCGAACCAAACGCCACCTTAATAATGATCAGGGAAGACGCCAGAAAATCTTAAAATTAAATGAAAACGTATCCATCAAATAAACTCTCAGCTTAGAAATGGTTCTAAATAAGAAGGCAAAACCATAAAAATAAAAATTGAAATTCTAGTCTAAATAAAATAATCCATCATCAATTATGTTAACTATGACTATCACTTCATTCAACTAAACACCTTGCAATAAATAAAAAGAACAAAAATGCTCTAAAGATTCTTAATCACCAAACACAACATTCCTCTGACCAAACATATCACTTTCTAACCACTTGGGCTGTTGATTGCTTATAACTTGCCCAAGAAATAAGCAGATGCTCCATTGGTATACTGATGGAAGCGAGTCTTGCACAATTAATCAAAATATGTACTAGATACATTATGGTTAAACAAACAAGATGTCATAGTTAGTACAAAATGCTCACCTCCAACAAATGGTGAGACACATACTAGTAATTTACAAGATATACATTAGATACAATTTATTTACATTATGTGGACTGTCATTGAACTCCCAGCATAAGTCAAAGTTATTGCGCTCCTTTTTTGCTTCATATGACAGTAAGCCATAAATGCCCTTGAAACATACAATAATAAAAATCCTTCAAAAGTTCAATTTTATGGTAAAAGAATAAGAAGATAACCTGCAGGAAGTCGTACAAGTCATCACTAACGCCCTTCTCGTTATGGCGAATATCTCGCCTGTCAGTGCTGTAGCTGAAGCCCGTTCCAATAGGCTGGTCAACATATACAAGATTGGAGACCTGTATAATAAGATAAATTGCCATCATCTCCCTTCCCTTTCTTAGGCAAGAGGCTATACTGTTTCTTAACATTTACACTAAACACAAATTTCATCCGCTACTGAGGAAAATCTTACGTTACTAAATTTATGACTAACAAATTTACAGCACCCGTGATGTAAGTTTTATAAGCCACAACTTGGAAATTTCTTTGGGCATAAAAACAATATTTTTCCCCTTCATCAAGTTTAATTGCTTTTAAGTGCTTACTTCAGATTTCACTTCATAAAATATCATTAGCTATAGAAACAAAGTCCAAAGAAATTTCTTGATTTCGCGTACAATTATTGCTAGCAAAACCAAACACCACTCAAAGAATCAGCCCAAGTGTTAACCCCCAAAAGAGATAATAAATAAATAAACAAAAATGCATGTGGAAATACTGATCTCAATGACGACGGTGACAAAGATATCCCGTCCAAACAAAAAGGCCTCATGATGAAAATAATTCGAAAACACCATGATCCTAAAAGTGCATCTGATCTGGCGCCAGTATCATCTTTCATTAGCATACATACTGCTTTAAAGTTCATATGAGTAAAAATTCACCATGCTATCAATGTCAACTAACTAAAAGAAAATACGAACTAGTGGGACTTAATGTTCCATCAACACAACAACAATACTCAAACCTTTTTTCCACTATGAGGGGTCGGCTTATATGAATCAATCATTTGTCTTACTTGAATTTCTTAAGACTTCTTGCTCTAATACTATTTTCTAAAATTTGGTTGCTTAGTTTCCTTCAAATCCTACCATTTTATCTTGGGTCCGATAGACATTTATTTTCTCAGTCTCCTATGTTGGATACAGACAGCCAACACGATAGAACAATTTTGCATTGTTAAACTTTCTCCTAAGATCACCTTACAATCATTAGAAGCTCTTCTATCTCTCCTACGAGTCATGAAATGGTCTATGTGCGACTTATTTGTTCAATGTTTGAATTTAATCAAGTGTTCATCTCTTTTTTGGAAAAATGTATTAGTCGCTATAAGGTCATATGCTATTGTGAAATCCAAATTTGATCTTCTTTCATCGTTCCATTTCCGAAACCAAATTCACTGTGTACCTCGTTGTAATCCTTATTATATTTACCTATATGTTTATTTAAATCTCCTCTTATAAAGATCTTCTCACCTATTGAAATTTCGCGCACTACGTCTTCTAAATCTTCACAAAATTGAACTTTTATAGCCTCTTCTAAACCATCTTGAGGACCATATATGGTATAATATTGATTGTTTCTTTTCCAAACACCAATTTAAATGCTATAATCTTATCCTTTTTACTAATAACACATACTACGTCGTCTCTTAATGAGGCATCCATGACAACCCAACTACATTTCTTGTCTTATTCTTTTGTGTACCAACTTTCCATTTCCAATGGAGTTAAAGACACACTTTTGCTTGACTTTGAAATATGATGGAATAAAGCAGAATGACTCACTAAATTGATTGTGCTTCTTATATTGTGAAGTAGCAGTTGATCGACACGCAATTTTTATTATGGGTCATCGGAAAACAACATCTGTGTGTTTCTAACACATGGGTATGGTTGCGTACATCCGACCCCTCTCATACCCCGCCATAGGCGGGAGCCTCTAAGGCAATGGATTAATGTTGTTGTTGTTGTTGTATTCTTTTGTGTACTAAAGCTTAAATCATAGCTTGTCTAACATCCTATCCTTCTCACCTATCCTCTTTGTCTATTGCAAACATAAAATATTTATTTTTCTTCTTATCATCGTGTCATATATCTTCATTGTCTTCCCTGTTAGGGCTCCAATGTTCCGTGTTTCTAATCTAATACTCCTACCTAACCTAGTATTTCCTATCTTAGTAACTTACGGTCTAAGAACTCTTTCTTATTTTTTATTGCATCCGAGTTCCCTAGGAGATGCAGCGGCCCTAACTCAATTATGACCACATTTGGACCATGGGACGGAGACCCTTTCTTATTTGACACTACATCCAAGCCCTCCCCCCAAATACAGCATTCTTTACCGAGACACTGCATTCGGACCACAAGGTGCTCTCCATATGGGAACATCCTAGCATTAGGGTAATTTCTTATTTGATCCATAAACATATTTAGTGATTAGCCACAATTGGCGAAGTCCCTTTGGAATTCGATTACAGCAACAGTCAGAATACTGCCTAACATGCCTAGCTACTCCAAAAAGGAATCTGCAGGCGTGTTAAGGTAAAAGTAGAAAGAGAAAAAAATGAGATTACGCAACCAAGCAGAGTAAAGGGAACAACAAAATATTGCAGAGATTAAAAGCATATATTCCATGAAATGCAAGGAATGAATTAAGTCAAAAGGAAAAAATTAGAAAACGGTAGGAATACCTTGTCCCATCCATACTCATTCCACACAAGTGACATATTTTTAGCTATGGTGTAAGGACCATTTTCATAAAAGAGTGCCAACTCACTGCTGCAACCAGGCCCTCCAGTTAACCAGATAACAACAGGATCTTCCTTGCTATTGCGTGATTCAAAGAAAAAATAGAACATCCTGCAAAGACCAAAACAGGTTTGTTAGCTCAATCTCAGATTCAGATTAAAAGTAACAAATGTTGCCAATGTATCGTCAACAGCAAAAGAGGAAATCTAATCTTCCAAAACCCATGTCGTAAAGTCTCATAAATTGGCATGTCCAAGGCCAATATGAATCTTGGTCACAGGTTCATTATTCACATTGTAAAGCATATTGCAGAGTCTTTCAAGATTTAAACCACGTATATACAAGTTCGCAGAGAAGTACAGAAATTAAGTTGCAAATGCGGACCTAGTTGTATTTTCAAAAGATAGTCACCTGTAAGGTCTCTTCTCAAAATACAGTTACCCCTTCCACCTTACTTCTCACACTGAATTGCATCACATGCATATTTTTGGTCATTGCCAACACTGAACTTCAACAGTTTGTGACAAGGTACCAGCAATATAGCATACGCCACAGAAGTTGCCAGAACACCACTTTAATCAATAATAACAACACTTGGTTCGAAGCTCATATCAGCACAGATATGAAACATGAAAAGAAGAAAAGGAGAAGAAGTCCCATCACTGAATTAGTCAATCTTTCACTCCTTTTTTTTTCTCCCCTTCTTGTATTCCTTGTAGAATTAAATCAAATGGGATCAAATGTGAATACACATTAGTCAACAATGTGTGAACATGATTTTTATTTTCAAATGGTAGGTAGCAATTTCAACTTTGCTTATTTTGTTCACATAGCTTTTACCAACTTTGTTTATTTTGTTCACATAGCTTTTACATATAAACATGTGTGATATTTGGCTATAAATAAGCTAGTTCATCAACATTGTAAACACACCTCCAAACACATCTTCAAGAACAATTCTAAGACTCCAAAACAGGAGCTTTGTGTATTGAGCAAATCTTGTGTTCTTCTATTCCTCCTTCATTCAATTTCTTAGTTATTATCGATTCAAGTTCCTTCAAATTGGTATCAGAGCTTGTATTGTTGAATCGATTCATTTTTTCTAGATGGAAGGAGAGAGAGTTATCCAACCTTGTCCTGTTTTTATCTTTGATGGTAAAAACAACTTTGATCAGTGGATTATACTTATGAGAGATTTTTTTGAAGTTCTCGGCATATGGGATGTCATAGAAAACGGATTTGACATTCCAGATGCAAGCAAAAAATTAAGTGATGAGGAGGCCAAAGCTTTGGAGATAAAGAGGAGGCAAGATCGTTTAGCTCGACATTATCTTAACAACCGAGTCGAGTTAGCTGTCTTGAACAAATTTATGAATACCAAATCTGCAAAAGAGGCTTGGAGAATTCTTGTGAATATCAATAGAGGCAGCAGCGAAGTTAAAAAGGTTCGCTTACAAGAATTCCGGAGACAATTTGAAATGGCTCAAATGAAAACAAACGAGTCTGTTGCAGATTTCATATCCAAGGTACGAGATATTGGTGGAAAAATAAACGCCAATGGTGAAGTCATCACCGAAGCCCAACTTGTCCAGAAAATTCTCAGATCTTTGACTCAAAAGTTTCACATGAAAAAAATAGTCATTGAAGCTACCAAGGATCTTGACGAAATGACTATTGATCAATTGGAAGGTGAGTTACTATCTTATGAAATCTCATTAGATCAGCAGTCTGTTGGAATTATAGAGGAAGCATTACAAGTTCAGACAATTGTTTCGAAAGATCAAGGGTTGTCTGCAAATCATGCTGAATCTAGTCAGCGGAGTCAGAATTTTCGAGGCAGAGGACGTGGCCAAAGAAGAGGTCGTGGTAGAGGTAATTTTAATTACCAGCGAAATACTCGTGTTTTTGATAGAGATAATCAAAAGAATGATTTCCAAAAGGATAAATCAAAAATCCAATGCTTTAATTGCAAAAAGTTTGGACATTTTCAAAGTAACTGTTGGTATAAGAATAGTCCAGAAACGCATGCGAAAGTGGCTGAAAATGACAACACAATTCCTGAGACTTTGTTTTTGGCTGATTTGAGTGTTGAAAACAAAACAAAAAATGAATGGATTTTGGATTCTGGTTGCAGCAATCATATGTGTGGAGATAAAGAAATGTTTACAGATTTGGATACTTCTGTGAAAACTACTGTGAAATTTGGAAATAATTCTGAGGTACCTGTTCTTGGTAAAGGGAGGATTGCCATTAGTTTGAAAGATGGTTCTTCTAACTTTATTTCTGATGTATTCTATGTACCAAGTTTACATCACAATTTACTGAGCATTGGACAGTTATCTCTGAAAGGCTATAACATAGTCTTCAATCATGGAGTTTGCACTGTAAGTGATCCGAAGAGAGGATTAATTGCAAAGGTAAATATGAATAATAGTCGTTTGTTTCCGCTGTCAATCAACTGTAGCAGTTTACCTTGCTTTAGTTCTATGACATATGATGATACGTGGCTATGGCATCTGAGATTTGGACACTTGAATTTCAGAAGTTTGAAGTTTCTTGTCAGAAATAAATCTGTTTTAGGATTGCCAGATATTGATTTTCCACAGAAAGTTTGTGAGTCATGTACACTGGGAAAGCAACACAGATTTCCGTTTCCGAAGAATAAGGCCTGGAGGGCGAGTACACCACTGGAGTTGATCCATTCAGACTTGTGCTACGTAGAAGTGCCTACAAATGGTGGTTGTAAGTACTTTATAACTTTTATTGATGATTTTAGTCGGAAAGCATGGGTGTATTTTCTTAGAAACAAATCTGACGCATGTGATACGTTTAAAAGTTTCAAAGTGTACATTGAAAAACAAAGTGGTTTTGTGATCAAAACTTTGAGAACAGACAGAGGAACTGAGTATACTGTCTGTGATGATTATCTGGAGAAAAATGGCATTAAGCATCAAATGACAGCGAGATATACACCTCAACAAAACGGGGTGGCAGAAAGGAAAAATAGAACAGTTATGGACATGGTAAGATCAATGATGCATTCAAAGAATCTACCAAAATCATTTTGGGCCGAGGCTGTTGCTTGTGCTGTCTATGTCTTGAATAGGTGTCCTACAAGGAGTATTGCAGAAGGAAAGACTCCTTACGAGGTATGGACAGGTCGAAAACCAAATATCGGACATTTGAAAGTATTTGGTTGTATTGCTTATGCTCATGTTCCAGATGTTTTGAGGAAGAAGTTGGATGATAAATCTGAGAAATGTGTTTTTATTGGATATTCTCATGAAACAAAAGGATATAAACTTTATAATCCTGTTACCAGAAAAGTTGTTATCAGTCGAGATGTCATTTTTGAAGAGATGGAGACTTGGGATTGGCTAAGAAAAGAGCCTGAGAAAATAGAAAATTCTTCATTTTCTCCTATTGTTGGTTCTCGTATACAGGAACCAGAACCAGAACCACCAAGAGAGGATATTGTGTCTAAACCATCATCGAGTCGCCCACAACGAGAGAGGCGATTACCAGCCAGATTGCAGGATTATGAAATTGGTAATGACAATGAATTATCTGATGAAGAAGTTGTCAATGTTGCTTTATTTGCAGATTGTGATCCAGTGACATTCGAAGAAGCTTTCAGAAATGATAATTGGATTCGTGCCATGAATCAAGAGATTCATGCTATTGAGAAAAATGATACATGGGAATTGACTACTCTTCCACAAGGGAAAAAACCTATTGGAGTCAAATGGGTGTACAAGACAAAATACAAAGCAAATGGAGAGATTGATCGCTTTAAAGCAAGACTTGTTGCAAAAGGATACAAACAAAAGGCAGGTATTGATTATTTTGAGGTCTTTGCTCCTGTTGCTAGACTTGACACAGTCCGTATGGTTATTTCTATTGCCGCACAATGTGCATGGAAGATTTATCAAATGGATGTTAAATCTGCTTTCCTAAACGGAGTTCTGGAAGAGGAAGTTTATGTTGATCAACCAGATGGATATGTTGTCAAAGGACAAGAAAGTAAGGTATACCGGTTGAAAAGAGCTTTGTACGGTCTCAAGCAAGCTCCACGAGCATGGTATACTCGCATCGATTCTTATTTCACTGAACATGGTTTCCAAATATGTCCATATGAGCATACTTTATATGTGAAATATTCTGATCAAGGAGATATTGTTATCGTATGTTTATATGTCGATGACCTTATTTTCACCGGTAACAGTGCTAAAATGATTTCTGAGTTCAGGGAGGCTATGATTAGTCATTTTGAAATGACGGATCTTGGTCTAATGTCTTACTTTCTTGGTTTGGAAGTTTATCAGATGGACAGTGGAATATTCATTTCACAGAAGAAATATGCAGGTGATATTCTGAAAAAGTTTAAGATGGAATTTGCAAAACCCATCTTAACACCAGTTGAAGAAAAGTTGAAGTTAACAAAAGATGCTACAGGTGACCTAGTTGATCCTACATACTTCCGAAGACTAGTTGGAAACTTGAGATATTTGACTGCGACTAGGCCGGATATTACATATGGTGTTGGACTTATCAGTCGTTTCATGGAGTCACCACGTCAATCACACTTACAATCAGCTAAACGGATTTTGAGATATATCAGAGGTACAAAAACTCATGGTATATTCTATTCTTGTGCTAATGATATTTCTCTTCTGGGGTACACAGACAGTGATTGGGCTGGTGACACCATAGAAAGAAAAAGCACATCAGGTTATGCATTTTTCTTGGGATCCGGCGTTTTCTCATGGTCTTCAAAGAAACAACAAGTCGTGGCTTTATCTACAGCTGAAGCAGAGTATATAGCAGCATCAAACAGTGCTACACAAGCGCTATGGCTTAGACGAATTCTTGGTTTTCTATATCACAAACAAGATGAACCAACAAATATTTATTGCGATAACAAATCAGCAATTGAATTATCAAAGAATCCAGTATTTCATGGACGAAGCAAACACATCGATATCAAGTTTCACTTCATTCGTGACCTAGTTCGTGAGAAAGAGATTGCTATTGATTATTGTCCAACTGAAAAACAAGTTGCAGATATTCTTACAAAGCCATTGAAGACAGAGTCATTTTTCAAGCTGAAGAAAATGCTTGGAATGATCAAGTTTGAAGATTTTGATTTAAGGGAGGCAATGTAGAATTAAATCAAATGGGATCAAATGTGAATACACATTAGTCAACAATGTGTGAACATGATTTTTATTTTCAAATGGTAGGTAGCAATTTCAACTTTGCTTATTTTGTTCACATAGCTTTTACCAACTTTGTTTATTTTGTTCACATAGCTTTTACATATAAACATGTGTGATATTTGGCTATAAATAGGCTAGTTCATCAACATTGTAAACACACCTCCAAACACATCTTCAAGAACAATTCTAAGACTCCAAAACAGGAGCTTTGTGTATTGAGCAAATCTTGTGTTCTTCTATTCCTCCTTCATTCAATTTCTTAGTTATTATCGATTCAAGTTCCTTCATTCCTGGTAATAATTTAAAAGAACATGACAAACAATTTAACAGAAGAACTATTTCATACTCATAGCTCTTATATCCCTCCCCAGCCCCCAGGCAGGCTCAGGTCTAACAAAATATGAGAAATAATTCGCAGAGAGAGCTTAACGACGTAAATAATGACAGTTATATGCTCAAAAGAGATAACCAGAATCAAAATACTAGAAAAAATGATTTTCATTCAAGCCCATGAAGGTTTCAAAAATAAAAAATAAAAAATTCAAACCCCTGAACCGGCAGCCCTTACCGTTTCAATTAGTCACGAAGACACAGATGATAACCTAAAGACAATAGAAATAGACGACGAACAAACAATAAAAAATCAAAAAAGGAGTCAGAAGAACAAAAAGAAAAACTCACTTAGCAGCGTGGGAGTGCTGAATCTTATAGTAACCAACATGATGAGCTAGGTCGTCAACACTGACACTAGAATCAGCGATCGATTGAGGAAATTTCAGGGGCCACTCGACTAATCCAGAAGCCAAATCAAAAGGATCCTCGTCAACTATATTAACAGGTACGTTAGGGTACAAATTGAGCTCGCGAATAAACTTCTCAGCCTGTGTGGATGGAAAATTAGCATCGAAAGGTAGCCGAAGAAAGGCGAAGGAGAAACGAAAAGCGGAGAAGAGGAAAAGCCAGAAGAACGGGGCCATTTCGGCAGAGGTTGGAGGGAGAGAGAACGGGGTTGTGAGAGAGTGATGGGGTTTCCAGAGACGGAAATGGAGGTGTGCGGTTGAAAGCAGCTATTGTACGTGGAAGAGAGAGAGAGAGAGAGAGAGAGAGAGAGAGAGAGAGGGGGTTTAAGAGAGACGGTAAACTAACGGTCAATCTGGCGTGAGGGAGAGAAGGATGGTACGTTCTCGATACGAAGGCCTGATATTTCGGCGGGAAGGAAAGTATTTCCTATTACGACATTAAGATTCAGTTTTTGCATATAGATTGAGAGACCGGATTTCTTCACCCTCTGTACTTTCATTTCACTGTTCACCGTCCGATACGTGACAGCAGAAAAGGTTGTGAGGTTAGATGAAGGTCACCTGCATCTAACCTTACTATTCATGTTGCTACGTGTCGGACGGTGAAAAGTAAGGTGAGTGTGGAAACGGTGAGAACGATCCCATCTTATAGATGGAAGCGCTTCGTGAGCATGTAGATATCTTGTTATGTATACATTTCTCTTTACAGCTATACCATCAATTTTTGAGATATTTTAAGAGCATTGATAAATATACAACCTTTTTCTCGATAAATACACATTTTCTTCTTTGATTAGTAGCTAAAAATAAATCATAAAATGTAATTAATGATATAAACATAGCAATGATGTGTACTTATAAAAAAAGATGTATTTATCACTAGTCAATTTTAAAACTTTTAGGTATAATCTACAACTTTCAAACAAACATAAGTGGTTACTTTCAAATCAATTGATAAATAAGATGTATTTAAATATCTTATATAACTAATCAGTATCTTTTCGTATAACTGATCAATATCTTTTGAACATATAATATTAATTTATTGTGTTAATGGTAAATTCTTACTTTTTTCATAACAAAAAACCTTTTATTATTATATGTAGAAGTAGAGAAGAACTTGGTTTAACATGCAGGCTTCACGATCTTTGACTCATCTGGGCTGAACTTAGTCCAGACTCTAGAGTTTGTTAAATAAACTAAATTGTTTGCAAACTATTTAGTTTTGTTCATATTTGATTCGAATTCATTCGTTAATTTTAATTTAGCGAGCTGAGTTCGAGCATATAGTCGAATTTGTTTACTAAACGAGCCGAACTATTCATGAAAAATGTAAACCAGATCCATGCAATGACATTGTGTGTAAATCTTAGCAGACTCAAGACTGTTATTTCACTTAGTGATGTTTGAATTGGTATCGTAAAAGTGGCATAGGAGGGAAGAAGATATAATCATCATGATACGTACCCAGTATATCCCAACGACAGCAAAAGCTATCGTTAGGGTCTGGAGAGAGTAAGTGGTAAACAGACAATATACAATATAAAAACGAAAAGGAAAAGAGTATCGTTAGGGTCTGGAGAGAGTAAGTGGTAAACAGACAATATACAATATAAAAACGAAAAGGAAAAGAGTATCTCTGTGTTGTAAGAAATTAAGTTTCTGAACATAGTATTACTCATTGTGTTTGAATTCAGCATTACTATCATGTGAATAATACATTTATAATCCATTGTAATAAAGATATATCAATAATATGGTAGTACTTGTATATTTATAATATCTACAATTATTTGATTGATATATGATAATTTCATCTGGTGATATGATATAGCAATTATATAGAAGTTTGTTCGATGCGATGGGGCATTTTCATTCACTTGCCAAATTTGTTTCTCTACATTATTTTTTCCTAAAACATTAATTGTACTATTTTTAATAATACAAAACACTAATATCGATTTTCATATCAACAAACGGTCATAAGGTCACATGTCATTTTGCATACGAAAGTTGGAGCAAAGACGCAATGTATCATCAGGCCACGAGTTACAAAATTGTGCACGACAATGACCATATGATTTAGGAAATTGTGCAACGAAATGGACATTCCTAGTACACAGGATATGAGTAATTACTGAATCTATGTATACACACTTATATTTTATACAAGATATTGTTTTTTCGTATTAAACCCGTGATTTCAAGATCAAAAAACAGTTCTAAATCCGGCTCTCGAAGTTGTGCACAGAAATGACCACGATATCGTATTGAGGTTAACACTCATAGTAATTTCAACTGTGTATTCAAGTCGTTGCACCTTGCACGTAAAAAGAAGACTAGTAGTTGTAGAAATACAAGTGAATTAGTCTCATACACTGAGACATGAGGCTTGAAGCGAAGCAAAGCATAGCCCCTCAAGCAAAGAAATCAAAACATGTGGACAGGAAGCAGCCTCTTCTTCAACTACCAGCAGTTTCCACGGTCGTTACTGCTTTACTATTCGTACTTCTCATCACTAGAGGACCCATTCTACCTCCAATCTCAGAGGAGATTCCAAACGAATCTTCCCTGCGATCTTTCTCCTTCCTTCATAAGAAAGACCAAAGAAACCAGCACAATTAGTATCTCTTCTTGTTCTTGTTTTTCTTCAGCTGGTGTGTAGGTGAGGATGAGAAGCTTCAGTTCTCGTCTTGAGTTCATTGATGTTGGCATCTCATGGCATTCAGCGAATCAAATACCCATTTCAACCTTTGCATATATTAGTAGCTCAAGTTTAGTAAAATCAACGATCTCTGCGGCGTTTCGTCGAACATGTCGTGGACGCGGCAGAGTATCAGCATTTGGAACACCAATCCCGCCGATTGGGTCGCTGGAAATTCGGAGGCCACGTGAGTTGTCCAGCACGGGAAACGGGTTGTCCTTGGGTTCGTTGAATTCTGGTTCTAATTCGAGCTCTCTGGATGATGTGCTTTCGGATTTGGACTTGTTTCTCGAATTGTTGCCATTAAATATGAGGAATGCCTTGTTTAGGCACGAGGAGATTGGGGAGCTGATCGAAGTTGTTATGGATTTGGGTAGAAAGCCTCTTGCTCGATTTCCTACGGGTGATTGGATTATCTCCGATCAGCCTGTCAAGCTTGAAGATCTTCGTCATGCCATCTCTAAGGTTGTGATTGAGCTGATCGAAGTTGTTATTAATTAATGAGACTGGTAGTTTTTGGTTGGAATATCGTTTCTATATCATCAAAACAATGTCCACTTCCTCTACCCCCCACCCCCCACCCCCTTTTCCTGGATCAATCAATATTCAAATATGCACTTTCTGATTAGATGATAAAAATTTGGCAACTTTACCCTCAAAAATTTGGTGTGGATAGCATGTTCTTTTTAATTATTTGTAGGATTAAAACTTTATATGCATGACGATGGTTAAAATATACTATCAGGTTGGTGACTTCTCTGATGACAACCGATCTGGAATCAATCATTCCCTCCATCGTATAAGTGCTATTCGAAATCGTAAACTGCAAATTATTGGCCTTACTTGCCGTGTCGGTCGAGCTGTGTCTGGAAGTGCTGAAATCATACGCGATTTGGTTGAAGGGGGAGGTTCCATATTGGTTATAGGGCCTCCTGGTGTAGGCAAGACAACCCTCATTAGGTAAAAATTGTTTTATATATATATATATGTATTTTTTTTTGACTTTGATCTGATTCTTATCACGGAATCACTTCTGGGATGACCATGCATGCTAATAAAACGGATCACCTGATCGTAGCGTTACTATACAAAAAAGCTTATTTATTCGAGTTAAACTTGTGTATATCTCATGCATTGGCTGTATGGTTCATAGTGAATCAGTTTCGATGGATGTCATGTGGAAGACAATTCACTGCCCAAATGTCCTGCTGTTTTCTATACTGCATCCATCAATCCTGGAGCTATATTTGGTTCATTATTTGGCTTTTGCTTCTACAGGGAAATAGCTCGCATGTTGGCTGATGACCAGAACAAACGTGTTGTTATTGTTGATACATCAAACGAGATTGGAGGCGATGGAGATGTTCCTCATTCTGGAATAGGTCGTGCTAGAAGGATGCAAGTTCCGAACGTTCATTTGCAGCATAATGTATGTTCTTTTTCTTGTTGGGCATGGAAGGGTGGCGTGAGGTGGGGTGGGGTGAGAGGGGACAGTGTATGTCCAAGTCAATGACACGACTTGGGTGGTATTACATTCTGATCCATTACCATTGTGCTAATCATGAATGTTTCTGTCACAATAATTTTGTTCTTGCGCTTGCTTTTGAGCAGGTGATGATCGAGGCAGTTGAAAACCATATGCCTGAAACAATTATAATTGATGAAATTGGAACAGAGCTAGAAGCATTGGCTGCGAGTACAATTGCACAGAGAGGAGTTCAGCTTGTAGCAACAGCTCATGGAGTAACTATAGAGAGCATAATAAAGAATCCCTCATTGCAAATCCTCGTCGGTGGCATAGAGGTAAAGCTCGACGTTTGTTCCTTTGCTCTCGAGCTTCATTTCTTCATTTTATTCATCAGATAGATTGAGATAGTCCGAAATGGCCTTAACATTGTTTAGAGTTGTGTGAATGCTTCAGTTTAGATCTTGTTGTTTGAATGCTTCAGTTTAGATCTGTTGAAGGACTTTTTGTGTCTGATTTATTTCATGACAGAGCGTCACTCTGGGTGATGAGGAGGCAAGGAAAAGAAAAGTACAAAAAACAATTCTCGAAAGAAAAGGGCCCCCAACATTTACATGCGTAGTTGAGATGATATCAAGAACTGAGTGCCGTGTTCATCATAGATTGGATGCAACTGTAGATGCCATTTTGGCAGGTACAATGAGCAGTTGCTCTTTGAACCTACAAGATGCTGATAAGACCTCTTTTTATAAGGTTTGTCTGCATTTGTGTACTAATCTTGATATTATCTTCTGTAACCTTTCAAGGTAAATCTCCATTGTTTGAAGTCCGGTGTCTGGATGAAGAAACTAATTGTTCGACGAATTCTCTCTCAATCACACTAACTGATGAAGGAGAAGACTCTAAGCCAGCTACTAACCCAGACAAAATGGTTGCATCAATACCAGCTAAAGAAGGAGAAGGTTATTACAAATCTGAAAATTTCATCCCTGAGAGGTATATCGTGAAAAGGAAGTCTACTGTGCACGTATATACTTTCAAGGTGACTCCTTAATCTGTTGCCTTACCATTCTCCTTTTGATCTGCCATCATGTCATCTCTTGCATAGCAGACAAGAACAGGTTGAAATAGTTGTAGAGCTTATGATGCAAGAGCTTCCAGACTTTATACAACATCCATGATAGGCAGTCTCACTGGCTTTCAGAAATTTATTTGATATTTGTTCTCCTTATTGCAGATCCAGGATGCCGATCTACTTCAGGTAGCTGCTGTTATGGGGCTTGATGATGAATTAGACGTCACTGATGACATAGGTGCTGCAGATGCAGTTCTAGCTTCCAGTTACGAAATGAAGCAAAATCCTTGGATTCGTAGGGTTGCAAAGTTCCATGGAGTGCCTGTATTCGTTATCAAAGTAATCTCAAACTACTTTTGTGCATATACTAGTTGCACGTGTGATATGATGATTATAACCCTCATCTTGTGAAACTAATTTCGTAGTCAAGCACAATGGCGCAAATGGTAAAGGCAGTTCGTATGATCCTTGGGACTGATTCCTTTGGCTTTAAGTCGAGTCAGCCAGAAAAAGACTCTTCTGACATTGAAATTGAAGACGATGCTCCAACAAGAAAGCCTTCATTGGAGGAAATTGATGCTTTGGAGGTGAAATATCCTTCTGTGTTCCTCACTTTGTCTTATGTCTTCATAGCTTGGTGACTCATCATATAATAATTTGATTCTTTGAGCTGCCTTTTAACTCTCTGGTATATCAGAATTTGGTACTGATACCTTAACTGAAAAGCCACTTGCAGTTGGATAGAGTGGTTGTCAATGTAAATACAGCAGAATTGTTTTTTACAAAACAACCAAAAAGTTTAGGGTCTGAGGTATATTTCAGTTATTAACGACATTTGGCATATATAGCATTAGCATATATGAATATTTGGCTCTAAATGTGGACAAGCACAAAGTCCTGTGATTTCTCAAGCTTCTAGTTCTTGCTTCTCCTCTGCCATCATTACCTGTTCATTTTTCTGATTGTGTATTGTCGATGAAATAAAAAGGGCAAAGGCACAATGAGGATGACTTTAGACCAATTTTTTGGGAGTTAAGGGGTCAAAAAATGGACAATTTTGGCTTATTGGTCTTCAATTGAAGTTACTGCAGTAAAATCATCCGAAGTAAGGGATAAGTATCTTGCCTGTATTGTACTTCTACCTTCTCTTGCCTGTTTCTTCCCCTCCTGTGATTGATACTATATTTTTCCATCATTGATGATCAGGAGGTTCGCCTAGCAATCGAGTACATTGTGATTCCAGGTGGTGAGCCAGTAGAGCTTCTTCCGAGGCGGTCCGAGATAGTTGACCGACAGCTAGAGCTTGTGGAAAGTTACCAGTTGGCCGCCGAATACTCAGGGACAGAGTTGAACCCCAGGTTGCAAATTCTTCCTCAGAAGTTGCAGAAGAAATCTTCTGCAAAACCCAGTTCAGATTCATCAGAAGATACGAGCCTGAAACCGATGAATAATGGCGCGGGTTCCAGCTTCCCTCGCCTGCCACTGTTGCCTGAATGATTCAAAATTAGCTCCATTACAACATAGTTTCACCCATGAAATTGTCCTGCCCTTGTACAGTAATGTATTTTGCTGCTCTTGTACAGTAAGGTATGTAACTTCCCAATAGTTAGATGAGCAGTTGCTCATCTGTTGTTCACATAATTGTTGGAAAATAAGCACATATTTAGAAAGTGTTTCAATTTTATATAAAAATATGTAAGAAAATTGATCGGATGATGAAGTGAATGTTGAATTTAATTTAATAAACCCCATGAATAGGACCGTTTAATCGAATCAATGGACAAAGTAACAAAATGCGGAAAAATATACCTTGCTCCATTGCTGTTGTTAATCTGAACACGTACACTGCAACTGCTCCGGCTGATGAAGAATCTGGCGTGATCCAAGGATTCACGACCTCCCACCAATTGCTACACCCCTTGACTGGTTTCAACAATTCACTGCTTTACACCAATTGCTACACCCCTTGACTGGTTTCAACATTTCACTGCTTTACCCAATGGAGAGGCTAGACAGTGTGGGCTTTATAGAAAACTTGGCACACCTTCCCTCTTTATCTCTCTATAGGCCGATTTCCTTGAGTCTGTATGAGGAGGTGAATGCCTCCTCCTTTATATAGATGGAGAAAGGGGAATCCTGATAGGCATATTCTTTTATGGATAGAGATTCCTTTATCCCAGATACCTGGAATATACTTGATGCCATATTCAAGTTATCTCTATCCATTTCCAAATATTATCTAATATTTAATAATAAATATTATTAAATATTATTTAATATTTAATTATTGTGCCAACAATTATCTACTAGCCACACGTGGGTTGTCGCCCCTCGGGGACCAGATGTCGTAACTTTATGGTCATTGCACTTTGAGCCCATCCATCGCGGTCTCTGACCATATGACTGTCTACATATTCAGGGTTTCCATTTAGGCCACACTATACATCCACGAACATACCCGATGATCACTTAACGTGTGGATGTTTTACGTAATAATTAATATTATTACGTGACATATGTGACATATAATATTATCATACATAACGTCCACCTTATGATTAATTCGTATAAATTTTATCAACGTGCTGCGCATCACACGTATCTCGAATTAATCCCAACAGTGAAAACTTAGCTTAGACAGTTTAGATGATACTCTGATTTTTTTTTTTGAACTCTGAGGTGACCGAACATTCGGTAAGTGAGACCGAACGTTCCGTGATGAGCTCTGAGTGCGGTATTTGAGTTCAATCTAGTTCTGAAGTTTCTGTCCAGTTATCGAATTTCACCAAACATTTGTTAAGTCGTTTGGTAAAGTCCACCAGTCCAGAGTTCATGGAAGTTCTGAGTTGAAACATTCAAAAATTTCAAATCTAACAGTCTGTAAAAGTTACCGAATATTTGGTAACTTCAGACAGCAGAATCTTTAACTATCTTTTGATGAAATGATACAACTTTTGCACCTTAGGACACCTACTTTCAATCGTGAACGGTCATAGACTAACTTTGGAAGTTAACTTCTGCACACAAGTGTTAAATTAACTTCTTTCTTGTGAATTTGAGTATGCAAATAGAAGAATCAAAAGGTTTTGATGTGAAAACTTGGTGTAAACTTTGAAATGATTTGAAAACGTTTTGTAGTTTCTTGTGAAAAAAAATGTAGAATTTATTCCTTTTCTCTCTTTTTTCATCTGGTATTAAACACTTCTAATAGACAAGTTCAATCTTTTTCTGGTATAGCAAACGAAAAGAAGCTAGTATATCCTAGGAGGTGTTTGTCATGTGTTCTTCAAGTGGTATAGACAATTTTGCTTTAAGAACAATATCGTTTGTTACGTCTCGACTCTCTTTTCTTTGTTTCATTTTCTTTGTGTATGATTAGTACATTTGTAGTTCTTTCCACGATCTTGTGCATTCACTAAAGAAGTTTAAGGAAACTTGAGAGTTACTTCTTTGATATTTTCTTCGATTTACTATGGACTTCTACTGTGTTTTTGATTTCTTCAATGCTTATCATCTTCTATATCTTCAAGAACAAAATTTCTAGCAATCTTAAAGCAAAATTGTTGTGGAGAATGATATTTCTCTAAAATGAAGAAACTCAAGAAGGAATAAGTGGAGGAAAACGAAAATTCTTGTTGTGGGTGATATGATGATCAAGAAGAAGAACAAAAAGAAAAAAAGAGTAAAGTTATTTTCTTGGCATTATTCAATCTTTATTTTTGCAAATTATGAGAGTTGAATTTTCAACGAAAACATCATGAAGAATGACCATTTTTGCAAAGAGATCAACATGGTGTTACTCATATTTCTTCTAGCTTGAGGGTCGAAGTTTTCTTGAACACAAATTTACAACAAACCAGTTCTTTAAAGAACCAAAGGAGAATATGTATCAAATGCACAATAGTTTTAAAAAAATACACAAAAATTAAACTTAGATTAATTGGTCATCTTAATCTATGCAGGTATATACAGAGTCGGAGGTCTCAGTCGAGATGGAGGTATTGTTTCTCTTGCCTTTTCATTCTCTCCAGGCCTTAACGATTGTTTTTGTTGTTGTTATGATATATAAATATGGTTGTTGCTGTTGTTGGTCCTCATAAGTATTAAATGATACTTGTCTCTAATTTGAATCGTTGCGACCCGCAACCATCAAATAGGAAGGAAATAAATAAAGTACATATAGTAATGATATTATGTTTATAACATGTATCAAAGACAATCAATAAAATTATATTATCTTGGTCAGAAGATACTACATCTCCTATTACATCTATTAGAAACCATTTACGACTTTGACATTATTTAAACATACAAAACATGATTCTATATAGTACCATAGAAAATGAAAAGAAAGATGCAAAAATATTTCCCTCAACATGCATTTGAAAATATCACACTAAATTCCAACGTTGAGGTCCCGTTCATGAAAGAAAAAAAAGAAAGTATACATGAAAGAAAAAATATAGTAAATAAATTATACTTATTTATATGTCAAATACAGAATTATTAAACTTAGGTTAAATAACATATAATAAAAGGCGGCCTTTTCCCCTAAAAAATTTCTAAGTATACCATGCAATCAAACGTTTATTAATTTTTTATAAAATATTCAAATTTAATCTTATTATAAGTTTTATCTAAGAACAGAAGAATCCTCAAATGCATGTTCATTGTACTCATTTCGGGGATAAGAAAGGTGGGACTTAAGCTGGCCGGAACGAAGAAGGGGCGGGGTGCAGGAGAGGAAGGAGGAGAGAGACGAAAGAAATAAGAAGATAGATAGGTAGGGCTGTAAATGAACCGAACGAGCCGAACATTCTGTTGTTCAAGTTCAGTTTATTTAACTTAACGAATGAGTCAGACTTGCTTGTTTATTTAAACAAACATATTTAATTTTTCAAGCTCGGTTCGTTTAACTCACGAACAACATTAACGAGCCAAACACCTTAAACAAACGGTGTCACTTACCTAGTTCGAACAGAAAAAAGTGGTTCAAGCTCGGTTCATTAAACTTTTACCCGAGTCAAGCTCCAGCCGAACAAGCCGAACTACAGAACGGTTCGGTTTATTTACAAGCCTATAGATAAGTAAGGCCGAGGGATGTGTAGGAAGAGGAAAGAAAGAAACGGCGCTTTAACGATAGAGTAAAGAGGAAAAAAAGAAAAAAAGATAAATGTAGTTGACAATCGTATGTGAATGATAAATAACTTAAGTTATGAAATTTCAAATAAAACTTATAGCAAAATTATATTTAAATATTTTATTAAAAAATAGTAAATATTTGGTTCTAAAATATAATTACTTCTAAAACCCTACTACCTTTTGAAACAGTCACGCAAGAATTCCGTCAAAGGAAAAAAAGCACCCTGGGCCCCCACATGAATAAGGTTATCTAGCCCTAGGGTTTTGCGTGATATATAGATCATAGAATAGAAGTGCCCCTGAGTTTCTTCTTCGTGTTTCGTTCTGCGTTTTATCTGTGTAGAAGTTAAATTCAAATATCTCTTCCTCGGTATACAATTATGATCCCTATTTCCGCTTTTGCTGTTCATTTGATTTTTGGGTGCTATTTCTGTTTCACTTCACGTATTGAGTGAATTTCCTTGAATTTGCTGGGTTTTGTTAGGAACTTCGTTAGAGTAGGGTTGCGAGTGCTCGAAATTGGATATGGCTGGAAAAGGAAGCGATTATCGAATATTTGTGGGAGGACTGTCTTTGGAAGTTACCGAGCGTCAGCTTGAAGATGCTTTTGGCCGTTTTGGAAGAATCCTGGACTGTCAGGTTGGTTTATTTTTTTTTCCTTTTCGTTTTAGGTTTTTTTTTTTGTAATTTTTTTCGTTTTAGGTTTGTTTTGTCTCCTGCACTGAATGGACATATGCAATGGTGGGTTATATTCGTTTGGGTATTTTTGAAGTCGGTTATGTTGCGTTCCTCACGTTAATAAGGTGACTGGAGGGTAATTAAAGGGAAGTTGAGGGGTAACCGAAATTGGTCTGGGAAAAGAAAATATTATCCTAATTTCCTGCCTGCATTGTTTCCTCGTTGCTTCTTACACTACTGTGTTTTTACTGGGTTAGATAGTAGAAAGTGACTTCCAAGATGATGTCCCCCTTTTGGCTGGATGAAGTAGCCTTTGACATTGTAGCATTCAGATTTCTTACCAAGCAGTAAAAACTTGTAGTTGCTTCTGTTATGTCAACTTCCTTGTCTTAAGCTATGGTTTTGTGTCATAAATTATTCTAATTGCTTGTAGCGTGTCATACTATTCATGTTTTGCTTGATTCTTATTGTATCAGTATGTTACACTATAATTCCATACCTAGTTATGCTGCTTGTCATTGAGCTGATACAACAATGTCTAAATTTGTCTTGAAACTCAAATCAAAATAAAAATAAAGAAAAAAAAGAAAAGGGACAGAGAAAAAACTGTATTTTAGATTTAACTTATGTGGTTGAAGACTCATATCCATGCAGCATAAATTTTAACCTTAATTGTGTTGCTGTGTAGTGTAGGAAAATGTGTTTTTAAGATTGAAACAAATTGAAGAGTAAATGTTATATGCTGTTAGGTTTAGATATTGATGCTCTTGTGATTTTTCCTATTGTTTATTCCGTCAACTCTTTTATAATGATTTTAATTTTTTTTGTTTCATTCTCTGTGGTGGTTACAGCCTTTGATATGTTTGTGATGGAAGTTTTGGTTGATTTGGAATGGTTCAAGATGGTGAACCACATTGTGTATGTCTTAATAGACTGTTTTCTGCTGGCAGAGTAACAAACTAACAGATTCTCTTCAGTGGAACTTTAGGCAAACTTTCATATTATAGCTGATTTGCTTTGAGACACTTAGTTGAATGAGTTTGCTTTCCAGAAGGCAGTATAAATTAATTGCATGGTCTGTGGTCAAAGATGCGGCTTAAGTAGGTTATCCTTGTTCATGGTGCCTAGAAAATGGAGGACAAAGCAATATTTTGTTGGATTCAGCCTGATCTTCTGAGCCCTCGTAAGGAGACCTTTTTCTCTCTAAGAGATTGGCTTCTTCAAATTATTCTGACTCATGTATTGTGCAGCAGATATCAGCTTGTGCAGTTTCTTTAACTTTCTGGGAGTTTGTGTCCCCAGCCTTAGCCTCCTAAAAACCTGATGATACTTTGATATGGTTACTTGTATTTGTTGACACTTTTAGGTAGATAGGTTCTTTCTTCGGCATATCGTAATGTGGTTTAAGCGCCATAGCAGAAACGAAAGGAAGGTGGCTGTCATTTTGTCGACGCAATCTGAGTTTCAACCCTTCTAAGCCTTTCGTGCCCTATGCCTGTGTTACGAAGCAAGTATCTGGTGCCTGATTGGCACTCATTTCTTAATCCATTTGTAGAAAAGTAATTTGTGTCATGTTCTAATCTTCAAGAGGTTAAGCTGCCAGTGACGGTTGCCTGATTGACACTTGATTTTCGATCTGTTTGTAGAATAATAATCTGTTATGTTCTAAATTCCAAGAGGTCAGGTTGCCAGTGATGATGCCAGTTTCTGAAAGCTGCTAGAATTTCTTCTCTCTTTGCCATTTCCCTATAAGGACTTACTTTCGGTTTGGTCAGAGATCTGAGATTTCTGATGATGATATTAGTGCAAGAGGGTTGTCTCCTGCTGTAATTTTGGTTTTAGCCCGTCACTTTGTCATATATGGGGTATAGTTAAAGCGTTCGAAGCTTGTGCATTGAACTTCGTTTGGGGGATCTGAAGTCAAGTGTCATGTGGATTCAAACCGAGTATTCAGGCTTCAATCTTGTTGGATGCAGAACCTGCAAACAAGTGGTTAAGTTACTTCATAAATTGCGGTAGCTGCTTTGATCGTTTGGACATGCCATGTTGATGTCATAATCCAGTTTCTCCCCAGTCTATTAATGCCTAAAGAGTGGAACCAGCTGCAATTTCATGCTTATCTGATAATAAGATTAGTCGTACAACATTTCTCTATGTCTCCTACCTTATTTTAGTTTTTGGAGTTCTAAACACTGGGTATGGACTGAGGTATTGCTATCCTTTTCTTTCACCTTCACGGTATTCCTTCCTCTTCAGGCAATCAGGTTAAGCATGAAATCTTATTTAATGAAAGAATGAAGGTACTTGATATTTTAGGTTTCATGACTATCTGAGTATGCTTCATTATGGAGTTGCCAAGGAACTTGTTATTGAAATCTGTTGATGTCGTCCTTAAGACCTTTATTATTTGATATGCTGCACTTTATTCCTGTATTTCCTGACCGTGTTAACAAGCCTGGTTATGTGACTCAGCAGCGCCATAGATGAGATTTTAGTGGTGAAGTTTGCTATACCAAACCAACAATATTGAGATGCTCATGGTGATTATTTTGGTAATTTTGTTTGTGATGGTTGTGGTTAGAAGAATCCCTACTTTTGCTGTTGATCATGCCTCAGTTTTCAGCCTGAAGCTAAGCAACCACGGGGATTGTGTACGTTTGTGCCAGCTTTTCAGTATATACAAAGCCATTTGTTTGTGGTTAAATGTCATGTTTTATGAGTTCCTGGTAGATATATCTTGGTCTGCCATTGCAATGGGTTATTGAGAGAAGCATGTGATTTTTTTTCTTTTGAGTCATTGATGGCAAATCTAAGGCTTCTAGAATGATATGTGGCCTGGTCTCCTATTGCCCGTTGACCTGGAGGAGTTTCTATGGCTTTTGAAATTTTGGACTGCTTTGGTTGTTATGGGAATCTGATGCAAGTCAACTGTGCCATGATTGATGGTTTTTGTGCTTGGTTTTTCGGAGGCTAAAGTTTGTTGAGTTGGATGGACCAAAGAAGAGCCTTCGTCTTCTGTTAGGTTTGCTCAGTTGTTTGTAATATGTCTGGCTGAACTTCTATTCATGCAGCTAACACAGTATACATATGGGTTTACAGCTTTAGCTTGGTTTTTGAGTTATGGAGGGAAACCTTTAGTTTGGTTCTTGACGTGTAAGATTCTTGTGTCCCATTGAGAAAGTGAGAGCTATCCAAGACCATACTTTAAGTCGCCTTCCATATGTTGATTTTGAAAAGAAGTGAAGATAAAACAAAATTGTTTGATGGTTAGTATATTCAATATCTCACTTGCCTGACTTGGTCGTACATGTCCGGGTTCGTTGGATGAATAACTCCTATTGAAAGATGATTTTAACCCTTGATGTGCATTCCTCCCTGCATTTTGACATGGCAGTGGTTAATATCCACGTGATTCGCAGTCTGCTTAATGAGGTACTCATGGTATTTAGAAGCAGACATAGGTATGCGCCATTAGTGGGAGCTGGTGTCATCGTTTTCCATTCAGGGATCAAATTGGATTTTAGGTTGAGATTTTTATGCTGTTTGAAATTCTAAAACTTCAAAGTTGCATGTTGGTACTTCTAACCTCTTCTGCAGGTTTGGACATGCGAATTGGTTGATTTTGGCTGCAATATCTTGATGTTGCTTTATTAAAATATATTATCTGAATTTACAAAAAAAAAAAAGAAAAAGAAATATATTCTCTGAATCCTGCTTTGAAGGTTTGGCTTTAAGTGTTTGTATACCTTCTGATAAGCTCTATAAAATCTTTGTATATAATCTTGTAAATTAAAAATATTGAAGCGAAAACTACTAAGTTTTAAATCTGATAATTATTTTGCTTCCTATCTGATGTGTCCTGTGAAGTGGTGCTTTATTTTATTTTGATTTTTATTTTTCCTCTCTTAGCATTGCAAGATGTTTCTCTTCTCAAATGTGATATCCATGTAGATTATGCTGGAAAGAGATACCGGTCGTCCTCGTGGTTTTGGGTTTTTAACCTTTGCAGATCGTCGGGCAATGGACGATGCAATAAGGGATATGCATGGCAGGGAGTTTGGTGACCGCGTCATTTCAGTGAACAAAGCCCAACCTAAAATGGGTGAAGAACTAGACCATGGCTACGGTGGGGGCTATTCATCTGGTGGAAGGGGCAACTATGGTGGAGGAGATAGGTCCTCCGGGCAGGATGACTGTTTCAAATGTGGTCGCCCTGGACACTGGGCTCGAGATTGCCCTTCAGCTCTTGGTGGACGAGGGCCAAGGCCATTATCTCCTCCACGGTCTAGGTTTGGTGGTGGCGGCGGTCGGGGGAACCGTTATGTTGGGGAACGTGATCGCTACATGGATGACAGGTATGACAAAGGTCGTCAAAGTGATAGAGATCGTTATGACAGCAAAGATGAGCGATATGGGAGTCGGGATCGGTATGTGGCTGACAGGTAATCATGAATTGCATGATCAATTGATAGGATATCGTGAATTGCATGATCACTGACAGGACTCTTCTACTAGGCTTTTCTCATGCTATGTTCACTTTACTCTGACTTTACCTTTGCGCCCTTGTTTTTTCAGGTATCCTCCTGGTGGTGATCGGTTCACAGCTGATAGATATGGTGCTGCAGACCGCTATCCTCCAAGTGGATATGTAAAGGACAGAGCCTATGATAGGGATGGAGGTCAACGAGGTGGCAGTGACAGGTATGGAGCCGGTGGGCCAGCACGCCATGAAGGCAGAAGCTATAGGGACAGGCCAGCTCCTTATGACCGTGCTAGAAGGCCAGGGGCACCTGTTTCATTTGAACGTTATTGATGATGTCTCATCAGAAATATCTGTTGAAGTATTAGAGCATTTGACTCGTTTGACAGGTAGCTGGTTTGGTGAAGGCGGCAGTTTGTTTAGCATGGTAGACATGTAACTCCTCTGAGAACTTTGGTTTACAACCCTTGAAACTATGTGGTATTTGCTTCCGAGTCTTAGCTGTCCGTGTGCATCCAGGAATGTCTTGAACAAGATTTCTTTTTCGATTCATCCCTCGAGTTGAATTATCCAATTTGAGTCCCTCTACAGATAATATGAATTGGTTCACATAGTAATGGATTCCCATAGAAAAGGTGAGTTATCTCAACTGGGACATCTGTTAACAGTTGAAGTTGATACTTTGCACCGGGATGCATTCATGGTTCCAGTTTTCAATGCCACGGTGGTCGGGTTCATGGTATTTTTGTACTGACCTAAGACAGCTGAAATCTCCATCACTCAGGAACTTAAGTGTCTGCAATCAGATTGGTAGTCTTGCCAGCTTAGATTACTTTAGGAGACATCATCGTGCCCATGTTTGTACTTGGACAAGCAATTGAGAGTTTCCAATTTGTTGTGGAAGTAAATGGAGAAGGACAAACAGTAGGCTGAGGTTTCATGTGATGAGCCTATGCACAGCCATTCTGATAGGGTTGCGGTAACACAGTTGTTATGGAGGTTGATGTGGATGCCGGTTATGTCAGAATGAAGGACGCAATGTGTAGTATCAGGACCTCATGGCCTAGATAGAGACAGGCGACATGAGGCTCTCGGCAGGAGGAGGAATCGTTGATGGCGGTTTGGATATTTGGGCGAAATTAGAAGTGATGCGAGCGAGAAATAAAATATTCCAAAATAAGAAATAAAAAACAAATTAGAACCGTGAATAAATTATATGCGAAGTTTTTTTTTTTTTTTTTTTTTTGTTAGGAGATTGTTCGGTTTTCGCTACTCAACCCTGGGTATGAAGACTTCTCTTGTTGAAATACTCGACTTTCCATGTATATAGGTATTTTAGGGAAATGTCTTTAAACTATAGCTTAGCTGGTATTTGAGTTGAGAATTGCTCTAACCAAATACAAAGTTCGATTTGACGGACACGTGTAGCATGTGTTTATTGCTGTCTGGACCGAAGGCTTATTTTGCAGGAAGCTCTTTGTGTATGTTTTCACCAAACTAGGAGACAGGTAAGCTTCTGATTTGCATTTTTTAGAATGCTCTTTATGGCTCTCGCGGTGACGGCGTCTAGGCTAGGAATTTGGACTTTTGTTCCAAAGGTATTTAGGAAAACTGATATTGAACGGAGGAAAAGGGACGAGTCCTTATGTCCGATAGACTAATGAATGTAGATGTCTTGCCCACAGCCTCTGTGGTGTATATGCTCTCTTTCCCTCTTTCTTCCTACTTGATTCTCCGTCAGAGAGTTTTTCACTGACAAAAATACCTTTGATGTCATAATGTCATCTTTCTTACTTAATGAATCATTCACGAATAGAGATATTACATCTCTACTTCTATCACACCTAGAAAGACATGTAAATATAGATACATTTAAATCCATCAGTTTGTTCTCCCCGCAAATATATTTGTGTTGTGTGCTGATCAAGGCTATGCATAATATGGCATTTTAAATCTGTGAACTTTATTCAAGTGGTTGCCAATTCCACTTTGCTAGTATTCCTTGTCCATGAAACAACAAGAACATTATCCCATGCCTTAGAGACTTCCGCCTATGACGAGGTATAAGGGGGTCGGATGTACGCAACTATACTCATGTGTTAGAAACACATAGTGGTTGAAAAATAAAATATGGTATTACGTTCAGGAAAGAAACATTAGTACAGTAATTTCATTTACCAAATATAAGGGGGAATTTTTTGAAGTTAAATATTATCTGGATTACTTAATTAATTCTATCAATAATTTATCAACAAAAGCTGAATAAAGATAGAAGTAAAATGCATACATCTAACGAAATAAGTTCTCTTTTTGGCGTCTGTCTGGCCGGCTTAGTCGTCTTGTCGGATCTTCACCTGCAATTACCGGATGATCTTTACATCGAGTCTAACAGTATCTGCTACAGAAATACATGTCCAATTCAATAGCGTTAGAGGCCGCAAAAATTTACTTTAGGAAAAATCCTTCGACTCTCAAGTCAGTTATAAATTATTAAATATTTGGAAGTATATAAAATGAAATATATAGACCATATCCATTTTTTTTGGAATATGTGTGGAGTCATCGCTCAATGGATCAAACTTGTTTCTCTGTTGGACATTCCTAACTCTTTTATATGGTCTGGACAGCTAATGCATGTTGAGGAACTATGTGGGATATCAAATATCCTGTCTGGCTGGTGTCCTGTTTCTGCGTGACCGTATGGCAGCACCACGTCAGCTGTTAGCGGAACGGACCGTATGTACTGGAATTTTTTGCATTTTGCCTCCATCACATTTATTTAATCATATTCAACGAAGAGGCTATTGAATGCCAATCCACCGCCTTAAACTATAGGTCATTGACTAGGGATAGCGAACTTGAAATATCTTTGTGTTAAAAGTGTATTATAAATGAATGTCCGTCTGCTAAAATTTGACTGACAGTGACCTCGTAATAAATTTTCCTTTCTGGGTGCTATGACAAACCTCTACTAGTGAACCCTGATTTATATTCCTATATACCCTGTAGGTCCAGGAGTGACAGAGACCTTTACTGGTTATCACAAAAAAGTATCACAGACATAACTACTTGGACTTAATTATCACAGACAATTAAGTCTGTGACCTTTCTGGACTTAACTACTTGTGACAGTTCAACCTTTCTGGACTTAATTATCACAGACATAACTACTTGGATAGCGGCATTTATATATTGATTGAGGGAATGTCAGGGTTCGTTGAAATATCTAACCACGCAAGTTGAGGAGGTCACATTTGGTTCCAAAAGTTTGTACTTACAAAAAAGTATCACATTAATTTGAAATCCAAGTGTATTAGACCCCTGTCAAATTGCATTGGAACAACTGCTTTATAAACTCATTTTCTTAACTGATCATTCTTGTCAATGGGTAAAAAGTATTAATTCTCAGCTTGTAAGAAGAAATAAGAGACAGATCACTTGTGAAGAAAATAATTCTTCCCTTGATATTATTCACAGTACAAGTTTGAGTATATATACACCTTTACAAATAAACTCTGAACGGCAAGAATGTAATCACATCACAAGAAGATGATGTGGCATCTAATATTTACAACGGTAACTGTACTTCTAACTACACTTTTCTACACTCCCCCTCAAGCTTGGAATATATATTAACACAGCCAAGCTTGGACAATAATCTATGAAATAATTTAGGTGCAACAGATTTAGTGAGAATATCAGCAATCTGTTCTGATAATGGAACGTGCTGAATATAAAGCGACTGATTCTCCAATTTTTCTCGAATAAAATGTCTATAAATTTCAACATGCTTAGATTTATCATGATGCTGCCATGTGGATGACAGAAATGTTATCACATAAGGTAATAATAGGTGATGCAGCACCCTTTTGATGTACATCCTTAAGAACCCGCTGTATCCATAGTCCTTCACAAAGTCCTAGAGCCAATGCCCTCAATTCAGCTTCAACGCTATTTCTTGCAACAACACTTTGTTTTTTGCTTCTTCAAGTGACTAAATTACCCCATACAAACGTACTAGAGTCGGATGTGGATCTCACATCCTTCTTTGAACTTCTCCAATCTGCATCAGTGTAAACTCTGATAGTCTTATCTTCAGTTTTTCCGAAAAAGAGTCCCTGACCTGGTGTTCCTTTAAGGTACTTTAAGATTCTCATAACAGCTTGAAGATGTTGATTAGTAGGTGAGTGCATAAATTGACTAATATAGCTTACTGCATAACAAATATCTGGGCATGTATGTGAAAGATAAATAAGCTTACCAACAAATTTCTGGTATGAACTGACGTCTGCAAGTACCTTACCTGCATCAACTTCTGAGGACAACCCTGAAGAATGTCCAGGAACTAATGATGTAGAAGCAGGCTTACAACCAAGCATGCCTGCTTCATTAAGAAGGTCTAAGACATATTTTCTTTGTGAGATACACATACCTTGTTTAGTTCTTCCAACTTCCACGCCAAAGAAATATCTTAGAGTTCCTAAATCTTTAACTTCAAATATAGTTGACAAGTGACATTTTACTGCAGTCATACTATTAACACAATTACCAGTCAAAATTATATCATCTACATAGACAATAAGGATAGTAATCACCATTTCAGATTTTAAAAAAACAACGTATGATCACTTTGAGCTTGTTTGAATCCATACTGAAGAAGAACTTGTGTGAATTTTGAGAACCAAGCCCTTGGAGACTGTTTTAATCCATAGATTGCTCTTTTCAGTTTACAAACCTTGCCCTCAGTATGGACTGTATCATACACAGGGGGAATAATCATGTAGACTTGTTCCTTTAGTTTCCCATTAAGAAAATCATTTTTGATATCTAATTGACACAGCTGCCAGTCTAGGTTAATGGCCACAGAAAAAATGATTCTAACCGTGTTTAATTTTGCAACTGGGACAAAAGTCTCTAGATACTCTATACCATAAGATTGAGAGAACCCCTTAGCCACTAGCCTAGCTTTATATCTATTAAGTGTTCCATCTGAGTTATATTTTAGAGAAAATACCCACTTGCATTCTACTGGTGTGTGCTTGACAGGTTTTTGAACCAGTTTCCATGTTTCATTCTTAACTAGGCCATTCATTTCATCATCTACAGCCTTTTTCCATTCAGCATGACTGAGAGCCTCATCAATACAAGAAGGGATGGAATGAGTATCTAAGCTAACAGTGAGTGATCTGAAATTATTACATAATCTTTCATAAGACATGTAATTACTCAAAGGATGATAAGTGGAACATACTTTAGATTTTAGTAGGTGATAATCTCTGAGTTTTGGAGTAGTATACTATGTACATTCCCTGGTACCTTTCCTTAGAGCTATTGGTAATTCTGATTCACCTGAATATGGTACAACAGAAACCTCAGACACAATAGGAGTAGTAGTGTTTATAGAGTTTACCTGATTTTTCCTTCATGTATACACTTGTGTTATAGGTGGTTGGTTCCTGATCTGTGGTACCTCCTGGGATAGTTCTTCTATTGTTGAACTGATTGCAGTATCCTGATTTTGAACAGGATCCTGTTGATCATCCGTGTTTGGTAAAGGAATGCCTCCCAAGGAACTATTTCCAACTGTCGTAATATCAATAATACTCCAATAGTCTCTCTTATCAGAAATTTGAGAGCTGATTTGACACTTGTTTTCATAGTATGATGTATTCTCATCAAAGCATACATCTAAAGTAGTATAGATTTTCCTAGAGAAAGGACAGAAACACTTATAACCTTTTTGAGTTCCAGCATATCCAATAAAAATACATTTAAGAGACCTTTTGTCCAGCTTACCTCTGTTAGACACATGCATAACACAACCAAAGATCCTGAAAGGTAACTCACATAATAATAAACACTGTGGATAAATGCTCAGAAGTTTTTGTCTAGGAGTAGTGTACCCTAGGACCCTGGATGGAGTTCTGTTTATAAGATAGATGAATGCCAGAACTGCCTCTCCCCATAAGAATTTAGGTACATTCATAGAAAACATTAAAGATCTAGCTATCTCTAGTATGTGTCTATGCTTCTTTTCAGCAATTCCATTCTGCTGAGGGGTATAAACATTAGAAGTTTGGTGATGTATACCTTTTTCAGCCAAGAACAATTTTACCTCTTTATCCAAGTACTCACTCCCATTATCTGACCTAAATGTTTTAATGACTTCACTGAATTGATTTTGGATCAGATTCACAAAAGTTTTGAAGACACTAGACAGCTCAGACTTATGCTTCATTAAATAAATCCAAGTATCCCTGGTATGATCATCTACAAAAATGACAAACCACCTGCTCCCATTCACATTTAGAACTCTGGATGGCCCCCATATGTCAGAATGTATTAGGTTGAAAGGTCTACTTTCATAATATTGTTTTGCAGGATAAAACACTATTGAATGTTTTGAATACATACATGTCTCACATTTAAGACAATCAAACTGCATACCATTAAATAATTCAGGCTTAATTCTTCTAAGATACATGAAATTTAGGTGACCTAATCTCTTGTGCCACAACAAAATATGGTCTATTCTAGAGTGCATATTATTTATTCTAGGAACAGACACATTGTTCATGCAAGGCTAAATACTAGAATAGCCTCCAAAATGATCTCCACCGCCTGATTTTAGTGTTTGCAAAAGAAATAATCCATCATGAAGTTTAGCATAACCAATCTTCTCCTTCATGACCCACTCCTTCATAGCTTTCTCCTGAAAGCAAGAAGAAGAAGGTAAGAAGTAACAATTAGAAGGAGAGAAGATAGTTATGAAATTGTTGTCAGCCATAAGTCTTCTTACAGAAATAAGGTTACAGTCAAGTGTTGGAACATACAGAACATGTCTCAGATGTAAGTCATTGGATAGTTTTATGGTTCCATAACCCTTAATCTCAACACTTTGACAATTAGCAACTTTAACCTTTTTAGGCTCAGAGAATGGTGTAAATGAACTTATCAAGTTTTTATCAAAAGTCATATGATGGGTGGCCCCTGAGTCAACCACTCAAAGGTTAGACTTACCACAAGTACCTGTGCTAGCCATGGTGGCTCTGATCTGTCCAGAGTTGGTCTGAGCCCGTTGACTCTCTAGCACCTTAAGCACTGCATCCAACTGAGCTTGAGTAAAAACTGGTTCAATTGTCTCCTTTTGTGGTGCCTCAGCATTTGTTGCCTTTGGAGAAGGCTTCCAAGAATCAGGCTCTGACCTCCATGTTTCACTGACATCAGATCTTGCAGAAAAAGTTTGTCTAGAGTTATTGTTTGTTCGATAAAATGAAGGTTGTGGTATGGCCTTAGATCCATGACGTCTGTAGCAGTCTTCAACAACATGACCAACCCTATGACAATACTTGCAAAATTTCTTGTGATAGTCACTGTTTCCAGCCCTTTTGATGCAAAGAATACACTTTTGTCCTTGTCACTAACATTCACCTATGATACCATAGCTGAGGATTCAACAGTTATGGAAGAATTTGACCCCATCATGACCTTCAACCTACTCTCCTCTTGCCTTACTTCAGAAAAAACAGTATTCATAGTAAGGAGTGGTTTTGTTCCTAAAATGTGACTTCTAACAGCGTCAAAATCTTTGTGCAGACCAGATAAGAACCCAAACACACGTTTGGTATCTTTGATTATTCTAAACAGTGGGTATCAGCAGTGCATGTCCACTATTAAGATTCTAGGGAGTCAATCTGTTGCCATACTTGTGATAAGTTACTAAAAAAATTACTCATAGTTTGATCTCCTTGTTTCATATCCTTTAACTGGGCTTCCAGTTCATACAACTCCGAAATGTTATCTCGCTTAGAGTACAGTTCTTTTGTAGCTCTCCAGATATCAGCTGCAGTTTGATAGAGCATAAACATGTTGCTTACCTCTGGTGTCATAGATCTAAGAAGCCATGCCATTATCAATGAGTTTTCAGCCTCTCAGGTGGCAAACTTGTCACTAGTTTCAGCTGGAGGTATCATCTTCTCCGAAAGGTACTCCTTTTCCCCCTTCCAATAATGAAAAGTTCAACTCCTCGACTCCAAGGTAGGAAATTATTGCCATTTAACTTTTGATTCGTTATAGTAACTGGGGTAGAATCCACCATTGATCCAGTAGAGGAGTTAGAACTAACAAGTTTTCCCCTCCAGAGGTGATCTCACTGTCTTGATCAGCCATGCAAACAGAATAAACTCAGACCAGAAGTATTTGTGCTTCCAGACTGACCAAGGCAAGGAAGAAGATAGGTGAAACGCAGGAAGAGTAGTGCAGAAAGAATAGTGAAGGAAGATAATATGAATATGAAGAATCTGGAATTAATTAGACTTGAAATTTGACGCAATCGAATGACTAATGCTTTAGCAAAAGTGACAAGAAATTTCACAAAAGAGCTCATAATGTGGCGACGTGTCTTGCGCTGATTGCCTGCTCATGCGGCGCGTTTAACGCTTCGGGACATGTGTTAAGCAGGCGATAGCGTGGTGTACGACTAAGATGTTAACGTGGACACTGTAAAATATATTTTGTTGACAAGTAATATCCCTTTTTTCTTCCGAAATAATTTTTCCAACTTTTCTCGATTTCCAAAAACGTACGTTTGAGACTTTCTTCTTTTTTCTCCGTAAGTCACTTTGAGGTTTCCTTTTCTCTTTCAGAATTTCTTTCTTCTTCTTTCCAGATGAAACAATGATGGTTTCTTCGTATCAATGGCTTCAAGTGTACACGTAAGTTCCTCAGATCAACAGAGAAAAATTGGATACATGACTTTAACTACATGAATTTAATCAGACTTTCCTTTTGTTTGCGGAGATGAATCTATTTTTCCAGATTTGAGAAATGGTGGCTCTGATACCATAAAGAGTATTAATTCTCAACTTGTAAGAAGAAATAAGAGACAACACTTGTGAAGAAAATAATTCTTCCCTTGATATTGTTCACAGTACAAGTTTGAGTATATATACACCTTTACAAATAAACTCCCAATGGCTAGAATGTAATCACATCACAAGAAGATGATGTGGCATCTAATATTTACAATGGTAACGTACTTCTAACTACACTTTTCTACGATGGGTAATGTTGTTGTTGTTGTGTTGCTTAACTGATCATTCCTAGATTTGCACTCGTAAAAGGCGTTCTCGATGTAATAGTCTTCAACATTTGCATAGGGTTCGAAGGGACCAGATCGCTTCGCGATATGATGTACACATCTTTACCTTGTACTTTTTTGATGCAAGAGTCTGTTCTGCTGTTCGAATCCATGACTTCAAGATATTTTTTCATCACAAAAAGTTAATTAGAACACTGCCAAATTACGATCAGCTGATTTAACTCTCAAATCTGTGTTTCACAGTATGTCTGAGTTGTCTGCCAAGTCAGCAACTGCAAGTCTAGCTCCATGTAAACATTGATGAAAGTGGGACATTGCTCCAGAAAGTCACATGTTCAAACCAAGACAAATGTATCGTGGGTGTTTTAATGTTGTCTGGGCCAGTAATGGTTATTCATCGTATCCGGCTAAATTGAATTAGAGTGTTGTTGACCCAGTTTACAGTAGTCACTTTGTGTAGAAACTTGGCAATGCCTTGCCAACCTAGAAGACCTCCGAACTCCTGATTTGCATTATCGACGAAGCTATTTGGAGATGGGCTCGTGAGGCCAGACAGGGGTATTAGCTTTTTTGCTCCGAAAACATTGCTGAAAATTGTAAGCTTGAGACAGCTCATTGAGTCCTTGTTGAAATTCTCATGCACCCAATTTAACTCCAGATAAATTTTTATTGGTCAATTACTTATCTGTATTAAGTTTTTTACATAATTTTCTATCAATGAGAAACATTCTCCCAAATGCTCTCTCCCTACTCTCTTATTTCAGTTATGCAGCTTTAATTCGAATATTCAAATAACTTTAATATCTTGTTTTCCAATTTATCGAATAAAATTAAGCGTCCTTTATTAGTTTAGTTTAACTTCGATAGTCATATTATAAGGATGGCAACTTTCACCATGCGATGAGGGTTACCGTACACATCTAATTGCACGTCTTTCTTGTTGGTCATCTTTCACTTAATATTTCTATGTTCTTTATATACTCTGTTATTTGATGCGAGGCCATAATTTGTAGACAAGATAAATATCGTTCTTTATGTTATTAGTGTTTGCATTGTTTCATTGTTTTTTTTTTTTTTGTATTATTAGGTGAATAAAGTATACAAAATTAAAATCGATAAAAGAAAGAAAAGAAGGGAAAGCAAAAGTTTGGTATCACATTGATAAAAAAGAGAATTTTTACATTGATAATACAACATTTCAAAAACAGTATGCTCAAGAAGTTCATAGGAATCTTTTTTGGCTAACAACGGTGGTGGTGTTGGAACTCTTTGAGGCCTCTGACCGCCTTTCTCAACTCGGGGTATTTGTCTTTGTAGATGAAGAAAATGTGATCGGCGTAGAATCTGTTCATCATCTTGTTCAGATGAGATCTGAGAAGGTAAAATATGAAGCAAAATATGAGGTCTCCAATCACGCGACGCCACGTGTATAAAAGAGTTTTTTTTTTGAAAAAATAAAAAAAATAAATAGCGGGCCCTTTTGTACACGTGGCGTCGCGTGATTGGAGGCCTCATATTTTGCCTCATATTTTACTTCCTCAGATCTCATCCCCATCTTGTTATATTTAAAGCAACAACCGAGGTCTGGTCTATTGAGATCTTTATCCATAATCCCAAATAAGTATATAAGCTTATCTAACTTTCTTGTTTTTCTAAATAATTTGAAGTCATCTTAATATTTCGTGTGTTCTTTTTTTCCTTCTTTGCGTAGGGTTTAGGGTAATGATGATCGACTGAAAATTACTTAGGTGAGATGTATATATCAGTATTGACGAATGTGTTAGAGAATATGAATGTCAGGAATTATATAATAATATAGGGGTATATTTGTCTTTTTGCCTTAAGAATATTATATGTTGATGAGGCAGCCTTCTTTTCCATTTTACACGTTGCAAGGGGGAGGGATATTCTCTTTCTTGGTGGTTAGAGAGGTGCAAAACACATGCTTGCTTCCTTGTTTGCTGAAGATGCGGAGCTGGGAGTATAGAAGGGGGAGGAGATGACCAGATTAGCTTGAACAATTTGTAAACAAATCTCTGATTTATCGGAATTCTCAGTTTTATCTTGCTATCATCTCTTTATCTCCTTCGTTTTCTTTCTAGAATTACTTATTTGTGCTTGAATTCATTTACAGTCATAACATCTGGTATCAGAGCCATCAATCCTTGGAGCTGATGGCAGAAAACACAAGATCGAGAGCTTTAGAGGAGTCAGTTCGTTCGTTTAACCAAGAGCTTCGTGAGCTGCATCATTCGGTGGATGCAAGATTTGCTGAAGTTTCCAGCAAATACGAGGGAGTGCAGCATCAGCTCATACAAATTACTACAGATAACCAAAAATTATTGAAGATGATTGAAAGTTTAGTTAAAGGCAAAGATGCTGAATCATACCCTCAGGATCAGCATCCAGAATCTTCGCAGCATAGCCCTGCGGTGCCAGTAATGGAGCCGGATCATCATGCATGCAATTCGAAGGCACGATTAGATCTGTTGTCCAAAGTTCCCAGAATGGATTTTCCGGAATTCACAGGAGAGGATCCCACGGACTGGGTAAGCCGCTGTAATACTTATTTCGAACTGCAGGATGTATTTGATGATGTGGTTAAGGTCAAAATTGCAAGGTTGTATCTCCGCGGAGATGCTGCAGTTTGGTATTCCAGTTGGAAGATAGGTAAGGCTGAGGTAGAATGGGAGTTTTTCTGTTTGGAGATTACGCAACGATTTGCAGGAAAGAGTAAATTAGATGTTATGGAGGAATTTCACACTCTCAAGCAGACTGGGACAGTCGATTCATATCAAACCCAGTTTGAGAAATTACGTGCCCTGGTACATGGAATGAATCCCAACTTTGATGAGGAATATTTTGTGCAGAGTTTTGTCACTGGTTTGAAGGACGAAATTAAAATTATGGTTAAGCATTCGGAGCCAACCTCTCTGAATCTGGCTCTTAAGGTGGCTAGGGCCCAAGAATCCTTACTATTGTGTACTAAGCCTAAGTTCTCTCCTAAGATCACTCCCGGGGAGTCAAGATTCTCACCCATTCCTCTCAGGTCGGACCCAAAGTGGCAGAACCCATATAAGCCAATTAGTGCCAATGAACTGCAAGAAAAGAGAGCTAAAGGTCTATGTTTCAAATGTGGAGATAAGTACTTCCCTGGACACCAATGCAAGAATAAACACCTTAATTTTATAGTGGTGGATGATGAGCTAGACGAACCCCCTGATCCAGGAGTGGTAACGCAGCAGGAGGATGAGGTTCAGTTATCTGTCAATACCATGTTCGGACAGATAACTTCGAGCACTATTAAGATCCAGGGGTTAATTAAGAGAACCCCTGTTACTGTGTTAGTAGACAGCGGAAGCACCCATACTTTTATTGATGCTCATTTGGCTAGTTCCCTTAACTGTATTATTGAGCCTACTAACCCATTGGTTGTTACAGTGGCGGATGGCAGTAGGATGGTTAGCAACGCGAAATGCCCCAGTCTTCCTTGGGTTATGCAGGGGCACAGATTTTCTCATGATGTCAGACTTTTACCTTTAGGGGGCTGTGACATGGTGCTTGGGGTGGACTGGATGCGTTCATACAGTCCAATGGTTTTTGACTTCCAAAAGATGGAAGTAACATTCGAGAAAGACGGAGAGCATGTGTCACTACGTAGTCAGGATCATCCAGTCCAGCTAAAGATGATCACAGGAAAGAGCATCAAGGGATGGTTCAAAAGGGGAGCTGTGGGGTTGTTTGGTCAGTTAAACATGATGAGTATATCAGATAAGGAAGTGGATGTCCCTGGTGTCCTACTTCCCTTGCTGAGTGAATTTGAAGTGTTGTTCCAGGATCCTTCTCAGTTACCACCAGCTAGGAAAATTCAACATACTATCAACTTAAAGGAAGGTGTAGCTCCCTTCAAGTCCAAACCGTACAGATACCCATATTTCCAAAAAACTGAGATTGAGTCATTAGTGGAGCAAATGCTTGAGCAGGGGATTATTCAACCCAGTGAGAGTCCCTTTGCCTCACCTGTCTTGTTGGTAAGAAAGAAAGACGGGACATGGAGGATGTGCATTGACTACAGAAGATTAAATGATGCAACCATCAAGGATAGCTTTCCTATACCTATAATCGATGATTTGCTAGATGAGCTGGGGAAGGCCAGAATATTTACCAAGATTGACTTAAGGTCAGGCTTCCATCAGATTTTGTTAAAGGCCGAAGATGTTCATAAGACCGCTTTTGTGACCCACCATGGATTATATGAGTTCAAAGTGATGCCTTTTGGCCTCACCAATGCTCCTGCCACCTTTCAAAAGGCTATGAATGATTTGTTGCGTCCTTATTTAAGGAAATTTGTACTGGTATTTTTTGATGATATCCTCGTTTATAGCCCGGATATGGACACTCATGTGCAGCACTTGAGGGCAATACTCATACTGCTTAGGGAAAACCAGTATTATGCCAAGATGAGTAAGTGCTCCTTTGGACAAACTCAGGTGGAGTATTTGGGACACTTGATCCAGGATGGAAAAGTATTTGCCGATCCTAAGAAGATTGAGAGCATTCAGAAGTGGCCCTGCCCCTCTAACATAACTGAGCTGAGAGCGTTTTTAGGCCTCACTGGTTTTTACCGCAGATTCATTCGAGACTATGGCCTCATTACAAGGCCCTTACATGATTTGCTTAAGAAAAATGCTTTTGAGTGGAATGAAGCTGCAACTGACGCCTTTAAATCACTGAAGGGAGTAATGTGTGGAACATTGATTTTGGAGTTACCTGACTTCTCCAAGACTTTCGTAGTGGAAACTGATGCAAGTGGTAAAGGAATAGGGGCAGTGTTACATCAGCAAGGACAACCAATATCCTTCCTCAGTAGAGCCTTCAAACCTGCTTAATTGGGGTTATCAATATATGAGAAGGAATTGACAGCAGTGATTTTGGAAGTGACTAAGTGGAGACATTACCTAATGGGAAGACCGTTTGTCATCAAGACTGATCAGCAGAGTTTAAAATACTTATTGGAGCAGAAAGCAACTACTTCCTTGCAGCAGAAAGGACTTACTAAGCTGTTGGGGCTGGAGTTGACCATTGAGTACAGAAAAGGTAAAGAAAATGTGGTGGCAGATGCTTTGTCAAGGCATCCTGCTGTCTTATTGGCTGTATCTACTTTAATTCCTGATTGGATTAATAGTATTCAAGCTAGTTACCAGGGCGACCTATAGGCTACGGAGAGAGTCCAACAAATGATGATCAATCCAACTGCTTTTCAAGACTGGGATCTGCACCAAGGGGTATTGAAGTTTAAAGGGAGAATTTATGTAGGGAAGGCTGGAGAGCTTAGACCCAGATTAATTGAGCAGTTACATGATGGCACAATGGGTGGTCACTCTGGAGAGAGAGCCTGCTACCAGCGGATTAGACAACTGTTTTACTGGCCAGGGCTGCAGAGGGATATCAAACATTATATACAAAAATGTCTAGTCTGCCAACAGTGTAAGAGTGATCATATGAAACAGCCGGGTCTTCTTCAACCAATGCCTGTTCCTGATCGTGCTTGGAAGCTGATCTCTATGGATTTCATTGAGGGTCTTCCTAACTCAAAAGGTAAAACTGTTGTATTGGTGGTGGTGGATACTTTTACCAAGTTTGCTCACTTTATCGCCATCACACATGAGTACACAGCTGTGTCTGTGGCCACGTTGTTTATGGAAAATGTTTACAAACTCCATGGGTTACCAGAGGCTATTATAAGTGATAGGGATCACGTTTTTACCAGTGCATTTTGGCAAAATCTTATGAAGTTAGTGGGGGTTCAATTGGCAATGAGTTCGGCCTATCATCCGCAGACAGATGGTCAGACTGAAAGGGTTAATCAGTGTTTGGAGATGTACTTGAGGTGTATGACTCATAGGCATCCAAAGAAATGGTCAGATTGGTTGTCTCTAGCAGAATTCTGGTATAACACTACTTACCATACAGCTATTGGGATGTCTCCTTTTCAAGCGTTGTATGGGTATAAGCCTACTACGTTCCCAGTAGGTCCGTTGAGTAGTGAAGTAGAAGTGGATTTGAATTCTTTCTTAGAAGAAAGGCAGAACATGGTGCGTGATTTGAGACTACAATTGGAGGAGTCTAAGAATAGGATGAAGCAACAAGCGGATAGGAAAAGACGAGAAGTGGAGTATCAAGTGGGATCTTGGGTGTTGCTCAAGTTACAACCCTACAGACAGTCATCTTTAGCTCATAGAAGGAATCTCAAGCTCTCTGTTAAGTACTTTGGTCCGTATCAGATTGAGTCAAAAGTCAATCCAGTTGCCTATAAGCTCAAGTTACCAAGTGAGTCCAGAATTCATCCTGTGGTGCATGTTTCTATGCTTAAGCCGTTTAGAGGAGCAGAAGACAGAGTCTTGCAGGATCTCCCTTCCGTAGATGAGCATGGACATGTTATATTAGAGCCGGAAGCAGCTATTGAAGTGCGTTTACAGATGGATCACCTAAGGCCAACCGAGCAGTATCTGATTAAGTGGAGCACTTTGCCTTTGTCTGAAGCGACTTGGGAGAAGCTTGATTATTTGGAAGCCAAATTTCCAGCGGTTCCATACTTGAGGCCAAGTATGATCTGAAGAGGGGGGTAATGTCAGGAATTATATAATAATATAGGGGTATATTTGTCTTTTTGCCTTAAGAATATTATATGTTGATGAGGCAGCCTTCTTTTCCATTTTACACGTTGCAAGGGGGAGGGATATTCTCTTTCTTGGTGGTTAGAGAGGTGCAAAACACATGCTTGCTTCCTTGTTTGCTGAAGATGCGGAGCTGGGAGTATAGAAGGGGGAGGAGATGACCAGATTAGCTTGAACAATTTGTAAACAAATCTCTGATTTATCGGAATTCTCAGTTTTATCTTGCTATCATCTCTTTATCTCCTTCGTTTTCTTTCTAGAATTACTTATTTGTGTTTGAATTCATTTACAGTCATAACAATGAACGTCGCTGAAGTTGAAGAGGTGGTTGTGCGAAGAAGTTATGCATACCAAAATAAAGGTTATCACATCTAAAGCATGCGATACGTTTACGCTTTGCAATCCGTAGTTATAGTAATTTAGAAATGTAGGTGTAGCGATTCGTATTTAATTAAATATAGGTGTCGTTTTTTGATGAGATGATGTAAATGTGGTGGGTGGAGACGTGATACAGTTGAAAATGCCCCATCAGAATTATCGATTTACGTCAATTATAAAAAAAAATTATTTCTGTATATAGTCATCGTACTTATGAAATGGATAAGAGATTTTATAATAATTGTATAAGAAAAATAGAAGGATAAGAGATATTATAATAATTGTATAAGAAAAATAGAATAATTTTTACAGTTTAGTTGTTTGAATACTGAATTACGATGAATTATTCATTTCCTAGTTATATACAAGGGTCATTGCTAGCAGGCCGCAATTGATGTGGTCCTTTTGAAGTGGCCCATAATCCTCCCCTTTTTCTATAAAGAAACCCAATTCTAGAAGGCCCAACCCAAACACGTTATAAAGCAATGGCCCACTCCGTAAAGGCTCTGAAAGGTTTGCCATTGTCACTGTCTAGGGATGTTAACGAACCGAGCCAAGCCGAATATTAGATTTTTAAATTCGAGTGTTTTTAGTTAAACGAATTGTTTGGCTTGGTTTGTTTACTGCAACGAGCTTTAAAACTGTTTTGA
>AP025056.1:22113727-22188727 GCA_036186865.1 Eustoma russellianum | reverse complement strand
AACCACCCGCCGCCCTCTCCCCACAGAATCCTACCCCACGGTCTCCCACCCTTTCGGCCCCAATGCCGCCACCACCCGCTTCGGCCCCCTCCCAACCGAACACCCTCCCTCATACTCGCACTATCAATGTTATGCGCCGCACCCCCGTAGAATAATTAAAGGATAAAAAGAAATTAAATGAGATTAATGACAATGAATGCTAATGAATTAAGAATTAAAGTTTAAATTTATTGGTATTTATGGAGAGATTAAATATTAGAATTAATTAGTATTTAATTTATGATTAAATATTAAATTTTAATCCTTTAAGATAAATGAGATAATAGGATATAATTTAGAAAACTCAAATTTCACCTTTCCCTGTATCAAACTGACAGTACGCCAGTTTCTCTCCATCTCAGAAAAGAAACCGACGTTTTTCCTCTCTCCCTCCCCATAGGCGATTTCATCTTGCAACCCTAGGAGAAAAGATTCTTCAGGAGTCAATCTGTAGTTTGTTCGTTCTTCAATCCGTCTTCGAGTAATCACAGGCTAGTAATCATCTTATAAGTTCCTACGATTTATGAAAGAGAAAAGGCCCTATTTTTGTATCAAAATTGGATCACCATGCAGTATTATGCCCTTGTTTATCCTTTGTGAATTCTGTGCAATTTCTGTGTTGTAGTTTCGTTGTTTTGGCCATTGTATATTGCAAATCTAATTTGACGTTGTTAAATATGTGGATTCTTGCAAATCCCCACCCTTGAATCCCCCTTTGCTGTGATTGAACTGCTATGAGAGTGGTTGAGGGTGAAAAGAGGGATCTTTGGATTCGTGGGTTGAAATCGTTGAGATCTAGGCTTGAATCTCTGTTTGGAATGTGTGTAGCGTTCAATCTGTAGTTTAAGCATGAGATTATAGCAGGGATTAGGCTTGGATTGATTGGGATGAAGTTTGGGATCATTTGGAGTTATGGTTCTGCAGTTTCTACAGAAATCGCAGAATTTCTTTTCTGGAATCGTGGACATCGATCGATCGATGTGAGGGTATGAAGTACTTCGATCGATCGATGTAGGGTATGATGTTAGACAGTAAGTATTCTGATGGACATCAATCGATCGATGTGAGGGGATGAAGTACTTCGATCGATCGATGTAGGGTATGATGTTAGACAGTAGGTATTCTGATGGACATCGATCGATCGATGTGAAGGTATGAAGTGACATCGATCGATCGATGTAGGAGATGATATCAACTAGTTTTGTGGGAAGATAAGGGAAGAAAGAGGGAAGCTAGGGGATCATTTGGGTGACCTTAGTGACTTCTTAGGACCTGGTTGAGGCTAGTTTAAGTCTTGGGAACACGACTTAGGATGGTGAATCAACGGGGAAGACTTCGTAATATATTTGAATCGGACTTCAAAGTGAATGACCTAAAGGGTTAGGAATGAACGTATGAGGCTCTATAGAGAGTTCAAAAAGGGGAATGTGAGGGTTCTTACATCGTCCTTTGGGTTCTAGAATGAATGTTTAGGTGACGTTGACTTGTCAGAAAGAATACGCTCGAGTGTAAGAATGAGGTGAGTCTCGAATGATTGATTGACATTTGTATGTGATTGAATGATGAGAAGTCGTGCATTTCTGCATCATGGCACTTGCATTTGCATTATGTTTTGATAAGAGTTGTGCCTCGGCACAGGGTATAAAGTTTGCGAAATGAGCTGTGATGCGTTACAGGGTATAAAGACAAGTTGTAACCATCACAAGGTATAAAGTGAGCTGTAATGTGTCATAGGGTATAAAGACAAGCTGTGGCACATTACAGGGTATAAAGCTGATCTGTGGTGCGTCACAGGGTATAAAGACAAGCTGTGGCCCACCACAAGGTATAAAGTTATGTGACCGGACATTGTGACATGCATTGCACTGTTTTGAAAAGAATTGCATAAGCATTTGTGACTGTGTAGTGTAGTGCATATTTTGTCATGCATCACGTGAGTCGCTACGGTATGATGGATTTGTAACTTGATTGTTATTGAACTGTTGAATGTTTATGAGTTACTGCTCTTATGCTGTTACGCTATTAATCTATGCTCTTGAAAGTATACAAGACATGTGCCCCATCAACCCCTTGATTTAAATATTACTCATGTCTTGCCATGCGTTGATCCCGTATGTCTTATAAGCGGGTTACTTGCTAGCGTTTTTCGCTAAGGGTACTACCTTTGTTTTGCAGATGAGCCTAGTTATGACATGATTTTCATAGAAGACGACGGCGAGTGGGCTGAATGGGACGTTTAGAGCTTATCTTGGGATTTGTTTTAGATGTTTCTTATTTCCTTAGCTTTCTTTCGTTCATTGAGGATGTAGATGGCTGCGTCCGTAACCAATTTTAATTACTTATGTTTTTGGGAATACAAAGTTAATGGTTTTAGACTTTATTTTATACATGTTTCTGCGCTTATTTCTCTTACGTCATTGATGATGTGTACTCGAGAGATGAGACGTCTTGTAGTCTTCTCAGTAAGCTACGACGGGTGCACCGGTTCGGATCCGCTGTCCTGGTCGGGGCGCTACAGGCTAAATTAAATACTAATTAATTGTAATATTTAATCTCTCCATAAATACCAATAAATTTAAACTTTAATTCTTAATTCATTAGCATTAATTGCCATTAATCTCATTTAATTTTCTTTTATCCTTTAATTATTCTACGGGGGGTGCAGGGCATAACAATCGCGACCCGCAGCATGCACGGTATTGTTAAGCCTAAACACCATCTCAATCTTCATGTCATGTCTAACCCCTCTCCTCTTCCCCGGAATCCCAATGACGCCCTTCGTGACCCCAATTGACACGCTGCCATGCATGATGAATTTGATGCTCTTATTAAAAATAAGACGTAGGTATTAGTCCCCGCCCTCCCAACGTTAATATTTTACGTTCCATGTGGATTTTCCGTCACAAAACTCGTTCTGATGATTCTTTTGAGCGCCATAAAGCTCGTCTTGCAGGTGTTGGACGCTCTCAACAACCAGGCATTGACTATACTGACACCTTCAGTCCAGTGGTTAAACCCGCCACCATTCGCACGGTTCTTCATTTGGCCTTGTCAAAATCCTGGCCCATTCATCAACTTGATGTCAAAAATGCTTTCTTACATGGTACGTTACAGGAAACTGTATACATGCATCAACCAATGGGTTTCCGTGATCCGAACTATCCTGACTATGTTTGTCTCCTCAAGAAATCTCTTTACGGTTTAAAACAAGCCCCTCATGCTTGATATCAACGCTTTGCTGACTATGCCTCCTCTATTGGGTTTGTTCATAGTCGTTGTGATCATTCTCTATTTATATATCATCACGGTACTCACATGGCATATCTACTTTTTTATGTTGATGACATCATTCTTACTACTTCTTCTGATGCACTCCGACGCCGACTGATGGCTTTTCTTGCATCCGAGTTTGCTATGAAAGATCTCGGTCCATTGAGTTATTTTTTTGGTATTGCGGTTAGTCGCCATTCGGATGGTTTATTTTTAAACCAACAAAAATATGCCGCCGAGATCCTGGAACGTGCGGCCATGTCAAACTGCAAGCCTATATCCACTCCTATAGACACCTCGGCCAAACTGAGCCGACATGAGGGTGTCCTCTTTGACGATCCCACACTCTATCGCAATTTAGCTGAAGCTCTTCAATACCTCACATTTACACGTCCGGATATCACCTATGCAGTTCAACAAATTTGCCTTCATATGCATGCTCCACATGATATTCATATGACTGCCCTCAAACGTATCCTACGCTATCTCAAAGGTACACTGCATTTCGGCCTACATCTCTCTAAATCATGTCACAATAATCTTCTCTGCTACACTGACGCGGATTGGGGCGGTTGTCCCGACACGCGTCGCTCAACATCTGGGTACTGCATATTCCTTGGTGATAACCTCATTTCTTGGTCATCCAAACGCCAACCGACATTATCTCGCTCCAGCGCTGAGGCCGAATATAGAGGAGTTGCTAACGTTGTCGCTGAATCTTGTTGGGTTCGAAACTTACTTCTCGAGCTACATTGTCCTCTTACACGAGCCACTCTTGTTTATTATGAAAACATTAGTGCCGTTTATCTCTCAAGTAATCCTGTTCAACATCAACGTACTAAACACATTGAAATGGATATACACTTTGTTCGTGAAAAAGTTGCTCAAGGCCATATTCGAGTTCATCATGTTCCATCACGGCATCAACTGGCCGATATCTTCACTAAAGGGCTGCCCCGTATTCTGTTTGATGATTTTCGATCCAGTCTCAACGTTTGCGAACCTTCCGTTTCGACTGCGGTGGTGTAATGACCGAATATTATGCATTAATTGTAGCATATTTTGTATTCATTATCAGCATTGATTGTATCATTAATTGTACCATATATAGCACATACCAAATATGTTGATATTCTCCATAAATGTATCATAATGATAGAGGATACGATAGCATAATTAGAGGAGTACAATAGCATGATTAAGGGAGCATTATAGGAACATGATTGTACTTATTTTCTTGATTGAAAATCAATGAAAGGCAACAAGGATATTCCATCTTTTAATTATTACACCATTATTGCATTTAGCAGCTTTTCAGTTTTTCTTAGAAACTTTACTTTTTAAACTAGTTGCATAACTGCATACATATACATACTCTCATATGTATGTATGTGTCTACACACACATATATATATGTATATATATGTATATGTATTGAAGTTTTACCACTTGCATAGAGGGGATAAGATTCGAACCATGATTATCATCAAGAAGTGCAATAACCTTTAAAGTTAGGCCAATTCGAATTCCGGGAAATACACACACATATATATGTATATGTATATGTATATGTGTGCGTATGCATATATATATATATATGTATATGTATATGTATATGAGTGTGTCTGTATGTATATGTATGTTTCTATATAATATGTATATGTGCCTGAGTGTGTGTGTGTGTGTATATGTATATATATATATATACACACACACACACGAGAGAGAGAGAAAATAGGGATCGTTTTTAGTTGTAATTAAGTTCCGCGAACTACTCCAAAATATTATAAGTCGTGAACATAATATTAGACGGCTATTGCCGAGTCTACTCTATATCAATCAGCCGCGGACCAATTCAGTTCGGATCACCTGACCCCCCAGTGGGGGCGGTAAGAGATGACCGCCCGCCACGTGGCACACAGGGGGGGTGGTGAGGCTGGATGGGGGTCACCCCTGTCCAGCCTCACCATCCCCCTGTGTGCCACGTGGCGGGCGGTCCTGAAGGAGGTCACCAAGGGGGCGGTCAGGGGATCCCGTTCCGGACCAATTGGGAACAACAAACAAATCGAATAAGTTGTTCGATTTTTTTTTTTCTTTTTTTGGTTTTCTTTTCCTTGTAAGATTTGTCTAGTTATATTCAAAACTGAAAATCATTTGGTCTTGAAAATTAATGAGTTAAATTTGAAGCACTAAGATCCTCAGCTTCTTAGTTCATCGACATGTATGAACTTTGTTTTATGATTATACTTACCATACATACTCCTTATAGAATGATAATGTTTTCAGACAAAATCTAATACATTAGCTTCAATTGACGACACTTATACTGACTATATAAATCAAACACGTATATGATAAATCATACATATTAAGAGCATTAGATAGTTTACATTGAAGATGTAACAGCGTGTTGACAATATATTTCTAAGGTAAACTATAGTTAAACCATTATAAACTCGTTGACGCTATTTTTATATAAAAAATAAACTAATCATTATATAGCTTGCCTTAAAGTTAACATGGACTCGAGTTTATAGGTGTTTATAGTAAACTCGATATGGGAAAAATATATCAAGTTTGTGTTTAAACTTGAGCTTGAAAATTCAAAAGTTATTTTTGACTCAATGTGTGTAATACTGGCATCGTTCATATGATTTCAAGCACATCTAGAAGCACAAAATAATCACATCAAAAAAGGAAGAACAAAAAATTCTGACTTTGAATTCCTGTAATTGACCGGCAAGTATAAATGATTTCCCTTTTGGGCATGAGATTCCTCTTCTTTTTGGTCGTATTCGGAAATGAGGCCTTTGAATGCCAATCACCTAATAGTGGAGTCATTGACATTAGATATATAAGAAAGATTTCATGAAATATTATAGGTTTAATAAAAATTATTTATATAATAAGAATTTTGAAAAACTTTATAAACAATCCAGACGTAGCTATTAAAATCACCTAAAAACACCTTAGACCATATTGACAGCGTGTTTAGGAATGTACTCCAAGAACCCTTCAGAATATAACTCAATTGATATCTAAGCTGGATTTGTCACTAAGAATGAATTCCAAGACGACACATCTTAAAAAAAAAAAATAAAGTTGTTTTGAACAATAAAAACACTATTGAAAGGCTTGACGACAATGTAGGACAGTGTCAGACTCTTCTCTATCTAGAAAATGAAGTTTTTATACTTTCATGACATAGTCCAGTTGTTATTCAGATTGAGATTTGCTCCTGATTTGTAAGATATCTTGTGTCAATCACTGCATAAGATCTCATCCAATCTAGAAGGTCGTTAGGTTCCTGATTAACATGTTGCACACATGGTCTTTAGGGATGGTACGTTAGAAACCCGAGTTAGAATGATTTCAACTTTTCCTCCTAAACTAGAGTTCTCTCTTGTAATCAACGTCTCAGCTCTTAGTTTTCACCTGCCTTCTCTCACCTAATTTAATTTTTATCACACTTTCAAGGTTTAAACAAAATTTCTCAAAAAAGAAAAAGGCTTAAACAATTTCAATGTCATCTTCTTGGTGAATCCATGGCCTTCATCAGTTCATCTTCTCCATGTCAACTGTATAGCCCACAGAGAAAATTTTCCAATTCAGACAACAATCTTCATCGACAGAGGAATCCACTAAAATGAACTCCATTTAGTCAAACCAGTTGAAGATTCAACTGAAGTTTCCAAATTGAGTTACCGACTCCTCATTCTATCTTCTGGATTCTTATCTGTTCCTAATCCCCATAGTTTTTCCCGACGTTTTTATGTTCCTTCAAGACTATAATATGATAAATTTTCCACCATCTCTTCATCTCTTACACTTCAAAATTTTCAACCTTTTTTCGAAATAATTTCGAAATAATTTCACCTAACTAAAACAAGAAGGGCTGAGACGACGAAAACTGGGTTATTTTCTCTGACTCCTTTTGAGATAGGTGAAGATGGGATGACGGTACGCGTCTGTCTGTGTAGTTTTGGGCTGAGCAGCTTTTGAATACCGTTTTTGCGGTTTAAAACAGCTTTTTTATATGGTTTATGACCGTAAACTCTAACTGGACCTATATCAGCCTGTCTCAAGATGCGATAGACATGAAAGTAACGTGTCCAAAGTCAGTTATGACATAGTTTGAACTGTTCAGGCAGCCATACAATAAGGCCACTGCAAACAATGGAACTCCAATATCATGTGTTTACCTGGCAAGAGAGTCTAAAATCTTCTTGTGATAAGAATCGAACTCTCGCCACTCTCTCAAGCCTCCACGGTCGAAAATATTGGGTCATGTTACAGGGTCAAGACAGCTTTTTTATAAGACGCATTAGAATTCATTTTATGCGAAAGAACCAGAGACTTTTTAAGGCCAGATTCTTGGTCCCGGAGACTCTTCCAATCTCAGCTTGATGGAGTTGCGTGGACAGCAGATGGACCAGTAAAAGACTCACAATTGTTTTTTCATTTTTATATTGTCAACTAACAGTTAATCGACACATTGACACAATTTTTATTATGGATTATCGAAATTGCGTACATCCGACCTCCTATACTCTGTCATACACGAGAGCCTCTACGATAATATGGTAATGTTGTTGTTAGATGATTTTAATAATTACGTATTGATTGTTTGAAGAATTTTTACGATTTATATTGTAATTAAGCATATTCCTATTATTGTACTATCTATGCACTTACATATAGAGCCGGATGTCTCATTAGAAGCAAACTCTTTACCCCTCAGGATGGAGGTATTGTTTGACTGCCTCTTACCCTCCCCAGACCCTAACGATAGCTTTTGATGTCGTTGGGATATACTGGATATGATTGTTGTAGTTGTATTGTAAGAGTTAATTGCACCTGGTATCCATTCTTTTCCACCAAGTTTTAAGTAGCATTCAATCTTTCATGAAACACACTTGCCATCCAGACTTATAGGGTAAATAGACATCTGGCATCCTGCAACCGGAAAATAATCTACTATAGGCGGTTTTTAGCATTTTTTCTTTTAATTTTAACCTTTAAGTCATTTGGCGGCAAAAATTTGCCAACCATGGTTAAAGCCTAATTCCCTCCTTTATACCAACCGAATCCTCCCTCTAAAATAGACCTAAACCTTTCGTTGGGTTTCCAACTTCCTCTTCCTCCTCTTCCTACACACATTTTAGCACTCAACTGCGAAACCCATTTGTAAAGTTTCGATCTTTTTGCAGTTTCTTTGGCCATCCATGTTTTATTTTCCTTTCCTTTCTCAGAAGCCTTTATATACTGCCAATACTGCCGCCATTTAAAGGCCCTTGTTTTTCTACTCTTGAAGGCTGAATCTCAGTTTCGTTGGGTATTGAACGAGAAGATCTCACGCGTTTTTCTGATTTCATCTAAAATCTTCGTTAAATTTAGAAATCTTCATAGATATGTATGAATTCTGTTGCTGATAGTAGCAGAGGAAGTTGGAAAGACACCTAAGTTTCACTTTTTCTTTTTTCAGAAAGGAAAAATAGCCAGAGAAGTCCATTCAAAATACCCAAAGGCCTTTAAGACCAACAATCTCAACATAACATCTCTAATTGAAAACCATCGTGATCAAAACAGAGACGAGATAACCATAACAGCAGAACAACTCAACCGTACGATTTCTGGAACCTAGCACGAGCACCACGACCACCGAATTTCTTAGGCTCGCATCTCCTGGGATCAGCAACGAGAAGCGTCCTATCATAACGAACAAGAATCTCTTTGATCTCCTTCTTGGACTGCTCATCTACATACTTCTGGTAGTAAGCAACCAAAGCTTTAGCGATTGACTGGCGAATCGCATATATCTAAGAGGTGTGGCCTCCACCTTTCACACGAATACGCATGTCGACACCGGCAAAGCGTGAGCGACCGAGGAGCAGGATAGGCTCGTAAGCCTTGTAGCGGAGGATTTTAGGTTGAACCAGCTCGATCGAAACACCATTGATCTTTATGAGACCGCGGCCGCGCTTGCAGTGCATCACGGCCACCGCCGTCTTCTTACGGCCGAAACATTGAACGGCGGCACCATGGTTACGATGGCTTAAGCTAAGAGTAAAACCTTAAATCGGAGATGCGTTGGTGGGTAAGTTTCACTTTTTCAGACGCGCTCAACGGCAAAATGAAGATGGGAAGTTTTTAATTTTGTTTTCCCTTTAATATTGAAGGTAAAATAGTCAACCTTGGTTAAAGTCAGGTTAAAAGTAGGGTTAAGTCCGGTCAAAGGTCGATTTCAGCGGTCAACGGTCGACCAGCAGGTCATCTGGATGTCAGGTGTCTATTTACCCTATAAGTCTGGATGGCAAGTGTGTTTCATGAAAGATTGGATGCCACTTAAAACTTGGTGGAAAAGAATGGATAGTAGTTGCAATTAACCCTGTATTGTAATTATAATCTTTTTATTAAAACTATAATATTTTATATAATTTACCTTAGATAGTGACTTTAGAACGTTCGATTCAAAGCATATAAAATATTTATGAATGAATAAATGGTTCTTTCCCACCTGCTGAAGTTGACTTCCATTAGTGATGTTGCGGTTGATTTTCCTTTGATGAGGGAGTGGGTTCTCCCCCCACCTGTACCAGAGGCCCCTTAGCCAGGTGGGATGTAAATCGATGGATGTGCTCCACCGGCAGCCCTGCAAAGGGAGAGGACACACGAGACTCAGCCAGCCCAGAGGCAACCCTTGTAATATTTCAACAAGGATTGTCTCCACACGGACTCGAACTCGGGACGTCGGGGTTCTAGCCCCAATCACCTTTGCCACTTACCACTGGACTATGCCCCTGAGCGCATGTTGCGGTTGATTTTCCTAACCCCTTTTTGGTTGTTTCACACATGAATCTGATTAGACTTACAGGTTTCCCCACATGGGTATTCCTATTTCGTGAATTTTTCCTTAATTTTCCACTACGCATAACAACCGATTTATGTTTTATGTATGAGGGATAATTCTTGAAAAAGTACGTTAAAGTACTTTATCGTGTGCTCCAAACTTATATAGAACATATTTGAGGTTGTTTGAGAGATTGGTATGATGTTTGAAACACTTCAAACTTGAAATAGGTCACTTGGATCGATCCATGTATAGACTGGATCGAACCAAGTGAAAGCTGGAATAAAATTGAGTGTTTTAGAAGACTTCGATCGATCTATGTAAGGGACATCGATCGATCGATGTGCTGTGTTGCAATGCTGGAAACTTTCGGTCGAACATGGATCGCTCACGTCGATCGATCGATGTGATCGATCCATGTTAGCCCGAAGCAGTCTGTCCAACTTCGATCGATCACATCGATCGATCGAAGTGACATCGATCGATCGATGTGATCGATCGACGTGCCAACGGACAGAACTTTTCATTTTTGGTTGCAGCTTTTGGTCCAAGGATCATCTCCCTTCGCCTATGAACGGTAAACAACGGCCATAACTGGTAGAAAAACTGCTGAAATGAGTTTCAAACATGGTTTTTAACCCAATCCAAGGTCTATATATAGTAGATCATGATATCTTCATAAAGACACAACATTCTTGCAAAATCTTAAGAGAATTTCAGCATTCTTCTTCTTCTTCTATATCTCTCTATTATCTTTCTCCTCTACAACAAGTTCAATCTTCTTCTTCTAGAGCAAAGGAAAAGAAGAAAGCCGTTATATCTTGGGAAGCATTAGTCTCGTTGTCTACCTTGCTCGTTGGTAGAGGCTAAATTGCTTTAAGGACAGAGTTATCAAGAAACTCGTCTCGATTTTTGTTCGATTATCTTCTTGCTTGTTTGCTACAATTTTCCAACAATCTTAAAGCAATTTACGACGGCATCCAAGCAAGTTTTACCGGATATGTCGAAGTTGGAGCCATTTGATGGCAAATTTTACAAGAGATGGGCATCAAAAGTGCTGTTCTTTCTCGAGATGCTTTCGGTTTCATATGTACTCAAGGTGGACAAACCAGACGATGAAACTGAAGCATGCAAATATGAAGCATACAACACTACTTGCAGAGGCCATATACTACATTTTCTGGCCAACTCTCTATTTGACATTTATGTCAAATTCACATCTGCAAAAGAGATTTGGTCAGCAATAGAGAACAAATACGGTGCTGAAGATGTAGGCAAATGCAAGTACGTGGTGAGTGAGTTCTTGAAGTTCCAGATGGTTGATCATTCTCCAATCAATGATCAAATCCATTAGTTTCAGCAGTTGGTAGATAATCTGGAACACGAAGGAACCAAGATTGATGAGACATTCCAAGTAGCGGCGTTGTTAGAGAAATTTCCTCCTTCTTGGAGCAAATACAAGAAGAGAGGAAAGCATGATGACGCCAAGTTGTCTCTAGATACGGTAATTAAACACATACGCATCGAAGAGAACAACAGGCTGGAGGACGAATCCCACCATGAGAATGGAGTTAAAGCTAACGTTGTGGAGCATGCTGCGAAGAAGCCCAAGTTCCACAACAACAATGGCGGCTACAGCAGTGGAGGCAAAGGTAAGAAAATTGCTATGCAGGCCCAGAACAAGATGAAGGGAGTATGCTGGGTGTGCGGAAAGCCGGGACACCGAGCAATCAACTGCAGGAAACGGAAAGGCCAGCCAAGCAACCAGGCGAACATTGTGGAGGCCAAAGAAGCAGCAGACGACGTCATCGCAGTGGTCGTCTTAACAGAGGTAAACCTTGTTGGTGGCACAACGGAATGAGTGGTAGACACAGGTGCTACTAGACATATTGCTACCAGTAAAGACCTATTTTCTGAATACAAGGAAATAGGCAGTGATGAACAAGTTTTCTTGGGAGATGCACATAGTACCCAAGTCCTCGGAAAGGGTAAGGTGCTTCTCAAGTTAACCTCTGGAAAGAGATTAGAGCTTAGCAATGTGTTGCATGTTCCTGCTATCTGTAGGAACTTGATCTCCGGAGTGTTGCTAAACAAGACCAACATTAAACTTGTTTTAGAGTATGATAAACTAGTCTTGTCTAGAAATGGTGAATTTGCTGGTAAAGGTTTTTGCAGTGGAGGTCTTCTTGTACTCGATGCTATTTGCTGCAATAATAAAGATACATCTAGTTCCGTTTAATTTGCTGAGTCTCTTGATATGTGGCATGCTAGACTAGGACATGCAAATATAGGAGTGATAAAGAAACTTAAGAACTTGAATGTGATTTCTTATGATGATGATAACTTTAACAAATCTGAACATTGTGTTGAAGCAAAACATTATAAGAAACCATTTAAGAAAGTAGATAGAGTTTCACAAAAACTTGGTCTAATTCATAGTGACTTAGGTGATTTTAAGAAGCACATGAGTAAAGGTGGTAAAAGGTATTATGTTACTTTTATCGATGATTACTCTAGATACGCGAAAGTATATTTATTAAGTCATAAGGATGAGACCGAGTCTAAGTTCATAAGTTATAAGAATGAGGTTGAGAATCAACTAGACTTAAAGATCAAAAGGCTTAGAACTGACAGAGGTGGTGAATATAGCCAGATTGAGAATGGTATTATTCATGAAGTTAAACCCCCGTACACACCTCAGTCTAATAGAGTAGCTGAAAAGAAGAATAGAACATTGAAAAATATGATGAATGCTATGTTGGTTAGTTCAGGTTTGCCGGATAACTTGTGGGGGGAGTCAATCTTAACCGCATGTCATATATTGAATAGATTACCTCATAAGAAGTTAAATAAGACTCCTTATGAGTTATGGAAAGGCTATGCTCCCAACCTAGATTACTTGAAAGTGTGGGGGTGTCTAGCTAAAGTCGGCATTCTTGATTTTAAAAAAAGTAAAATCGGGTCTAAGACAAGAGATTGTGTGTTCATTGGATATGCTCAAAATAGTCAGCATATAGATTCATGACTATAGATAACAATTCTATATTGGAATCTAAGGATGTTGAATTCTTTGAGCATATATTTCCTATGAATAGACAATCCGTTGGTGTCTCCAAACAAGAGATATACGCGTCTAGTAAGTCTTTCGTTGAACAAGAGGTTGATGAACCTAGAAGAAATAAGAGACAAAGAATAGAAAAGTCATTTGGAAGTGACTTTATAACAGCTTTTATTTTAGAGGATGATCCCAAAACATATGGAGATGCAATTAGATCGATAGATTCTAAGTTTTGAAAGGAAGCCATAGATAGTGAGCTTGAGTCTATACTAAGTAAAAATACTTGGGAGTTGATAGACTTGCCTAGAGGGTGCAAACCTATCAGTTGTAAGTGGGTCTTTAGGAAGAAACTAAAGGTGGATGGAACGATTGATAAGTTTAAGGCTAGGCTTGTCGCAAAAGGGTTTACTCAATAAGAAGGTATAGATTTCTTTGACACTTACTCATCGGTTGCTAGGATCACTACGATTAGAGTCCTAGTAGCACTTGCCTCCATTCACAAGCTTGTTATTCACCAAATGGATGTGAAAACAACATTTTTAAATAGAGACTTAGAAGAGGAAATTTATATGAAACAACCGGAGGGTATGATAGTTAAAGGACAAGAGCACAAAGTGTGTAGGCTTAAGAAGTCCTTGTATGGTCTTAAGCAAGCACCTAAACAATGGCACGAGAAGTTTGATAACGCATTAGTATCTAATGGTTATATAGTGAATGAAAGTGACCGTTGTGTGTATAGTAAATCTAATGATTGTGATGGTGTCATTATTTGCCTTTATGTTGATGATATGTTAATCTTTGGAACCAACATAAATGTTGTTAATGATACAAAATCATTTTTGTCTTCTGTTTTTGATATGAAAGACATGGGGAAAGCTGACTTAATACTCGGTCTTAAGTTAGTAGATAAATGTGGGGGTTATTTACTTTCTCAAGAACATTATGTGGAGAAAATATTGAGAAAGTTTAATAATTACGATGTAAAACCAGTAAGTACGCCATATGACTCGCATGTTTCTTTGACTAAAAATAAATTTGATAGTGTGTCACAATGTGAATATGCTAGGATCATTGGTAGTGTAATGTATTTGATGAATTATACTAGACCTGACATTGCATATTCCGTGAATAGACTTGCACGATACATTCACAATCCGAATGAGAGTCATTGGTGTGCATTAAGACGTTTGTTGAAATATCTTAAAGGAACAATGAATTTAGGACTAATGTTTACTGGATCACCCGTTGTTTTGGAAAGCTATTGTGATGCTAATTAGGTGACTGATAATGATGAAATAAATTCTACTAGTGGATATGTTTTCACATTGGGTGGTAGAGCTGTTGGTTGGAAATCATGTAAACAAACTTGTAGTGCTAAATCTACAATGGAGTCGGAATTTATTGCCTTAGAACTTGCTAGTACAGAAGCTGAATGGTTAAGGAATTTACTTGTTGATATTCCTTTATGGTCTAAACCTATGCCTTCTGTATATATTCGTTGTGATTCTCAGGCTGCAATTGCACGTGCAAGAAACAAAATCTATAATGGAAAGATCCGGCACATTCGTCTTCGTCACAACATTGTGCGTGAATTGATTAGTTCAGGGGTGGTAAACTTGGAGTTTGTAAGAACCAAGTTTGACCTTGCAGACCCCTTAACTAAAGGACTAAACAAGAAGTTAATCTACGAAACATCGAGGAGGATGGGACTTATTCCATCTGTAGAGAAATCTTCATGACGGGAACCCAACCCACTATTAGTAGAGATCTTACAAACGGGGTTCAATGTGGTAAGAACAAGTCATGAAAGAATTCTATGTTGCACTATCTAAGTGTTCCTCCCTATGGTGTTGTTGTTGATAGTGCTCACTGTAGTGACTTGAGGGTGAGATTTTAAGAATCTCTTAATGAAAAATTCATAGCCATGTTCTATGGTGGTGTGAACAGTGCACACTTGATGAATTTCACCTATATAAGCTTGAAAGTGATGCCGCTTCCCGTGAGAGCCTGGAATACTCTGTAGAGAGCCTATGAAACCCGAGATAGGTGCATGGCCGATATCGCACCAAAACCGCAAACTTGAAGAAGTAGATAATGATATGTCTTTTTGTTGTTCATATAAACAATAGTGGAGTAAGATTCAAGACGAAGTTCATCTTACTTCCGTTTATATAACTCAAGTTGTACTACCGGCGATTCAAGACCACAAGTCATTGTATCCGTTATGTGTCATTTTCGATTGATAATGGAGAGGTTAGTTGTTTAACGTTCTAAAGTTGTTTTATATAAGTTTGGATCATGTGGGAGATTGTTGGAAAAGTACGTTAAAGTACTTTACCGTGTGCTCCAAACTTATATAAAACATATTTGAGGTTGTTTGGAAGATTGGTATGATGTTTGGAACACTTCAAATTTGAAATAGGTCACTTGGATCGATCCATGTATAGACTAGATCGAATCAAGTGAAAACTGGAATAAAGTTGAGTGTTCTGGAGGACTTCGATCGATCTATGTAAGGGACATCGATCGATCGATGTGCTGTGTTGCAATGCTGGAAACTTTCGGTCGAACATGGATCTCTCACGTCGATCGATCAATGTGACGTCGATCGATCGATGTGATCGATCCATGTTAGCCCGAAGCAGTCTGTCCAACTTCGATCGATCACATCGATCGATCAACGTGACAACGGACAGAACTTTTTACTTTGGGTTGCAGCTTTTGGTCCAAGGATCATCTTCCTTCGCCTATGAACGGTAAACAACAGCCATAACTGGTAGAAAAACTGCTGAAATGAGTTTCAAACATGGTTTTTAACACAATCCAAGGTCTATATATAGTAGATCATGATATCTTCATAAAGACACAACATTCTTGCAAAATCTTAAGAGAATTTCAGCATTCTTCTTCTTCTTCTATATCTCTCTATTATCTTTCTCCTCTACAACAAGTTCAATCTTCTTCTTCTAGAGCAAAGGAAAAGAAGAAAGCCGTTATATCTTGGGAAGCATTAGTCTCGTTGTCTACCTTGCTCGTTGGTAGAGGCTAAATTGCTTTAAGGACAGAGTTATCAAGAAACTCGTCTCGGCTTTTGTTCGATTATCTTCTTGCTTGTTTGCTACAATTTTCCAACAATCTTAAAGTAATTTACGATGGCATCCAACCAAGATTTTCCGGATATGTTGAAGTTGGAGCCATTTGATGGCAAATTTTACAAGAGATGGGTATCAAAAGTACTGTTCTTTCTCGAGATGCTTTTGGTTTCATATGTACTCAAGGTGGACAAACCAGATGATGAAACTGAAGCACGCAAATATGTGGTCTTCTATATTTTTACACCGATTATGTGGTTAGACATAATTGATTTTAGACACCTCTCGTTTAAAAGTAACCTTTAAACCTCTGTTTTTAGATTAAATTGAAAATAATAATACTTTTAGTATAAAATTACAAAGAGTGTAAAGATAAAACGTTATAAGCCACATGGGTGTTATGAATCATATATGAAACCACAGAAGGTTAAAAGTTCATAATTTTGTTTACTTTTGACAAAAAAATTTGATTTTCAGTTTAGCGTAAAAACATAAAAGATGTGAAAGTCAAATGTCAAACTAGAAATGATTTAAGTATAATTATGACTAAACATAGTATGTGTAAAAATAATTGTCCCTAATTTCTATTAACTTTGACAAAATATATGATTTTATTTTATTCTAGAAACACATGAGTTTTGAGGCAAAAATCAAATGAAATGAAATATGTCTCCAAAGTCATTCGTCAAACTGCACGAGAATTTTTTGGATATTCTATTTCATTTGACTGAAAGAAACAAGCTCAAAAACAAAACAGAGATAACAAAATCCTCGTCTTGCGTGGCTCCAAGACTGATCTCAAATTGCACACTAAAGAAAATGGATCAAAACATCGGTTTTCCCCCTAAGAAAATGAAAAAATAAAATAAACATGGGTTTTTGCCCCGACAGAGCATGACAACGAGCAGGCGTAAGACGTTCCACGTGCATTAGACTCCTGCATTTGTATATAGTTTGGAAAAGAGTGTAGCATTATCTTATATTTTGTTAGGGGTGAGCAACGGTCCGGTTCTGGTTCTGACGGTTTCGGAACCGTTAGAACCGGGAACCGTTTAGCATGCTATTTTTAGAACCGAACTGGAACCGCAAAACTGCAGAACCGTAGAACCGTGAAACCGTTTAAAACAGTTCGGTTCCGGTTCAGAACCGCGGAACCGCGAAAGAAAGAAAGTTTTTTTTTGAAAAATGGACACCAACTCCAGCAATAAATCACCCTTGTCATTTGGCAACACTCAACAGAACAAAATAAAAAATGAATGCAGCAAACAACACATCAGAAGTAATAACTAATAAGCAAAAATGAATGTTGCTTAAATGGCTAAATGCCAAGTTCATATCCTGTCAAGTCATACTATTTTTTTTTTCTAAATTTGTCGAATAATACTAATGATATCAAGAAACAAAGTGAAACATTGTTCCACGTCATCATCAAAAAGTTAGAGATACATGGTTTCCATTCAATTCCATCATCAAAAAGTTAGTTGGATTTTGCATCCTTGAACTTAAAATTATCTCGGATGCAGACATACAAGAAATAGGAAGGAAATCTTAACATATTTGATACTCGAGAAAATTAGATGCAACAATATAATGCAGATTTAGAACTTCCTAATATAAAATTTTTTAATCATATGAGTCAGTTTTCATTTCACGCAATGCAATGAGTCAACGACGCAAGTTTTCCTCTTTATTTTTTTAAAAAAACTATTATTTGTTATTTATATTAAAAAAAAGTAAAATATTATTATTTATACGGTTCGGTTCCGGTTCTAATAGTTTGAAAAAATTAGGAACCGAATTGGAACCGTGAAGCAGAAAAACGGTTCTGGAACCGAACCGTGAAACTTAAACGGTTCCAGTTCGGTTTAAAATCCATATTTTCGGTCCGGTTTCGGTCCGGTTTTACGGTTTCTAGTTTTTTTGCTCACCCCTATATTTTGTGCAAGAGGTTGTTTCTGCATTTCGAACCTGTGAATTTGGGGAAGAGTGTAACATTATCTTACATTTTGTGCAAGAGGTTGTTTCAGCGTCTAGAATCTATGGTTTCAAAATTTGTGACCTCAAAATCACAAAACAACTAATTTACTGGTGGTTTCAAACTCCGTCTTCAGAAGTCATCGTAAACAATCAAGGCAATGCGAAAATGGGGTTCATGTGCTTTTAGTGAAACTATAAGTAGATTCTTTTTATTTTTTGTTAAACTTTTAATTTTTTATGTTTTTGGACCAAAATAGAATCATATTTAAACTCCCTAATTAAATGCGCATATGTGTAACAGACGTCTTTAATTATCAAGAAAAAAGCTTCCGTCGCCAGAAAATACTCCGACCGCCGTTACATTTTATTCCCAAAAATATGTTTATAGCCTTGGCGGGTATCGAGTACAAATCGGGTAAGACCTGAAACTTATATGTTAAGAGTGTGTCGTGTCCAGGTACATTCGCAAGTTACCCATTTAAATCCGTCATACCCGAAGTTTTTAAATATATTTCAAATATTAATTATTAAAGTTAAATTTGTAAAATTGAAAATCCTAAAACCTAAGCCCTTACCATTTGCCACCCCGCCGCCCCTACCTGGTTACACAAACCCAACCTGTACATCATTCTCTCTTCTCTTCTCTAAAGTCTGAACTCTCTGTTTCTCGCCCGACCACCCTCCGCCTCCCTTCGGCTTTCGTCTCCCTTGATCTCCTCTCCCGTCTTTAACAGCCGCCACCTCCGCCTCCCCCTGCATCTACTCCCATCTTTTACAGCTTCTCCCTCGCTATCCTTCCGCTTCTTCGGTCTCATCTCCCGTCTTTAACAGCCGCCGGCTCCGTCTCTGCTACCACCTTTTACGGCCGCTGCCCTCCGTCTCCCCCTGTCTCCTCTCTCGTTTTTCACAGCCTCCGCCTTTGCGTCCCTTCGCCTCTGCTTTCATCTTTTACAACCATCGTCGGTCACCCTCTGCATCCGCTCTCGTCCACACCCGCGTTCAAGAGTCAAGACACACCTCTTGTGGATTTCCTTCTAAATTATGAGATTCTATGATTTTATTTTATGTTTTATGTAATTTTTAATCTTGAACCTTTGGTTCTGGACTTATTTCTGTTTCAATGACACATTGTAATAGTAGTCGGTGTAAATACAAGAAACCTCAAAAATACCAAAAACCTAAAAAAAACTGAAAAATACACGAAATGACCCAAATACGACCTGAAATATTTGTATTTGCCATGTTTGTGGATAAACCTGATACATAATATGAAACCTGACATGTACAGGTTTGGGTATCTATATCCATACATACGAAAAAAGGGTCAGGTATGGGTTTGATACTTTAATACCCAAAAAACACAAAATACAAAACGCGAAACACGAGTTTAGATTGGATGAGTGAGACGATACTCTAAATTCTCAAAAATTTGAGGTGACCGAACATCCGGCGAGTGTGTCCGATTCGTTGATGAACTTTGAGTGCCCTCTCTGAGTTATTCCACTTTTGAAGTTTTTGTCTTGTGATCGAACTCTTCATCGATATTCAAGACGTCTATGTCATCTTATTTTCGTTTATATACTTCCATTTGTATTAAATAGCGATTCAAGATGGGAGTCATCATTTGTTATATGTCATTGTCTTTATTTAATACCAGAGAGGTTTTATAATTGTTCATAGATGTTTTATATAAATGTTGGATCATATGGAAGATTGTGGAAAAAAAGCACATAAAAATGATTTAAAAAATGCTTCAAATTTGTATAAAAACATGTAGGAAGGTTAATTGTAGAATAAAGTAAAACTTGGATTGGATGGGTGAGACAATACTATGAATTCTCTGAATCCTGAGGTGACCGAACATTCGGTGAGTGAGTCTGAATGTTTTATGATGAACTCTGAGTGCGATCACTGAATTCGGTCCAATTCTGAATTTTCTGTCTAATGACCAAGAGCTTCACTGAACGGTCGATGAAGTCATTTACCGAACGTTTGGCCTAGAAGTCGGTGATGAATTCTGAGTTACGACGTTCAAAAAATTTGAATCTAGCATTCGGTAATATTAACTGAACATTAGGTGACTCAGACAACATAATGTTTTTGCTATCTTTTGATGAAATGATACAACTAGGCACATCTTTTCAATCTTGAACGGTCATAAACTAAATTTGAAAGTTAAATTACACTAAAGGTGTCTTATTAACTTCTTTCTTATGAATTGAGGCCTATGAATACTAGGATCAAAAGGTTTTGAAGTCATACTATACCTTGGACATGTTTTGAAAGATACTTGAGATATATTTTTCTATATAGTTTAAAATGATTATTGAATAACTTTGAAAATCTGCACAATTTCTTCTTTGTCTGCTTCTTCTTCCTCTAGTATTAAACACTTCAAATAAATAAATTCAATCTTCTTCTTGTAGAGCAAACAAAAAGAAGAAGCCACTATTCCTGTGAGGTATTGGTAGAGGCAATTTTGTTTTAAATATAATAACTTGACTATTTCTTTGTTCTTTGTTTTATTTTCTTTATGTTTGGTTATCGTACAATTATAATTCTTTCCTACAATTCTGGGCATCAACAGAGAAATCCTATGGAAATTTGAGAATAACTTCTTTGACGTTTTCTTTCATTTTCTATGAACTTTAACTTATCCTTGTTAGTTTCATTATTAATTTATTATCTTCTACGTCCTTCAAAAACTAAACGTCCAACACTGAGAGAATTATAATTGCAGTACCCCATCAACAAATAAATATAATATACTTGATAAAGGATGAGTTTTGAGGCTAGGTTAGGCAAGATGATGAATTTGAAAACAGATTTGAAAAAAGGAGGCTTCAGCAAAAGCAAATAGCCAAGGACACAAGTCTTGGTAATCTTCTAGGAATGCTGGGGCGTGTGTGTGTGTGTGTTTTTTGGGTAGGGTGGGGCGGTGGGGTCGGGGAGGAGAATGATAAGAGGATGGATAAGTGGTGGAGGGACACTTGAATGGTGAGGTGTTGGTGAGGGTATAACCGTCAATTCACACTATAATTAATTGGACTTATTGAGACAGTTTCAAGTGTGATTCTATTTTGGTCTAAAACACAGGGGATCAAAAAGTCAGAGAAAAACTAGAAGTGGCCAAAGGGTAGTTTTGTATGAACACAGGGCGTATAAAGGTTATTTTCTCTACAAAAATTGATATTTTAACTAAGCATTAGAGATATCAACATGATGGGTTAAGTTCAGGTTTAATAAAACTTAAACCCGCCCCATTTCTAAAAACATACAACCCAACTCGACCTTAAATCTAAACGGGTTTTAAATTTTCACACACCCGTGCTTATCCAAAAAAAATATGTTTATAAACACATACACACGCGCACACACATATATGTATGTATATATACATAGACACACACATATATATGTATGTATGTATATGTAACATACATAAATACATATGCATACATATATAAACATACATGTGTATTCACACATAGATACACACACACACACACACACACACACACACACACACACACACACATATATATATATATATATATATATATATATATATATATATATATATATATATAGACACACACACCCACATATGTGTATTATTTTTGTTGTGATAGAGAGAGTTCAGATAATCAGCAGGTTTCTCTGTTAAATCCGCACTCGATCTCTTCTGCTACGGTTTCAAAATTTGTCATTAATACCCGACCCTTACCCAAACCTAATCCACTCTGAACGGATTAGAACGAGTCTGGTACCTACCGAGTTGGGTTAAATTGTCATCCCTACAAAGCATATGCACAAAACATTGTTGTTTAATGTCGCCAATATTTCCTCTACTGTTACACTCTCAGTTTGAAAACCATTATCACAAACAAAGTTAAAAAACACATTTAAAGACAAATTATCAAATTATGTCAACATAGTTTATTTGGAATTTTATCTTATATAATGTTATAATTACTTTGAGAAAATAGTATACCGAAATACTTTATCAGTTTACTGTTAAATTATGGTTTTTAAATTACGCTTTTAAACAACTCTGACAATATTCTAAGAACTAAAGTACGTATTCCTTAAGATAATTCGCAAGGACTGTTTTAGTTTCAAGCACCAAGCGATAGGTACATAAGATTTTTTTTTTTTTTGAGAACATGTACATAAGATTCAAGTTAGCATAATAGTTGACGTGCATAAGATTTTAAACATGTAAGTCTAGCTATGAAAACAATTAAATTATAGACTTTTTTTTATCACTAATCGTGTATATTTTAAAAGAAAATCTTCTTTTTTTAATTTCAAATCATGAAATAAATTATCAAGTAACTTCTCTTTAAATTATTACAAACTCGACATGAACAATCAGCTTACACACAAATGAACGTGTATTTCCTTACACACAAATGTAAACATAGTCTGACACTTTTTTTCTCATTTTCATTTTTTTTATGAGTGCTTCATTAATTAATAGATCTATTTTTCCATTATGTAAAAAGGTTGAACCCCAACCCAAAGATCTATTTTTTCCTTACTTGTATTGCCACGCTGTCGTTCCTCCGAGCCCTTCTCAAGTAGGCCTAACATCGGTTTGGATAAGAAGATGCAGAAAGTGAGACAAAGACTTCCAATCACGTGCTGACACGTGTACAATCAACTTTTTTTTTTAAAAACAAAAAATTTTAAATCTCTTCCTTTTTCGAACATGTGACAGCGCGTGATAGATGCCTCATATTTTACCTTATTTTCTGCCTCTCCTGATCTAAACCGGGCTAACATAACCGACTAAACCAAGCTACAAGTAGTCAACACCTCCTAAAAGGAAAAATATATAATAGTCAAAAATTATCTTTGACTCTGACTTCCTGTACCACACACGTCATATTACCAAAATTCTGCTGACATCACAAGCTAACGTGTTATGTAATCCTCATCCCTTAAGACGATTTCTTAGTTCCTTTTTAACAAATATTACGTAGATAATCTTTCTTAATTTTAGAATAATGATAGAATAAAATAAGATTCATTAAATTGGCTGCACTTCTTATATTGGAAGTAGCAGTTGATCGACACAGTTTGATGCAATTTTCATTATGGGTCATTGGAAAACAACGTATGTGTGTTTCTAACACATGAGTATGTGTACGTACATCTGATTCTTTATACCTGCTATAGACGAGAGACTCAAAGACAATATTGTAATGTTGTTGTTTAATCAAATTTGTGCTTTTCTCATATGGTTAATGAATAAATATTATGCACTGGGTTAATCAATCACATAAAAAATAATTGATATATGTCAAGATTGAACACACAAAGCAAAAGGTATACTTTCTATTATTATGGATTATTATGTTTTTTATTGATTGATTAGTAACTATAAATTTTACCTATTGGTCATTACAAAAGGTATATTCCCACAAAGTCGGCAACATTTACTTTTCTATGCAATGTATGAAAAGGGTTCTAGAGAAGCATGTTCTACCAATAATAGTTCACCAGTTTTTTTATACCAATAATAGTTTGCCTTTTTTTTTTTTTATCAATGAGAAGCTGACTTATTGTAGTTGATTTTATGTTCATGAGGTGGGGAACGGATTTATTCCACTGTATAATTCTGAAACTCAAACCTCAACTTAAACTGACATCTTTTTCGAGCTAAATTTATTGGTGGTTAATTTCCTCATAAACTCTATATATTCATCTGTTTTATTATGCATACACATGAAGTTCGATTCGTATCCAAACATTTTGTCACATTAACTACGAGTGACGGAATGTTTATAGTAATATATTAACATGAGCGATGATTATGGGATGAGAAGAAAGACGTTTCCGGTGTACTATACTCCTGCGTTTGTGCATGGTCTGGAAAGGGACTGGATCGTTTTGCAATTTGATGTACGTAACCTTACACTACACTTTTTGCAAGAGTATGTTTCTGCGTCTCGAATTTGTAACTTTAAAGTCACAAAACAGCAACTTTATCAGTTGATTCAATGCTAGCTCTTTATGTGATGAGAAGATATTGGGACTAAAAATATTGTGAGAGCGGAAATTCAAATGCAGTCACTGCTTTTTCAAGGTTACCCAATAATTTGGTTTTATTTTTGAAATTTTGGTCTTTCTCGGGCTTGACTTATAAGTATAATAAAACAATGACATAAGATGAAAAGTAGATCATGCAACTTTCGTCATTTGTCTTCTAGAGCTCCCAAAGTTATTAAACAACAACAATATTATCCTATTGCTTTAGAAGCTTCTGCTTATGGCGGAATATGAGAAGGTCGGATGTACGCAACCATACACATATTTTAGAAATACATAGATGTTGTTTCCTGATGACTCATAATGATACGTTTACTTCACAATATAAGAAGCGCAGTCAATTTATTGAGTCATTTTATTTTATTTCGAAGTCAAGAAAGAGTGTGTCCTTGACTCCATTTAAAATGAAAAATCAAAAAGTCATTAAGATATTTCTTTAATTATTTTGTCTCATTTCGTAGGTGTTTAGGATTTGTTTAGGGAAATCTCTAAACACACATGCTAACATTTATATCAAGTTTATACATGGCAAAACTTTCCAATTTATTCACCGCCATTTATGTAAATGCATCTTGGTTATTACGTATGAAAATATTATTGAACAATTGGTTTTTTTCCTCACATATCTAGAAGAAAACTTTACCATATAGTTATTTGTTTGTATAGTCATATACTTATTTCTCAAAGTGTTGGGGACAATCAATCCTGTACCAAGACGCAGTCGTACAATGTGTGCATATGAAACAGCAAAATAAAATAAATCAAACCCGGGGCGAGTCGAGGACTCTGTCCTTAAGACGTATTGCTCCGGTATACTGTGCCCAACCGGTGTGAGCAATCGTCTCCCAGGATACAACGGGTACCTGTTCAGTTGAGCGGCACTGCTGAACTTGAACTACTTCGAACCTTCGAATGTCCTGACTTCTCCCGGACGATATGCAAGACTCGGATGCTACGAACTTAGTATGCTATGAAAGCTTGGAAAAAATGTTGTGAATGAATGCACCCCTTTGCCCTCTTTATATAGGGGAGTCGGTTAGAGAACAAGGTACCGTGACCGTTGGATCAAAACCGAAGTTTGATTTAGACCGTTAGATTAAAACCTCCTATCTAGATTAGGAAGGTTTAATCTCAGCCTTTAGATCGAAGATAGATTAGCAGGTTTAAACCTGGAGCGTTAGATGGAAACCATATTCGGTTAAGCGGTTAAGACAGTTTAAATCTCGGCCGTTAGATCAAAGCTGCCTCCCCACCACCGTTAGATCAAAACAGGTTGATCTTATTTTAAACAGGAGGATAGTGTTAGTTTCAGATTTGAAACATAACCACTCAAACTGAAGAGATTCTGCACGCTGTTCGACATCGATCGATCACATCGATCGATCGATGTATACATTGATCGATCGATGTATCGATCGATGTACGTCAGAATCGTTCCTCACCTTTCTGTCCAACTTCGATCGATACATCGATCGATCGAAGTCAACATCGATCGATCGAAGTGATCGACTGATGTGAGACAGAAACATCGAAGCTCTCTGATCAACTTCGATCGATGACATCGATCGATCGAAGTGACATCGATCGATCGATGTCATCGATCGATGTCCGTCAGAAGCTCTTTTACACCACATGGACACATCCAACGTGATATTCCTCCATACGGGCCACTTTGAGCATTAATTTTACATTCACACAACATCGTAATTGAGTAATTCCACATCCTAAAATTAACTACTCGCCACGTAGATAATTAAGGATTCATTAGTTTTCGATTATCATTATCGGAAACTCATTAAGCTCAAAGTACGTTGCTCAACCAAGTTTTGCAACATTCATTAATGGGCCAAAGCCCAAATCTTCCAATCTCCAACGATGGGCCAAAGCCCAAACCTTAAATTCTCCAACAATCCCCCACATGAATGGAAATTAATGCAAATGCATATGCAGACTCTGAGGAGAAGTCAGACAAGAAAATATTGCATCAGAAGAGGTAGCTTCTGGCTTTGAGCCTTTCATAGTGATGTACCATCGGATTCACTCGGCCAAATAGTGACTTGATGTCTTGAACTAGTCAGCCTTTGTTGTGAACCAAGACAACGATACTCACACAATATTTCCTTTAACACCCTTTTGGTTCTCATGGTTGTGTTCGTTTTGGCCATGAACAACCTGGTTTCAGAAAGTGTTTTAGAGAAATCTTGCCTCCCAGACTTTCTCATAGAAGCGGCCCCACTTCACACTTACATAGGTGATTCCTATCAAGAGTATTCTGCCATACTCTACTTGACGCATCAAGATATAGGACATCATTAAAAGCCTTAGCTTACCCTACAATTCTCTGCAGACAGCACTTTTATCAGACGGAATGAGTAAGTGCTAACTGAATCTTCATAACTTAGTTGTCCCATTGAACCAAGATTCTAGGATCTCCAGTCAACAAGGTTGGGTTACCGTTACAAAGATTCATGCATTATGGGCTTCAGTCCCATTCCGTTTGTCAATCTTGACATCTGATCTCTAGGCAAACCTTTTGTAAGCGGATCCGCAAGATTCTCCATTGATTTTATATAATCTATGGAAATCACGCCATTAGAGATCAACTGCTTAATAGTGTTATGTCTTCGACGTATGTGTCGTGACTTACCATTATAGATGCTGCTTTGAGCACGTCCTATAGCTGACTAACTATCACAGTGTATGCTAATAGGAGCGATCGGCTTAGGCCAACACGGAATATCTTCCAGGAAATTCCGAAGCCACTCAGCCTCTTTCCCAGCTTTGTCCAATGCTATGAACTCAGCTTCCATAGTGGACCGAGCTATACAGGTTTGTTTTGTGGATTTCCACGACACAGCAGCACCACCAATAGTGAACACGTACCCACTGGTGGACTTCGAGTCCTTACTATCTGATATCCAATTTGCATCGCAGTATCCTTCCAACACTGCTGGATATCTCGTATAATGTAATCCAAGATACATTGTGTATTTCAGATACCTCATCACTCTGTTAAGAGCTTTCCAATGATCATCACTTGGATTACTGGTAAACCTGCTCAACTTGTTTACTGAACAAGCTAAGTCTGGTCTTGTACAATTCGTTATGTACATCAGACTCCCGATCACCTGAGAGTATTTCAACTGAGCTACAGGTTCGCCTCGATTCTTCCTTAAGTGTATACTTAAGTCAAGCGGGGTCTTTACCGGTTTCACATCCTCCATATTGAACCGTTTCAGGACTGATTCAATATAGTGTGTTTGTGACAGTATGAGTCCCTCAGTCACCCTAGAAATCTTAATTCCTAGAATAACATTGGCAACTCCCATGTCCTTCATATCGAAGTTCCTCGTCAACATCTTCTTTGTGTTTAAGATTATGTCCCGAGTACTTCCCATGATTAGCATGTCATCTACATAGAGACACACTATCACATAAGCATTTTGTGTGCTCTTAATATAGACACACTTGTCACACTCATTGATCTTGAAACCGTTAGCTAACATAGCTTGATCAAACTTCAAGTGCCACTGTTTGGGCGCTTGCTTAAGTCCATACAAGGATTTAACGAGTCTACAAACTTTAGACTCTTGTCCTGGAACCACAAACCCTTCGGGTTGTTCCATATAGATTTCTTCATCTAACTCACCATTCAGAAACGCAGTCTTTACATCCATCTGATGGATTTCCATGTTATAGACTGCAGCAACCGCAACTAGCACCCTTATAGAAGTGATCCTAGTCACTGGTGAGTAGGTGTCAAAAAAGTCAAAGCCTTCCTTCTGTCGATAACCTTTAGCTACCAACCTGGCTTTATACTTTTCAATAGACCCATCCTCTTTCAGTTTCTTCTTGAAAACCCACTTGCAACCAAGTGGTTTACTTCCAGGTGGAAGGTCAACCAACTCTTCCAAGTGTGATTTTGAAGAATTGAGTCTATTTCACTATTCACTGCTTCTTTCCAGAATGGAGCTTCTGGAGAAGACATAGCCTCGGAAAAGTTCCTTGGCTCATTTTCTACCATATAGGTTAGAAAATCCGGTCCAAACGAAGTTGGCATTCTGGCACGCTTGCTTTGACGAAGCTCCTCATCTTCTTGAGGAGTCGCCTCACGCATTCGCTTACCAAATCTTGTTTCTTCTTGAATTTTGTCTTTCCTCGGAAAGACATCTTCAAAGAACACTGCATTCCTTGACTCCATGACAACGTTTTCATGTATGTCAGGAATATCCGACTTGTGCACCAAGAACCGATATGCACTACTGTTAGTTGCATAACCGATGAATATGCAATCAACCGTTTTAGGCCCAATTTTCACCTGTCTTGGTCTCGGTACAGCAACCTTCGCCAGACACCCCCACACTTTCAAGTATTTGTAACTAGGCTTGTAGCCTTTCCAAAGCTCGAAAGGGGTTACATACATCTTCTTAGATGGAATTCTGTTTAAAATGACGTTGGCTGAGAGGATTGCTTCCCCCCACAAGTTCTGAGGTAAACCCGAACTTATCAACATAGCATTCATCATCTCTTTTAGAGTACGGTTCTTGCGTTCAGCAATACCATTCGATTGAGGTGAATATGGTGCAGTCGTTTGATGAATAATGCCATGTTCGGAACAGAATTCATTAAACGGTGTATCATATTCGCCACCTCTATCACTACGAATTGTTTTAATTCGTTTGCTAAGTTGATTCTCAACTTCATTTTTATAATCCTTGAAAGCATCAAGGGCCTCATCTTTGCTGCTTAGCAAATATACATAACAGTATCGTGTGCAATCGTCGATAAAAGTTACAAAATACTTTTTACCACCTCTCGTTTGCACAAATTTTAAATCACACACATCGGTATGAATTAAATTCAAAGGTTCAGTGTTCCTTTCTATTGAAGGAAATGACGCCTTTGCCATCTTCGCTTCAACACATATTTGACATTTTCCTTTATTATCAAAGTCCAGTTTGGGCAATAAGTCAAGATTACTCATTCGTTGTATTGAATTGTAATTAACATGTCCCAAACAAAAATGCCATAAACAAGAAGACTCAAGCATGTAAGCAGAAGAGGAAGCAATTTTATTAGCCTCTGCGGGCAAATCTCTTTTGGGTACAATAGTGATGACATTCAATTTAAACATCCTATTCGACAAGTACCCCTTCCCTAAATACATGCCATTTTTCGAAAGAATAACTTTATTGGACTCTAACACTAGTCTAAAACCATGCATGACTAGAAGAGATCCAGATACTAAATTCTTCCGAATATCAGGGACATGCAGCACATTCTGCAGAGTCAGATGCTTCCCTGATGTGAGCTTCAGAACAACTTTGCCCTCACCTTCGATCTTCGAGGAGGCCGAGTTTCCCATGTAAAGTTGCTCATTGTTCCCGGGCTGGTACTCCGTGAACATCTCTATGCTGGAGCAAACATGTCTAGTGGCGCCAGTATCAAGCCACCACTCACGTACGTTCCCCACAGCATTGCACTCTGAGACCACCGCACAGAGATTCAGATCATCCAATGCATCGACTATGTTCGCCTTAGCCTTGGTTTGCTTCTTCTTGGGCTTTCTGCATTCATTGCTGACATGCCCCTGAATGCCACAGTTGTAGCATTTCCCGGTGAACTTCTTGGCGATCTGCTTGCCTTTCTTGTTCACCCCGAGTTGGCCTTTCTTTTTCTTGGCCTCTGCAACATGGGCCTTAGCCTGACCAGAGCTAGATTGTGGCGCTCTTTCAGATCTACGATTGTCCTCCTCAATGCGGAGTCGAACAATTTGATCTTCCAATGTCATCTCCTTTCTCTTGTGTTTGAGATAGCTTCTGAATTTCCTCCACGAAAGAGGTAGCTTCTCAATCACTGCTGCCACAACGAAAGATTCACTGAGCAACATGCCCTCCTCTTCCATCTCGGCAACCAACGTCTGAAGTTCCTCAACTTGAGAAACAACAGTGTGAGAATCAGACATTTTGAAATCCAGGAATTTGCCGACAATAAATTTCTTAGTGCCGGCATCTTCCGTACGATATTTCTTTTCCAAAGCCTGCCACAAAGACTTTGCGGTCTTGTACGTACAGTACAAACCATACAAGGAGTTGTCCAAACAACTCAGAATATGGCTCAAACAAACATAATTGTTGAAGTTCCAACCTTCAACAAAATGTTGGTTTTGCATATTCTGGGCTTGGTCCTCCAACGGATCCACCATAGGCGGGTCCTCAGTCAGAAAGTTTGCCAATCCCACAGCAGTCAAGAAGAACAGCATCTTCTGCTGCCAGCGCTTGAAGAAGCTCCCACTGAACTTCTCCGGTTTCTCCACTTGGGCCACTGCAGGACCCTGCGCAGGAGGAGCATGTCTTGGCATCCCAGCAGTTGGTGCCATTGGAGCAGAGCTTTGAATGTCTGCACCATGAACGGAGCCTGAGCTTGCGTTCTCCATCAGATTACTGTTCAGTTGATCAAAACGAATAGATCAGAACAGAATCAGATTTAAGAAAGGAGTAGAAGTAGACTACAAATCAGTACAAAACTGCTTTTGCGCAAATTAAAAACGGTACAGAAATTAATTGAATTGAAATACGTCTTAAGATTGTTGGAGACAATCAATCCTGTACCAAGACGCAGTCGTACAATGTGTGCATATGAAATAGCAAAATAAAATAAAACCCGGGCGAGTCGAGGACTCTGTCCTTAAGACGTATTGCTCCGGTATACTGTGCCCAACCGGTGTGAGCAATCGTCTCCCAGGATACAACGGGTACCTGTTCAGTTGAGCGGCACTGCTGAACTTGAACTACTTCGAACCTTCGAATGTCCTGACTTCTCCCGGACGATATGCAAGACTCGGATGCTACGAACTTAGTATGCTATGAAAGCTTGGAAAAAATGTTGTGAATGAATGCACCCCTTTGCCCTCTTTATATAGGGGAGTCGGTTAGAGAACAAGGTACCGTGACCGTTGGATCAAAACCGAAGTTTGATTTAGACCGTTAGATTAAAACCTCCTATCTAGATTAGGAAGGTTTAATCTCAGCCTTTAGATCGAAGATAGATTAGCAGGTTTAAACCTGGAGCGTTAGATGGAAACCATATTCGGTTAAGCGGTTAAGACAGTTTAAATCTCGGCCGTTAGATCAAAGCTGCCTCCCCACCACCGTTAGATCAAAACAGGTTGATCTTATTTTAAACAGGAGGATAGTGTTAGTTTCAGATTTGAAACATAACCACTCAAACTGAAGAGATTCTGCACGCTGTTCGACATCGATCGATCACATCGATCGATCGATGTATACATTGATCGATCGATGTATCGATCGATGTACGTCAGAATTGTTCCTCACCTTTCTGTCCAACTTCGATCGATACATCGATCGATCGAAGTCAACATCGATCGATCGAAGTGATCGACTGATGTGAGACAGAAACATCGAAGCTCTCTGATCAACTTCGATCGATGACATCGATCGATCGAAGTGACATCGATCGATCGATGTCATCGATCGATGTCCGTCAGAAGCTCTTTTACACCACATGGACACATCTAACGTGATATTCCTCCATAAGGGTGACACGTCACCCATCCACAACATTTTCCATCCACTTTGAGCATTAATTTTACATTCACACAACATCGTAATTGAGTAATTCCACATCCTAAAATTAACTACTCGCCACGTAGATAATTAAGGATTCATTAGTTTTCGATTATCATTATCGGAAACTCATTAAGCTCAAAGTACGTTGCTCAACCAAGTTTTGCAACATTCATTAATGGGCCAAAGCCCAAATCTTCCAATCTCTAACGATGGGCCAAAGCCCAAACCTTAAATTCTCCAACACAAAGTTCGTTCCGGCTAACTTTATGAAATACTTTGTATTATAAAATATCTGTAATTTAACCTACAAGAGTTTACTGGCCGTTAAGCTGTCATCGTCGATGGTCACGACTGACTTATAATCCAGAAATAAGCGGTGAGGATTCATATAAACAATAATTCCTCCGTCTCAAAAAATATTATCTTTATTTATATTTTATTTTGTTTCAAAAATACTGTTTACATTCTAAAAATAGTTAGTATTAGTTGTCGAAGTTTCTATATTACCTCTTTAACAACAACATCAACCATATCCAGTGTATTTCAACGGTATCAAAAGCTACCGCTAGGGTCATAAGATGGTGAGAGGCATGCAAACAATACCATATCCTAATGGATAGAGAGTTTAATTCTGGTGAGACCCCTAAATCTATATGTACCTGCATAGTTACACTACTTATTCAATTAATACTTACATGATTTTTTTCTATTTTACCTTAAGTAATCAAGTAATAATAACTCACAAAAATTTGACTTTCTTAAATTGTGTTCAAATCAAACTAGAATAAGATTTTTTTAGGAGAGGGAGTAGTTATAATTTCCCCCAAAACGTAATTATAAATTTAATTCTAGAAGAAAGCAACCACTTAATTTCTTATGGAATTTAAACCTCATTTAAAAACAATGTTTAAATCGTTAATGTTATGGATATATTGGAATCTCAAGGATAAACATGATGTTGATATATATTGTAGAGATAAACATTATATTAGATGTGGATATCCAAAGTATTATATCTTTTGTATACCATCTATATCAGATTAGATATAGATATCCAAAGGGTTTGTCTAAGTTTATCTTCACTCCATGAGTCCTATAAATAGGACCACATATCATATATGAATGACACACTTTGAGATACAAATTTTTCTAATTTCTCTTTTCTCTTCTTTACTATATTCTTGCTTGAGCTTATAACACATTATCAGCACGAATTGCTCCAAAGAAACAAAAACAATTAGTCAAGAAAAGTATTAGAGAAAGAAGGGAAAGAGGGAGAACATCCTTAAAATTTCGCAGATGCTGCCAGCCTTGTGCAGGTCCGGGAAAACTGTATTTTATGAGCAATCCACCGATGGATCATCACCAAAGTTTGACAGATTACTCCTAACACATAAAGGTATGTTTGGAACGGTGAAGATGTGTTTATGACACTCCTAGGTCTGGCCGAAATAGTAATTTCTGAGACTGATTTTTCTGTCAAAATTTTTTCAGAATTATGACTTGTTCATTTGTTGCGTTTCTCTTGTTACCTATTTCAATCTTATATTCAAAATATTTATAAAAGAACTAATCTAGCATGAAGTCTAGATTGATTTTTGAAAGAAGAAGAATATTATATGGCTTGCAGCCATATGAATAAACTTTTATCATGCCCGAAGCATAAATTGTTAACATGCCTGAAGCATTAATTGTTCTCATGCCCGAAGCATGAATCGTTTCATCATTCCCAAAGCATGAATTGTCTAGAAGCATTAATTGTTATCATGCCTGAAGCATGAATTGTTCGACATGTCGAAAGCACAAATAGTCGACATGCCAGAAGCATGAGTAGTCGACATGCCGGAAGCATGAATAGTCAACATACTTGAAGCATGAATAGAGGATATGTCTGAAGCACAAATAATTGTCATGCTTGAAGCATGAGTAGTAGACATGCCCGAAGCATGTGCATGTTTAACTCGACTATCCTTAACTCGACTACGGATTATTCTATTGAGAACTCTAATTCACGAGAATAGCATTGGTTGTCCTTCCTTTTGAATATTACTCTGTCTATCTTTTGACATAATCTTTTGCAGAACACAAATTAATATGAAATCATTATATTATTTATTGTATCCAGAATGCCCATTTAGATTATGCATTATTTGAAGTATTTTGAGTGTTATATTAATCTGTTTTGGATATCAAGTTTATTTGAATTCAAATTTTGTTATTTATGATATTGATTGAACTCAAATCTTGAAGTGGTAAAACAAGCAAAAGCCTCAAGAAAATGCCAAGGCTATGAAAAATGGTGCACCGAATAAACGGACATGTTATTAATGTTGAGCCTAAGGCCAATGGTCCGTACTTGCCACCAAGTAATTTTCTTGATATTTATCAAGACATAGAAGGATGAAGGCAAGAGATAACTAGTGCATTTTGCCTAGGTTGGTAACATTACATTCATTAATATATGAATAGTGTTTCTTGAAGAAACTACATTGACTATTTCTGAGTTGATGTTCCAGAATTAATTTTGATATTAACATATCTACGGTGAATGATATGGACATATGTCTAGTTACAGTAGAATGACACACAACAGGCTCTAGAAGAGTTCTAATTGGCAAAAGCAAATGTTAGTGCAAATTCGAGTACTACGACATCGATTGAGGGCTCCAGAAGAGCAACCATTTTATTAACGGGTGATACATGTATTGGTTAATATGGCATCATTTCCCACCAAGTCGAAAGAAAACTATTGAGTTTAAAAGATATATGTCTTAATGGCGTTCATATTGAACCATGAATGAGCGGAATATGAAATTTTTATAGACAATGGTTCAAGCCAGAAGCTTGTTAAGAAAAACTCCTAATTTTCTCATCTGTATTGTATTATGCGACTATACATCCAGTCGAACGTAATATTATGGTGAACCAGAAGTTCCATAATCCAAAGTTATTTATGACATAATCGACTTGGTCACCCAGATAGAATAATGATACGTACAACTGTACAACACTCACACATGTAATCTTTACAGAACCAGAAGCTTCTAGAAACTCTTTCATGAACAAAAATATTATATTATCTGGTGATTGTGTGTGTCGCTCATGTGAGTTTTCTTCCGCAGAGAATAATAGCTTTTGCCTAGATTCTTGCTCATTTTATATACTTTGGAGCATGCATTCTCCAAATACTTTTACTGATTATTGTATGTCTTGAGATTGGCGTTGAGCATTCAGTTGCAAGTGTGCACACTTAGAATGGCCCAACAGTGTCATTTATTAAACATTTATAACTGACTGCTAGACGTTTGATTTTAAGGTCCAATTTTCCCACCTGAGCTTTGGGATATGCAATTATACATGCATCAGCATTGATTTAGTGAGCTAGTTTTCCCGCCGTTAGGGGGAGAGAAAGTGTTGGTTCCTGAAAAACGTCGTGAAATTTAATGGAACGTTCCTTCACTATCTCACCTTAACACACGAACAAATCAATGCGAGCAAGAAGTAAAATGATAACAAAATCCCACGTTTTGGCGATGAATACGCCGATTCGACTTGATGTCCCTGAAGGGCATGATAATGGTATACCAAAAACAAGTCTAAAACGTGGACACCTAGTTGGTGTAAAAGATAAAAGCCCTCGAAAGAGAATGATACAAATAATACTCCAGAAGAGAATACTCAATAAGATATTAGTTGTTCACAACTTGAAAGCGCTATAGAAATAAGAACTGATCAGTCTAAAAATCAATAAACAAGTTGCTCTGAAAGAAGCAAGTGAACACAATTATAAGAGAAAATTGGGATAGACAAATGATCATTATTGATCATGTATTGATTACGGGATTACATGTGAAGTTATGAATCAAGATCCTAAACCAATGTTAACTGAAAAGTGCCGACAGAGAAATCATTGGCCAAAATAGAAAGATGCAATCCAAACCCCTGAAAGGAAAGTCGAAAAGCATTTAGATCCGTAGTCGAAAACCCTGAAGGAAAAGTCGCATTCGCAAATTATTTGACCTGCAGTCAAACCCCTGAAGGGATCAAACATATTGGATATAAATGAGTTTTTTTACAAAGAACTAGGCTTGACTATAATGAAACATATCTCCGATTATTGATGCCATAACATTACAATATTCAGTCAGCCTAGCAGTCACTTAAACCTTGATATGCGGTTAATGAATGAAGCTACCGCTTATTCATATGAATTATAAGATGATGATATAAATTCCAGAAGGATTTAAATTGCCTGCAGCATGTAATCAAAGGATCAATAAACTATACTCAGTCAAATTATAGAAATCATTGTATGGATTAAAACAATCTGGCAGGATGTACATGTCGATGATCTAAATCTTGTTGGAACTCCTGAAGAACTTACTAAAACCTCTAGTTGTATCATGAAAGAGTTTGAGATGAAAAACTTAGAGAAGATCAAATGATCTCTCGGCCTACAGATCGAGCCTTGAGTAGTCATAGCGTAGTACGATCAAAAGACTAATTTCAACCACCAGAAGATAACGAAGAATTATTAGGTCTTGAAGTATCATATCTTAGTATTGCTGGTATTTTAAAGTATTTTGCGAATTTCGATACCATATATAGCATTTTCAGTGAATTTATTGAGAAAGTATAGTTCAGCACCAACACGAAGACATTGAATGATGTCAAACACATTTTTATCTTCTTGAAACACCATAGGGGTGTTTATACGACTCAAGGAAGGTAGCGCCACAATTAATGGGTAATGCTGATGCTGGCTCGCTTAAGGAAAGACCATATAATGGATATGTTTTGGTGCTGTCATATTACGGAGATGAGTGAAACAGACAGTAAAAACCATCTCTTCATCATCATAAGATTTTGGCGTTGCATGAAGCATGCTATGAATACATTTGGTTGAGGTTGATGATTTAGTATATCGAAGACGGCGATAACAATGTTTGAGGATAATGGAAGATGTGTATTGTTCAAGTTGAAAATGGCTACATCAAAGAATAACGAAGCATATATCACCAAAATTCTTCTACACTTATGACCTCGAGAAGAATGGTGATATTAATATCCAACAGATATAATTAAGCCAGAATTTTGCTGACTTGTTCACGAAAGCATTATTTAAGGAGATGGTCTACAACATTGGAATGCATCAACTCAAAGATCTCTTGCCAGCATCAGAGGGAGTGTGATTACTACATGCACACTGTACCCTTTTTTCTTCTTCCAAGTTTTTTATCCCACAGGGTTTTTCTTGGCAAGGTTTTAACGAGACAGTGTATCACAGTTACCAATTATTATGAATATGTACTCTTTTTCCTTCGAGAAGTTTTTATCCCACTGGGTTTTTCTTGGCAAGGTTTTAATGAGGCATATTTTATAAAGTTTGGATATCCAAGGGGGAGTGTTATGGATATATTGGAATCTCAAGGATAAACATGTTGTTGATATACATTGTAGAGATAGGCATTATATTAGATGTGGATATCCAAAGTGTTATATCGTTTATATACCATCTATATCAGATTAGATATAGATATCCAAAGGATTTGTCCAAGTTTATCTTCATTCCATGAGTCCTATAAATAGGACCACATATCATATATGAATGACACACCTTGAGATACAAAGTTCTCTAGTTTCTCTTTTCTCTTCTTTACTATATTCTTGTTTGAGTTTATAACCGTTAATATGTTTTTTTACATTATTAATATCACCTTAAACAGGAGCAGAGACTCACAGAGAGTGAGTCACGTGTGACTTAATTTGAGGTAGTGGTGAAGTAAAATAACGCAAGAAAAGGGAAAATTCCTTGGTAGTTTTATTTCAACATGATAAATGGGCAATGTTTTATTGCAAATTAACACAATAAACAATATCAGACATTAGAGATATGTAACACAAAAGCAACAATCATAATAGCCACAACTACTATGATGACTGTTTTAATATTGGAAGACTTTTCTTTATGTTTAATGAAATCTCTTTATTAGTACATATTGTGTTATCTATACAGGTACATAAAGAGACGGAGCTCTCAGTGGAAGCAAACTCTCTATCCCTTGGGATGGAGGTATTGTTTGCCTGCCTCTCACCTATTTAGAATCTAACAATAACTTTTGTTATTGTTGGGATATACTGGACATGATTGTTGTTGTTGTTTCTGCAGAGATATGTAGCTTCAGATGGAAATAAGCGGCTAATTAACAAGATATAAAAAGCACAAAATTTTAGTGAAACAAGTAACAGTTTAGAAAGTCGTCCACGAAACCGTATTCTGTCAAGGAAATAATTTAATCAATATGTTAAATAATTATGACTTGTCAACGGATTATATATAAATAAATCAAATATGAAAACGTTAGAGGTGTCGGAGTTGTTTTCTAAAACTTGATATAAACGTAGAACAAACTCTCTTTCAAACCTGAAGTAACTACACCTTAATCAGCTCTAAATTTTCTTACCGTGGATCTGACCTTACAACAACAACACCACTCATTGTCTTAGAGACTCCGTCTATGATAAAATATAGGAGGTTAGATGTACGCAACCGTACTTATGTGTTAAAAAGGTTGTTTTCCAATGACCCATAATGAAAATTGCGTCAAGCTGTATCGATCAACTAATACTTCACAATATAAGAAGTGCAGTCAATTTAGTAAGTCACTTTGTTTTATTCCATCATATTCCAACGTCAATAAAGAGTGTGTTCTTAATTCTATTGGAAATGAATCCCTACGGATCTGACCTTACTACAGTCATTTCCCGGATGAGATCCTAGGAGGCTAAAAGTGAGGCTTCTACTCACGCGTCGCCACGTGTACAAAAGCAAGGGGGTGCTGCAATTTTTTTTTAAAAAAAAAACTGATTTTCTACACGTGGCGACGCATGATTGGAGGCCTCACTTTTAGCCTCCTAGGATCTCATCCGGTCATTTCCATCTATGCTTATATAAATAATAATCTTTACAACTATAGAATAGAAATTCGACACGTGCCCACATTCAGATCATATAGCCATCAGTCGTATTTTCCTACCTTTATATATGAAACATACAAAAATAAATAGCCCTAAAAATGAAAGGATTTCACGACAATTTTATTTCACCATGACAAATTGGAAGTTTTTTTTATTGTAAATAAACAGAATAACCATAAGTAAAATTGGGAAATATGTAACTTTATACGAAGATTAGTGACTCATTAACAAGATATAACGGACAACATTTTTGGTGGAACAGACAAGAGTTCAGACCGTTCAATTCTCCAACCACCAAAATAGCCCAAAAATGTAAAGCAAGAAAGACATGCGATCATGTCATGATCTTGGCGTGATCCGTTAGAATTATAATTAAATTAAAGATGGTTAAGTATATTACGTAATCATCCTTTATGTGGGATTCACACAATCCAAACTAGTTCCTCTCTCAAGCACCTGAAATCAATGCACACACATGATCACACACATATATAGATCTCACAAGCGCACGAACACAATACATACATACATATATGTATATGTATATGTATGTATCTGTGTAGATACATGTAGAGATATAGTCTCACTGGAAGCAGCTTTGTGTCCGTATTGTTTGCCTGGCTCCCATACTCCCCAGACCCTAGCGATAGCTTTTGTTGTTGTTGAGATATGCTGAATATGATTGTTGTTGTTGTCAATATACGTAGATAGTTAAGTGGCTTTTTTTCCCGGATGAGATCTGAGGAGACAAAATATAAGGTAAAATATGAGGTCTCCAATCATGCAACGCCACGTGTACAAAAGGGCCCGCTATTTACTTTTTTTTCTTTTTAAAAAAACTCTTTTATACACGTGGCGTCGTGTGATTGGAGACCTCATATTTTGCCTCATATTTTACCTCCTCAGATCTCATCCGCTTTTTTCCACCTCTATATGTACCCCCCAAAAAAATGGCATGCTATATTAAAAGATGATAGTAATAACTAAAAGAAACTCTATAGCGTATACAAAGTACTATAAGAATCACAAAGATCTCCTGTTGAAGGTGTAAATTTGTGTTTCCTTTCACATCAATGAATAAAAAATACGGGAATAATAAATACACTTATTTTTTCACAAATTCACACTCTTTTTATTTTTACGCTATTGATTTTAATAATAAATAAAAGAATAATAAATACACATAATACTTTGTAACTATTACTCTTTTGTTGTATTTAGTATTGAATGAGGCTTTTTGGACAGATTCTACAAATATAAAATTTGTGAAAGATATCTTATTGATGCGTACGTTATTAACAATAAAATCTTTTTACCTTTTTTTTTCTTTTATTCGTCTTCATCTAATTAGTTCATGATGAAATAAATAAGACGATGAATTGTGTTAAATTAATTTAACTTTCTCCCAAGTGAATTTTTCTTCCCTTCATATAATTTTTCAACTTCTCCGTGGAATGAAATTTTATATCCTTGCCAAACAACAACAATGTCATATTGTCTAAGAAACTACCGTCTATAGCGAGGTATAAGGGGTCAGATATTTCACGCACAGGTTGTTTCACGATGAGTCATAATGAAAATTACGTCAATCTGTGTCGATCAACTGCTACTTCACAATATAACAAGCGCAGAATATTTAACGCACAATATAAAAATCTCAGAACATTAAACAACACAGAACATTTAGTGCCACCAACCTACTCTCTAATAAGTGTCTTAATCTAATCAAGTCATGAATCATAAATCATATGAAAACAAATGAATACTTTTTCTTTCATTTAATGATCAAAAGAACATAAAATCCCTCAAAATATTGGGAATTAGTATAAAAATTCGTCTGTTTCATTAAATATCTCGCCTTAAGTCATGTCTAATAGAAATTTGCCATGTATATTAATTTTGAAATAATAACTGAATACATATAAAATAATCTTATCTGAAGAATCAAAGAACGTGATGGCAACTCATTTGGCCGTGAATTACATTAAAATGGTGCCAATGTACCCTAAGGCATGGCATCTACAGGTTTCGAAGCTAAATTAGCCCTTTATGCACCGGATTGTCTCCGCGTCAGACACTTAACGCTGAACTGACCTGACTGATTTTGACCGAGCTGACCTTTGTTATTGAAACTGAGCTTATCTCCTGATCTCGGTCAAACTGACCTTTGTTACTGAAGCTGAGCTAATCTACTGGGACTGACCATCAGGCTTGACTACTGTGGCTGATCTGACCTGACCAAGCTGAACACATGGATTGGATAGAGATTGAGAATATCTAATATCTGATCCTTCATAATTATCTAATATCTGTGATTAATTTGATTCGTGTCTATCATTATCATAACTTGTAGATTTGTGTACTATCTTAATTGATAGTGATTAGATTAGATTAGATATAAATTTATCTTTTTAGGTCCAATTGTATTTCTATAAATTGATCTACTGAAATACATAAAGAAAGGGGCAGATTGGAAGCACCAAACATTATTTTACACGGACAAAGTGAAAAAAAAAAGAAAAAAAAGTTAAATCAGCTAGCCAGTTTTGTTAAGTTACGCTTCACTCATTGAAAAACTGTTTCTAATGTACTAGACTTTCGCGTTTGTGTAGAGTATGAAGAAAGACTAGATCGCTTCGCGATTTAATGTACGCATACTTGCTCTACACTTTGTGCAAAAAATTGTTTCCACGGCTTGAACCCGTAACCTCAAGGTTACGAAGCAGCAACATCACTATTTGTTCCAAGGCCTGTCCTCACGCTTCACTCACTGAGACTTAGACTATTCATTATAAATTTTATAATATAAATAAATATATATAAGAATCGAGTTACTAGATTTAGCCAAATGAAATAATTATATAACATTTGGTTTTGGTACATGTATGTGTTTGTCTTAACAATTGTGATTAAATAATGAGCATTAAAAAGTTAATATAGTTATTGTTATCCGACTAATCAATAAATAACTAATGATATAATTTTTTCCGTGACTAACCTAAATGTACTCCGATAAAAAGACGTTCTCAATGCACTAGGCTTCTGTGTTTGCGTAAGATTCGGAGAGAAACCGGATCGCTTCGCGATTTGATGTACGCAGCCTTACCTTACACTTTTTTTGTGCAAGATACTGTTTCAAAGGTTCGAACATGTGACCTCACAAAACTACAACCTTACCAGTTGCTCCAAGACTCGTCTTCTTAAATATAATCCGATGTTATTATGTATTGTGTATTGCGGAGTGGTCACCCTTGATTAGGAAACAGTTCCACATCGAGCAGGGCACACACAACTGTATTTTAGCATTTTGTCAACCAAATCTTCAGTCTTTATATCTAGAAAGTCTATTTTGTTTTTATATGTTGAGTGATTTATATATGTTTGCATGTTGGAAAAAAGAAACGACCGCGAATATGATAGATTGGTCCGGTCACTTCTAAAATAATTATCAAATTTGTCAGCTGGATTTAGAAGTAAAAAATGTATGAAAAGGATATTATTTTTTTAGTAAAAACTATGTCATTTAGTTTATTGGCGTAAGTAAATACAATTAGGAATATGCTCCAAATACGTTATCTTTTTTAACTTTTACTGTTCGTCCTCTGGCAAAAGAGGTCTTAGCTTTATTCCTCTCCAGTTTTAAGCGGATGGGATCCTCTCACCACGTAGTAACTCACCGCGCGGTGGCTCACTGCACTCCCCACCACGTGACACGTGGCAACAGGGAAGGATGGTGAGACTGAATGAGAGTTACACTCATCCGCCTCACCACCCCTTTCTGCTGCCACGTGTCGCGCGGTGACGCATACGGTGAGGGAGGATATGTGAGAGGATCTGAACCCAATTTTAAGACCCACTAGTAGAGTTTTCTTCCTTGTTTAGGATGTGACCTTTTTCACCGTACATAAAATATTTATGTAAATAGTAGTAAAATACCTTCAAAAAAAAAGTAAAATTCGATATATGATACGGTATTTTAATTGTAATCTTATTGTCGATATAAACAAAAGAAACTACAAAGAGGTATAAACCAAGGTATAAGATATCATCAATCTGGTTTTTGTTTTTGTTTTTCTTGCATATCATCAACACTTTTATTTTCATTAGACAAATATATATTTATAAGTGTTGGAAAATTACTTAAAATTACTCTAAATCTTGTGATCCAACCTTGTATAATGTTATGTGACCTATTGATACGAGATTCTGTGAAGTTTGAAGTGTTTTATGAACAACGGAAGGAAATGGGAACGTTATAAACACATGAAGTGCCTAATGTAGACGTTCGAAGTGTTCTGGAACAATTCTAGAACACTTCGAACGCCTAGTATAGGCGTTCGAAGTGACATGAAGCGCCTAATGTAGGCGTTCGAAGTGTTCCAGGAAGTATCCAGATTACTTCGAACGCTTACATAAGGCGCTTGAAGTGTTGCGTCATTTCATAAAAGATGCAACTTCTGCATCAAATGACATCTCTTTTTATTTTGAACGTCCATGGGTGATCCTAGGAGGGAAAAGTCTGCAGAAAAGGGTCCTTTGAACTGGTTGTTTGTGAACTCAAAGCCTATAAATAGTAGGCTTTGCTTGTAAGGAAAGTCGTTGATTAAGGACGGTAATTAAGGATGATTACAAATCAACATAATTGAGAGGAATAAATGTAAATCAATCAATGTAAATGTGATTGATTAGTGATTGATTGTTTCCTAGTATAGGAAAGTCATTGTACCTATATAAAGACATAAACGTGGATGAATGAAAGCATCAAACAATTTGATCGAATTTGTTCAATATGGTATCAGAGCCCTTATATGAACCATTGCCCAAATAGAACGAGGTTCTCATCATCTACCATAGCCTTACGTGGACGGATGGGGGACCAAACACCTCTCTCAGGCATGTCTGGCACTGCCGAAGAAGCAACCAGCCAAAACCAAACATACAGCCTTACCCAAGTTCTTGAACTTATCCGAAACTTATCACCCAAAAATGATTCTGCTGAAATTCTCTCTGGACAGATTCCCAATCTGGCAGAGAAACTCAATGATCGAAACTATTCAATTTGGGCCAGAAAAATGAGCTTGGCTCTGGATGGGAGAGGCAAGCTCACACATATCACAGCCCCTCCCTCATCAACAGAAGATCCGAAATACATCAAATGGCGTCAAGTCGACTCGACAGTAATCACTTGGATCCTAGAGAACATTGACGCAGATTTGGTAAATCAATACATAGATTTCCCAACTGCGTGGGATCTATGGAAAGGAATCGCAGCGACGTACGGAGCATGGAAGGATTCTCTTCAGATTTATAACCTCATAGTCCGAGCAAACAGTCTCCGACAAGGGACTCAGTCACTAGAACGAATATACAGCCAGTTACAGGCTGTATGGAAAGAAATCGACTAGAGGCAGCCAAATCCGATAGAGTGGCCATCAGATGTGACAAAATACAATCAGATACAGCAGACCAACAGACTGTATCAATTCTTGCAAGCTGTGAATGAGGAGTATGACGCAGAGAAAAGAGATATACTAAAAGAGGAGCCCCTACCATCGGTTGAAGAGGCCTATTCTCAGATTCGCAGAGAAGCCAACAGAAGGAATATCATGCAAGGAGAAGGAGGGAATGGACCATCATCGGGGGGAAACCCCTCAGGGATCGGAAGTGGCTTGGCCACAAAGGGTGTTCCACGAAAAAACACCTAGAAACCAGATCTGCGATCAGAGCCATCATAGCAGGGAGGAGCTCCGGCTCAGTCCTTTCGCAGAGAAGAAGATAAATCCCATCTACGGTGTACTTACTGCGGAGGGACGAAGCACACAGCAGAAGGATGCTTCAAACTCATCGGCTACCCTGATTGGTGGCCAGACAGTCGGAAGCGAGGCAAGAAAGGGGTCGCTGGAGCCACTATAGGAAGCACGGAGGCCATCAGTGGAGCTCCGGCGAACATGCAGCCCTCATTCGCCGCCATTGCAGAAGAGGTAACAGAGGAGGAAGATGGAACGAGTAAGAGCAAAAAGGAAAAGGCAGGCGCAATAAAAGAAGCGGCTGCTGGTCAGAGGTTGGGGGTTGAAAAGGGTTTTAAAACCCTTTCAACCCCAAAAGGACCATTATACCCTTTTATGTCTAAAATAATGTATACGGGTCCGCATAAGAATACCGGAAAAAAGGCCCAGTGGCTTTTTGATTGTAGCGCTACGGATACAATGACGTATGACCCATCGGATTTTCAAAGTTTGGAATGTTCAAAAAAAATCACTAATCCAAACTGCTAACGGTTGGCAATCTCCAGTTGAGGGATCTGGAACTGTTAATATTTCTCCCACTCTCCGCTTGTCTAATTGCCTCTACGTTCCCACTTTATCACATAAACTGTTGTCCATAAGCCATGTTACCAAAGAATTACATTGCACCGTACTAATATATCCCTCTTTCTGTCTCTTGCAGGATATTCGGACGGAGAAAATTCTTGGGTGTGGTTCTGAGCATAATGGACTTTACTTTGTTGATGAAGTGGACCAACATGGGGCGGCAGCGCTTGCTCACGGGACTATTGACAGGCAGGCATGGCTATGGCATCGCCGTCTGGGTCATCCCTTCTTGGGGTATCTTAAACGTCTTTTTCCTCAGCTATTTCCTGAAAATTTTCAGTTTTCTTGTGATACATGCATATTAGCAAAAAGCCATCAAACAAATGTTTCCATTAAATAATACATGAAAACATATTCCTTTTTCATTGATACATTCTGATGTCTGGGGCCCATCTCCATCACCGAGTCCAAATGGTTATACATATTTTCTACTGTTTATTGATGATTGTACCCGCATGACATGGGTATACTTTCTCAAACATAAATCTGAAGTGTTTGAGAAATTTACAACATTTTATAACCTTGTACGTACACAATATCAGTCCCAAATACAGATCCTTCGCTCTGACAATGGGGGAGAATACATAAATACCTGAATGCAACAATTCTTTCAAACACATGGATTAATCCACCAAACCACCTGCTCCGATACTCCACAACAAAATGGGGTATCTGAACGGAAAAATCGATTCATCTTGGAAATTACCCGTGCTCTCATTCTTGAATCACATGTCCCAAAATTTTATTGGCCTGAAGCAGTTGCTACAGCCGTCTATCTTATGAATCGACTCCCCACAAAAATTCTTAACTTTCAGACTCCACTAGATACGCTCACCAAACACATCCGAAACACTATCTCTCACACCCCGTGTCTTTGGATGCACGGTTTATGTACATATACCTAAAACCCATCGACATAAACTTCAACCTTGTGCAGTCAAATGTGTATTCCTCGGTTATGGTGTCAATAAAAAGGGGTATCGTTATTATGATCCAGTCACCCAGCGCATCTATACCACTATGGACTGTGACTTCGTAGAATCTGAGTACTATTTTCACACCCAATCCAGCCGTCAGGGGGAGACATCAAGAGGTGACTCGCTAGATTGGCTCCTTAGTCCTGTACTGCCTGCGACGGTCCCAACAAAGAAAGTAGGCCAAACCAACGGTCCGCATTCAGAAAACAGGGGACAGTTCATGACCTCAGTACCAGACTCAGAATCGACACCGTCCGAATCTCCTCTTGAGGTTAGTACTCCTCCACTTGATACTCTACCTGCTGATACTGATATTGCCACTGACGTTTCTGAGCAGCCTGTGGTAGACAGATACACCCTTCCACCAAGACGCAATCGTGGAGTCCCACCGGTAAGATATGAGCCCGAATATCAACCTCGGAATTCTAGATATCATGTGTCTAATTTGGTCAGGGGGAGATTATCTGCATTAGCAAGATGTTTCGCCACCTCTATACAAAGCACAGAGATACCGCAGAATGTGGAGGAAGCACAAAAATACCCAAAGTGGAGACAGGTCATGCAAGACGAAATGGATGCACTGGAAAAGAATGGAACCTCAGAAAAATGTGAACTCCAGCCAGGAAAGAAACCCGTAGGGTGCCGATGGGTGTTCACAATAAAATATCGTTCAGATGGGACTATCGAGAGATACAAAGCAAGACTCGTCGCAAAAGGGTACACACAAACATATGGTGTAGATTACTCAGAGACGTTTTCTCCGGTAGCCAAGATAGACACGATCCGAGTATTGTTCTCAGTAGCAGTAAATCAAGATTGGCCGCTATACCAGTTTGATGTGAAAAATGCCTTTCTTCACGGAGATCTGCAGGAGGAAGTATATATGGAGGCTCCCCCAGGATTCACTTCAGGGTTCAAACAGAGCGAGGGATGTAGACTGAGAAAAGCTTTGTACGGACTTAAGCAATCTCCAAGGGCATGGTTTGGCAGGTTCACAAAAGCTAAGAAAGAAACAGGGTATCGACAAAGCAACTCGGATCACACGCTTTTTCTCAAAAGGAGTTAGGGAAAGATCACGTGCCTTTTCATCTACGTGGACGACATAATTATTACAGGAAATGATAATGACGAGATAACCCAACTACGAAACAGATTGTTCCGGGAGTTTGAGATGAAGGATTTGGGGCAACTAAAATACTTCCTGGGGATTGAGGTATTTAGATCGAGAAAGGGGATATTCATTTGTCAGCGGAAATATATACTGGATCTATTGACAGAGACATGATTGCTAGACTGCAAACCCGTAGTAACACCGATAGTTGTAAATCACGGTCTACAAACTATCAAAGGGGAAGCTAATGTTGATCAAGGATAGTATCAAAGGCTGGTAGGAAAGCTTATTTATCTCTCGCACACCAGGCCGGATATAGCTTATGCGGTGGGAGTAGTTAGCCAGTTCATGCATTATCCTCAGAAGGCGCACATGGAGGCTGCTCTCAGGATAGTGAAATACTTGAAGGGATAGGTAGAACGAGGAATATTGTTCCAGAAGCATGGCCATCTAGAAGTTCAAGTATACACTGATGCTGACTGGGCTGGCAACCCAAACGACAGGAGATCTACATCAGGCTACTTTACTCTGGTTGGCGGGAACCTTGTTACCTGGAAGAGCAAGAAACAAAAGGTGGTAGCATTATCCAGTGCTGAAGCTGAATTCAGAGGAATTGCACGAGGGCTAGCAGAAGTGTTATGGATAAGAAAGTTGCTCACAGAAATGGGTTCTTACCGAAAGGAGTGTGTCAAATCAAATGTGATAACAATGATGCTATCAGTATATCCGAGAATCCTGTACAACATGATCGTACGAAACATGTAGAGGTGGACCGACATTTCATCAAGGAAAAACTCGAGGAAGGGGTGATTGACTTTCAATACACACCATCAGAAGAACAATTGGCGGATATTTTAACCAAAGCAGTTCCAGCAGGAGTCTTCCATGGAGTATTAGGCAAGTTGAGCATTGGTGACCCACTGACTCAACTTGAGGGGGAGTGTAATGAAAGTCGTTGATTAGGGACAGTAATTAAGGATGATTACAAATCAATATAATTGAGAGGAATAAATGTAAATCAATCAATATAAATGTGATTGATTAGTGATTGATTGTTTCCTAGTATAGGAAAGTCATTGTACCTATATAAAGACATAAACGTGGATGAATGAAAGCATCAAACAATTTGATCGAATTTGTTCAATATTGCTATCTTCAATATATACATAAATTTTTTTTTTTCAAAACTTGTGTAAAATCTCTGCAACACTCTTCTTCTTCCATCCTTCATTATCATTCATTTCTATAAACAAGTTCAATCTCTCTCTCTTAGAGCAAAAAAAAAGGAAGAAATTCGTTATATCCTGGGAAGCATTTGCTTGAAGTATACCTTGCTCTTCGGTTAGTCAAAATTGCTTTAAGGACGGTGACAATCCGTCACGTCTCGACTGTTCTATATTTTTGAGTTGTCATTATTCCCTGTAATTTTTTCTAACAATACGTACCGGTCGTAATATTTCAAGTATGAATTTTGGAATAAGGTCTCGTTGCCCCGCCACCGCATGAGAATCATTTATGTATTTCGTCTGTTTTAAAAATAATGTTACAGTTTGATTTTTTAATATCATACGTATCCTCATGTCATGTTTGGGCAAAAGGAGCATTACCATTTTACAGAGCGTGTTGAGTAAAAAAGAAATGCGTGCTTCAAAATAGTAACGATAACGGTTCACATGCATATCTATTTGATATCTTGCTACAATTTACAAAAGACAAAAAAAAAAGGAGAGAATTTGATTGGACATGGAATAGCAGATTTATAACGTATATAAACTGTTAAGTGCTATTATAGGATACCTGTGTTTAAGCAAATAAAAACAACACCTAAAGATTTAATGCTGCATACTTTCAACATACTATAGTAATACCATTATCATTTTAATAAATTAGAAAATCACATCTACTTATATAATTAATAGTCATAGTAGTAAGGATGGTGTTAGACATTTATGGTAATATCAGTCTTCTTATACCATAATTAAGGATACAAATGGGCTAAGTGGTCTCTTAATCAATCGAGTTCGATTTAGATTCTTGATCGACTAGTCTGGGTTGATAAAACTCGGCTTGAATACTAGCAACCCAATTTTCAACGTATATTGAGCATATTATCTATTATTTGATTTTGCATTAGTATTTTCTTTTATATAAACAATAAATTAAACATGATAATTCATAATAACTGGAATGATTATAAGTTTTTTATACATATAAAAAGTAACACCAATTTGACAATATATTTAAAAATGAATGTGTATATTGCACCTATGATTTTCAAAAGCTATAATTTTGCTTGAGAGTTTAACTCAATTTCAAAAAGGCTTGAATCTGAGCTTAAGCTCAAAAAAACATATAAAGCTCATATTCGAGTTTCAAGAAAATTATGAATGATAAACTATATATAAGCGTAGTGAGTTGGGTTTTTCTTTCTATTTGGTAGGTAATATTGATGAAACTATCGCGAGGGTTATAAACTTATGGGAAACAATTTGAACAAATAACCTTAAATCTTTTTTTACTAAACCCTAGTCGAATTTTTTTATCGTGTCATAATACCCCAAATCAAAATCCCTCCTCTCCTCTTTGGACTAAACAAAGACATTTTTTAGGGTTGATATAGTTGAGCTTTACTTGTTTTTAATCTGTTTTCCTAGCCTCTTTTACCAAATACTATTTGAGGAATTAGCATTGTTTGTCATTCGAATGAAAGTCGTATCTCTATTGGTGTCATCTATATAGGTATATACAGAGTATGACGTCTCACTGGAAGCAAACTTTCTATCCTTTAGAATAGAAGTATTGTTTACCTACCTCTGATCTTCTCCAGACTCTATCGATAGCTTTTGCTGTCGTTGTGAGTGTATGTGTTATTGTGTTGTATAAGTGGCCGTTTTATTGAAGAAACAAAGAGACAGAAGAAAATATTAGTATCTCACCTGCAGTTGATGCAACAACTATAGAAACTTTGATTTTGAAATATTTAAAAAATAATCGACTCAATAATAAATGTTTAATTTGACCTAAATCATTTACAGCCCTAGTGATTTTCGTAGCAATGATCATGCTGATTGAACTAAACCATTGAGGTCCTATTCTTACATTTGATTCCAATCGGTACTCTGGAGATGTAACGTTTGTTACACATACTTTACCGCTTTAAAAATATTGTCATAATTTGACTTGATGTTTAAAATGAATTATACTAAAGTTAAACCGTGACAATTTTTAAGATAGAGGATGTACAATGATGAAGCCGGATCTTCACCAAGGGTCTAGATGACCTCAAAATAGCTTCGTCAGTTAATGTGAAAGGTTTGTCAACTGGAATTGAAAAAATGTGTAGCTGGAATAGCGCCAAATACCCTGCACAAAGTAGCACAGGTCAGAGGTCCCGGGGGGATGGCCCCGGAAAAACCCCTCTGACGCTCAAGTCAGTTTGGGTCATATCTCACTGAGATTATAATGTAAAGGGTGAGGTAGGAATTTCTCACTGTATTTGCCGAAGAGCAGGATGTATGTATGTGTTGTCCAGTCTCATCTTTCCTTTGTCTTGGTCCCCTTATCTTTATAGATCTTTTTCCCAATCTGAAACTCTGTTGATAGCTTGGAGAAGACGCTTTGTTTAGGGAGAGAGCCTAAGGCATGATAGGTCTGCTGATGTGATCAATAGGTCGACTGATGTGATTAATAGGTCGACTGATGTGACCAATAGGCCGATCTGGTTGATGTAACTGATAGACTGGCTGTTGTGACCTTGGCGTGTTTAGGAAGACCGAACAGCTGTAGTTGATATATTGGAGAAATATCTCCGTTTGAGGGTCCCTCGAAGTATGGGTTCATTTTGCTGTGGTACACAGCTGTCTTCTGCTGAAGTGCACGAGCTGCTGTGGTACACAGCTGAGCCTTGCCGAAGTGCATGGCTTAGTATTGCCTAGATGAAGTAGTCCGAAGTGCAGTATTTAAACATATACTGAAGTTAATGCCGAGGTGCAAACCTTGATAGATTCTTCGATGTTATAAGGGTGTCATATTGCCCTACTGAGGTGCTGCTGAGGCCGGACAACCATTCTTAAGCACTAACCCGCTGAACTGCAATACTGGGCTATTGGGATTAAACCGCTGACTGTTATTGACTAACTGACGATCCGGTTATGGCTTATCATACAACAATAATAAATGCCCAAGAATATTTTTGTGCTTGTAGATTAAGAATTCAATTTGAGAACATTTTACTAAGTGAATTATATATGAAAGAAAAGAAAAATACATTATTGTATTGAAAGGTATTGAAGCATTGTATTTAAGATCTGCAACAAAACCAGTGTTCCTTGTCCCGAGCTATCTAGTGGACAATAAATAAATTGTGCACATATTTTTGTATTTTAAGTACAGCCACGTATTTCTTATTTACATTTTATTTGATAGGAGATAGATAAATAATGAGAAAACACAATCATTGGTTTATGTATCAGATCAATAGATGTGGTAAGGTTGTGATCCTAAAGTTACGTGTTCGAGTCACGGAAACAGTTTTTTGCACCAAAAAATGCAGGGTAAGATTGCATACACCAGATCGCGAAACGATCCAACCTCTCTCTAGACTCTACGTAAACACGAGATTCTAATATAACGAGAACGCCCTTTAACGTAATGGATGAGGTAGTTAAGCTTAACTTTTATAACAATAAGACCGACGAAAAGTTAATGGCTGGATTGCTAATTGTTTATGTACAAAAAGAAAAATCACACGACATAAGGACAACACACACCAGAAGACTACTGTTCATTTATCAAGACCTGAGAATTCCACCTGACATTTTTTTTTTCATAGTTTGATTTGCAATTATCTTTAAAAAAGGTTTAACTCCAACCCAAAAGGCACCCACTGCTCCAGTTCCAAAGAGCTGTGTGGATGATGTATATCAGGAATCCAGCAGCCTCCTAGATTAGGTGAGATCTTACACAGTTGCCCACACAAGGTGCCCACCATAAACCAGGCTTTTGGCCTGGCAGCAGAGGAATACCCATACTGTGCGCGTCCCTGTATTCGAATTCATGACCTCTTGTTGCCAATCTCCAACCCGAGTACCAAATGGACTATGCCCTGGGGCGATTTGCAATTATCTTTATTGTTATATTTGGTTGTCATCGCTTTGGCTGCAAACGTTGAAATAACTGGTAAGGTTGATGCTTTGTGATCTTGAGATCACAGATTCGAGCCGCAAAAACAGTCTTTTCCACAAAAAAGTGCAGGGTAGACTGCGTACATCAGATCACAAAACGATCCGATCTCTTTTCGGACCTTATAGAAATGCGGGAGCCTATTACACCGAGAACGTCTTTTGTATTTGTTTGTCATGGGAAGCAGTTTGGATTCTAGTTGAATTTCTGGAGGCTGTCATCACTTTGATTGTATTGTCGAAGCAAGTTTATTGTGAAGGTTGGGGAAGAAATAGTAGTTATCGATTGATGTATATGACAATCAATTTAAATCTGAATTAGCTTCTTTTAAAATGACTTTGTCACTTGATAAATGTCTTGGTTGAAAATTTATTTATTGAAAATGAGGTTTATTTGTTTCTCTGCTACGCAAACATTAACCCAACCATTTACTCACATTATCTGGGCTTTGAAAATATCATTCTCTGGAGATTAAAATTACTACTCAAACTGTTTATTTAAACGAACATATTTAATTGTTCAAACTCAGTTTGTTTAACTCATGAACAACATTAACGAGCCGAACACCGTAAACGAACGGTTCCACTTACCGAGTTCGAACAGAAAAAGTGGTTCAAACTCGGTTCATTAACCTTTTATCCCAGTCGAGCTCGAGCCAAACGAGTCGAACAACCGAACGGCTTGGTTCATTTACAGCATAATTTAGATTAATTTAGCCTCTTCCCAAAAACTACCGACCTTTTTTTTCCCTTCAACCAAGTTGAGAAGGAGACACGCTCAGTCAACTCTGAAGTCTCCGCAGTAGCTTTCAAACGATCCCTTGAAATCAAGTTGGCACTATTTTTTCACTATATATTATACCTTTGTTTTACTGTCACATGATACCAAGACACCTATATACAATTTTCTCTCACAAGAAGGTGGGCTAAGAAAAAAAAATTCAAGAAAAATGGTGTTTGCTGATATAGGAGGAGGAGGTGGTGGTGGTAGACTAGGAAAAATGGGTAATAGCTTCCCTATCCAAGTCCTCATCGGCCGGTGGTTCATGGTGTTCGCCACCACCCTCATAATGTCCGCCGCCGGCGCAACCTACATGTTCGGTCTTTATTCCAACGACATCAAGAACTCCCTTGGATATGACCAAACCACCCTCAACTTACTTAGCTTTTTCAAAGACTTAGGAGCCAACGTCGGCGTCCTTTCCGGCCTAATCAACGAGGTCACCCCCCCTTGGGTTGTCCTATCCATTGGGGCTGTCCTAAATTTCTTTGGTTATTTCATGATTTGGCTTGCAGTTACCAAAAAAACAGCCACCCCTCATGTTTGGCTAATGTGTTTGTACATTTGTATTGGTGCAAATTCACAATCTTTTGCCAATACCGGAGCTCTTGTCACGTGTGTCAAGAACTTCCCCAAGAGCCGTGGCGCTGTTCTCGGGCTTTTGAAGGGATTTGTTGGGCTTAGTGGTGCGATTTTAACTCAGGTTTATCATGCTGTCTATGCTAATGACTCGAAGTCTTTGATTTTGCTCATTGGTTGGCTTCCGGCAGCGATTTCGTTCGCTTTTTTGAGAACTATAAGGATTATGAAGGTCGTTAGAGTGGCTCATGAGCTTAAGGTTTTCTATAGATTTCTTTATGTTTCACTTGGGCTCGCGGGTTTTCTTATGATTTTGATCATACTCCAAAAAAGGCTTCAGTTTACACAAAGTGAATATTGTGTTAGTGCTGCTGCTGTTGTGGTCTTGCTGGCTTTACCACTTGTTATTGTTGTCAAAGAAGAATTGTATCTCGTGAGGAAAAAGAAAGAAGCTTTGGAAGATGTTTCGGAGGTGAGAATTGTTACTGAGAAGCCTAACCTCGAGGCTTCTCAGTCTGCTGCGGTGGAGAAGCCGTCGGATTTGGCTTCAGGGTCCTCTGTTTCGCAGCAAGAAACAGAGGACACTAAAGCCTCTTGCTGGACAACATGTTTCCAGCCACCGGACAGAGGCGAAGACTACACGATTCTTCAAGCCCTTTTCAGCATAGACATGCTAATCCTGTTTTTCGCCACAATCTGTGGCGTTGGAGGAACATTGACAGCAATTGACAACTTGGGACAAATCGGTACTTCATTTGGCTATCCAAAGAAAAGCATTAGCACATTTGTTTCATTAGTAAGCATATGGAATTACCTCGGACGTGTGGTGGCCGGATTCTTGTCGGAACATTTCTTGACAAAATACAAATTCCCTCGTCCTCTAATGCTCACAATTACACTCATCATATCATGCATTGGTCATCTCCTCATAGCATTTAATGTCCCAAATGGCCTGTATGTTGCATCAGTGATCATAGGCTTTTGCTTTGGTGCACAATGGCCATTGCTTTTTGCTATCATTTCTGAAATCTTTGGCCTCAAATATTATTCTACACTCTACAATTTTGGTTCTGTGGCAAGCCCAATTGGATCATACATTCTAAATGTTCGAGTGGTGGGACATTTGTATGATAAGGAAGCACATAAACAATTGCAAGCATCAGGGCAGCACAGACATGCTGGTCAGGAGTTAAATTGTGTCGGATCGAATTGCTTCAGGTTGTCTTTTTTTATAATTACTGCAGTTACAGTTTTCGGAGCGATTGTTTCGGTGATTTTAGTGTTGAGGACTAGAAGTTTTTACAAAGGTGATATTTACAAGAAGTTCAGAGAAGAAGCTCAGAAGGCTGAGACAGAAATGGCGATTTCGTCGGCCGGTGGCGGCAATGGCGTTGTGCTAACTAACATCAAGGCTTAGATGATTATATTAGAAGATAGAAACAGAGAAACAAGAAACAGAGAGGGGGAGATAGAAGAAATTAGTAGTTGTCCGAGGACAGTGTTATTTCTATTGGCCATTGTAAGTAAATCTTGCATGTGCTTTTGTAGCATTTATCCTTTGTTGTAATGAATGTTATGAAATCTACTACGAATTTGTATATCACATTTGTGAATGTCACTTGCTTCCCCGTTATAGACGGGAGGCTCTAAGACAATGAGGTAATGTTGTTGTTGCATGTCACTTGCTTCCCTTTTTCCTCCCCGCCCCCTGTATTCTGTGTTCTATTGAAGAGAAAGGAGACCTCTAAGTACATTATGTGTAACACGCGTCTTATATCAGAAAAATGATTAGCAATATATGATATATAAGTGTGTATGTATAAAGATAATTAAATATATACAAGTAATGCTCCAGAATTTGAGAAGTCAACTGATGATAGTGTATGAGTGCTAGTATCTAAACTTAATTGAGAGTAATAAGTATCAATCAAGAGACAATGTCTGAAAAATTAACACAACACGACATCAACATTACTCCATTACTTTAGAGTCTCTCGTATGTGACGGATATGAGAGGTGTACACAACTATATCCATGAACGTTCGTCCTATGTTCAAATCAAATTTCAGGTTCTCTATGTTTAAAAATATTTAGACTTAGAAACGGTTATAGTTTCTCGCGTAAGCATAATTAAAAGGTAGGTATATCTTCATATTGCTAGGCAAGTTGATTTACGTGTAGAGTTGTATTTTAAAATTGAAGACAACCTTCGACTTATGTAACTACACTTATCCTCCACCTCGGCATTAATTTTGCATCTAAGGAATGCAAATGGTGGACTTGTTATATTCAAGTTACTTTTACAATATAAAAGTGTAGAATGATGTTGCATAACTCAGATCGCAAGCGATCCATCTCCTCCGGATAACGGTGTTAACAAATTGAGCCGAACCGAATATTATGTTTTCGAATTCAGATTTGTTTCGTTAACGAACTGTTTGACTCGGCTTGTTTGCTGTAACGAGCTTCAATTGTTGTTCGAATTCAGCTCGAAAATACTATAACTCTTTAAACGAGTTCATAACAGTTTGGCTCATTTTATAAACGAATCTAATTAAGTGTTCGAACTCGTCTCGTTTAAGCAAGATTAACGAACGAACTCGAACCAAATATGAATCGAACTTGAACTATATGTGAACTGTTTGGTTCGCATAACATCCCCGGACCCTACGTAAGTACGGAAGGCTAGTGTATCAGGAATGTGTTTTTTAACAATATGAAGAAAGTAGCCATTGATATGCTGCTCTTCTTGTGGCATTTGCAGTTCATCTTCTTAATTATGGCTCCACATGAGACTGTGGTAGATACTTCATCAATGCTATCTCTTTTATTCTTACATTTTATTTTTGAATTTTAGTGAACAGATATAGACAACTGTTTTTGTTGACATATTCAATCTCTTTCAAATATGTGACAAATATGCCATTTGTCTTATTTTATTTTCTGTGTATTTAGTCATATGTTATGTCAAATTGGTTTGTTATTGTGATTCTTTTTTGGTTGTTCTTTGTACCAAATTAACTCTCTTACCACACACAGGCTTGGATAAAATTTTTTGTAAGAGATGAAAAGACCAAAGCTAAAATAGCAACTGGTCATCACGTGATTGTTCGACAATTGGACATTGTTTAATTGTATTAAATTTTTTGACAGGTAGTTTTGAATTCCTCGTGTTTGTTTTGCCGATTATATTAATGATAATGGTTGAAACTTGGGTTTATATGAGATGAGACGCATATTCATTTAAAATTTTAAGGTGATATCATTCTCATATAACCCATACATTTTTCTTAAATTAAACGATGTGAGACTATATACTCAATACACGTCCTCAAGTGACAACATGTCTTGACATACACACACGCTTTAGTATCTGCTCTCAATCACAAACCACAAGCCAGAGATAAACATCTGGACTTGGTGAGGGAAGACAATAAATGTCCAACCATGGGCAAGGCAAGGTATGTGTCCATATTTTAAACCTGTTTTGATACTATATTGAAACTTAGACTTACATGAGTTTAGGCCTATATCCACTCAAAACCTGAAGGTAATGAGTCATTTTCATATAACCCACATATTTTTTTCAAAGTGCGCGATTTGAGACTATATTCTCAATAATACTGACTTCTCTATAATTTTTCATTAGAAGTTTTAATTTAGTTTTATTTTTGAAACTTTTTTTCATCAATAAAAAAATAATATTTGTGAAACCCAATTACCTTGTATTGAAGATAGGATTACAATGATTAAAATATGTCATATTTAATTTCTTAAATTATTTCTGTACTCCAGTTTATTCGAATTTCGATGACAGAGATTAGGGGTGCAAACGAATCGAACCTTAACGAATATTTTAAAATTAAGGTTCGATTCGAAAATATTTTCTGAGGCTCGGATTCGAGTTCGAATTCGTGACGAACCTTAAATTCAGCTCGTATTCGGATTTGATAAGTTTTAGTAAAAAATCAGTTCAGTTCAAAGCTCGATTATGATTCGTTATAGTTATTCGATTCGCAAACTCAGATTGATTCGTGAGCTCGAATTCGATTCGTGAATAACAATATTACAATTCTCTTGTAACGCAGCAACTCATTCAAATAAAACAGCAAAGCAAAATTTCCATTTTAGCAGAACCGAATCGAGCCATGAATCGAGCCTTCGATAAGTTCATTCTCGAGGCTTCGTCGAATTATCGAACCGAATAATAACTAGTTCGAATTCGATTCGTTAAATATTTCGAACTCAAAGTATGATTCGAATTCGTATTCGAGTTTGCTAAATTCGAATCGAATTCTTAACGAATTGAACCCGAATGATTCGCTAAAGGCTCGGTTCGTTTGCACCCCTAACAGAGATCCAACTCGGGTTGTTAAGCGAAGCGATATTTTGATTCATATTTGGTTCGAGTTTGCTCGTTAATTTTACTTAAATGGGCTGAATTTGAACAACTATTTGGATTCGTTTAGTCAAACAAGCCAAACTGTTCGCGAACTGTTTTCCTCGTTTAAATAATTATAGTGTTATCGAGGCAAACTCAAACCAATTTTAAAGCTAGTTTAGCTAAACGAACCGATAGTCAGTTTAGCTAAACGAATCCGAATTCGAAAATCTAGTATTCGGCTCGAATCAGTTCGTTAACATCTCTAGATCCAACCATAATTTTGATGAGATAGATGCTTTAGATTAATGAATACACTCCAAACGTATTAAGTCAAATTAATTAAGTAATGCCTATAAGCGCCCTTAAATGGATACATTTGTCACAGACATTAATCATCGAGTAATTCGAGGAAATTTTTCATAGTATTTCTTGCTAAAAGTCGTTAATGTTTTTCTTTTCTTTTCTTCATCAATTTGTTTTTACTTTTTCTTTGAATATGATCCATTATATGTTCCTAATACTGAAATTTCTCTATTTTTATGGGGAAAAAATACCATCGAATATTAAAGTGCAAATATGTCAACACTGCGTACAATCTGCTTTTGGCCCAAATTCGAAACTTTTTATTCACAATGGAAAACATCGCAGGCCTGCCCAAAGAGTGTACCCGACACTTTTACAATCATCAAAATAAGACCAATTTACATTAGTAAATGCACTACATTAACTCTTCCCCAACCCCTTAGACCTTCCAGATTTTTCAGCCACCTAGCCATTATCGAAGACATAATTGCTATTCAACTCTCCACCGCCAGCATTCAATAGCTTGCTCACATCCCATTGCACCTTCTTGGTGAATTCTGCAGTTCTTGGAAAAATTTCTTCCCTTCCATGTTTCCACGCGTTCCTCCACCACCATGCGCCCATTACCGTCTGCCGGAACACATACCTCCATATGTGAGTATCATCTTCTTTGCTGCCTTTTAGTTGCAAATTTTGATCAATCCATTCTGTGATATTGCAGGTCCTAAAGAACGTTTGATGCTTCTCAGCTCCGATAAGGCTACGCCAGATTTTCCTGATCCACATGCAGTCTTTTAGTGCATACATGTTCATTTCTTCTTTTCTTTGACAGATTTCGCAAGTAGGTGATTCTGCGGTCCTCCTTGTGTAAAGAAATTTGTTTGTCAAAAGTCTATTCGTTCTTCTTTGCCAGAGTAGCGAATTTCCACTTTGTGGGCCTTTTAGTCTCCAGATCCTCCTCCATTTGGCTTTATCATCAGTCTGCGGAGGAGCATCTTGTATCTCGTAGATGTCCTGAAGGGCCAATTTTGTCCTCCTCTGCCCCCAATAGTTGTTAGTGTTTGGTGCAATCCTATCTTGCTCATCCATATTCTCCCTACCACACCCTTGTTGTAGTAGTTGCATGACACTCTTAATGGTTCTCCAGATGTGGGAGGTATTTTGTTTGGAACTGCTAGATTCCAGGGGATGTCCATATTTCGCAAAGAGAACCCTCGCCCAGAGCCCGTCCTTCTCCTTAATCATCCTCCATCCCAGTTTTACATGTAGCGCTTTGTTTGTGTCCTTAAGGCTCCTCAATCCCAGACCTTCGTCTTGCTTAGGCTGGCAAATCTGCTTCCAGGCAACTGGGTTCATGCCGCGATTTTCCTGCGCATGTCCCCACAAGAAATGTCTGTTCATTCTTTCCAATTCTTTAATTGTCTCCGTCGGTAATTTGGCTACTTGCATATAGTAGCTAGGTATAGTATTCGTGACCGATTGAATAAGCACGAGCCTCGCTGGCTTTGACATCACTTTCGCTTTCCACGCTGTAAGCTTAGTTCTAACTTTATCAATAAGTGATTGGAAGGTTGACTTGCTAACCCGTCCATGTAGAATAGGCATGCCAAGATATTTCCCGAAATCCCTCGCAGTTTATATTCCCACAATCTGGCATAGTTTTCTTTGATTCGGTTTTCAGTATTCAGGGAATAGAACACTTTTGACTTTTGCACATTCACCTTTTGCCCCGACCATTCGCAGAATTTTGCAAGTGTTTCTTGCATCACTCTTGCATGTTCTTCATTCGCTTCCCCAAATAAAATGAGGTCATCAACATACATAAGATGCGTAATCCTTGGGCCGCTTCTAAAAAATTTCACAGGTTTCCAATCCCTATTATCCACTTTCTGTTCAATTAGTTGTCCGAGGACTTTCATCCCAAGGACAAAAAGATATGGAGCAAGCGGGTCGCCCTGCCTTAATCCTTTAGTTGGTTGAATTTCATCTAGTTTTTCTCCATTCCAGATTACATTCATTTTGTATCTCTCCAGCAGCAATTTATTAGGTCCACCAGCTGTTCTTTTAGGCCTAGTTGAACTAGTATTTTTCTCAGAAAGCTCTATTCCATCCGATCATACGCCTTTCCTAGGTCCAGTTTAACAACCATATAACGTCTCTTCCCTTTTTTCTGTTTGAATGTAGGTATCATTTCTTGTATAAGGACAACATTATCAATGCCTTTGCTTCTGGGAACGAAACTGCACTAATTCTCTTTGATAAGTTGTGGCAGGACGTATTTGATTCGGTTCGCCAAAATCTTAGAGATCTCTTTCACCAGTACGTTACATAATGAGATAGGACTGAATTGTGCAATTGTTTCGGGGTGGTCCTGCTTAGGTATAAGTGATATTAGGACTTTGTTAGCTTTTGTATCAACCTTCCATTCCTGGAAGGCTTGTTTGATGAATTCTTCCATCTGGGGATGAATTACCCCCCAAAATCTCTCGAAGAATACCTGTGGAAAACCATCCGGCTTGGTGCTTTAAAGTCACCCATATCAAAATTGCCCGTTCAATCTCCGCCTCCATAACATCCCTATTGATTGCTTGAATTTCACATTCTGTTAGTTTTGTGAAGTTTAGGTTAGCGGGACTCATCCTTCCTTTAATATCTGATGTGCACAAGACTCTATAGAACTCGTTCATTGTTTGTTTCAGTCTCTTTTGATCCGTTGTCCACTCCCCATCCTCAAGTTTTAACTGTTCGATTCTACTCCTTCGCCTTCGGATTATTGCAGTGAGATGGAAGTATCTCGTATTTCTCTCTCCCTCCATAAGCCATTTCAAATTAGCCCTTTGGAACCAGAAAGCTTCCTCTTGGCTTAGAATTCTGTCAAATTCCTCCATAAGTTTCTTCTCCAGCTCTTGCAGAAAACATGAATTCGTTCTCGTCAGTCCCTGTTGTATTCCTTCTAAACGTGCTAAGCATCTCACCTTTCATTACTTTAGATTCCCAAAGACCTCTCTTGCTTTAGATTCCCGAAGACCTCTCTGTGCTATATTTCAACTTTCTCACTAAAACTTTTCCATGCTTCATCAATAGGTTTATCACTTTCCCAACTGGTCTCCATAAACTCCTGAAATTTTTCATGTTCCAGCCATGCCAGTTGGAACTTGAAACTCTTACTTCCATCCCTCGGTTCCTTCGGTACTGTGCTCAGGCAAATGAGATGGTGATCAGAATATGTCCTATTCATATGCTGAACTTGCGCTTCCGTGAACTTTATTTGTCATTCCTTGTTAGCCCACACACGATCAATCCGTTCCTTGATATTTTCGGACCTTCTCTCGAGTTTCTCCAAGTGTATGTAGGACCAATAAAACCTAGATCAAGTACCTGGCATTTTTTTTTATCATCTTCCTCAGTTCTGAGTTGTATTTGTTCCCTACAACTCTCCCTCCCATTTTATCCTTTTGTTCCAATACCTCGTTACAATCCCTTATCACGCACCATGGTAGAGAGAAATTAGTACCTATCTCCCTTAGATATTGCCAGAGTTTATCTTTGTCACCTTGTGAACTGCTCGCATATACCACTGTGAGTATCCAATCCACCTTGTTTGCTTTGGTCACCACTACATTAAGAAACTGTTTGCTACAATTTAAGTATTCCAGTTGGACACGTGATTCATCCCAAAAGCATCAGATCCCTCCACTATACCCTTCTGCTTCAACCGCAATAAACTTAGTGAAATAGAAGTGTTGGAGAATTTTCTTCGCTCTATGATTCTTCGATCTAGTTTCTAGAAGACATAGCACATCGGGCTTATATGTATAAATTATCTCTTTTAGGTGTTTGTTGAAACGGGGGAACATACCCCTTACAGTTCCACGTGATGCACTTCATTAAGAATACTTTTGGTTTTTTGTCTGCAGGTCTTCTTGCATCTCTTCAGTCTCCTCTGTCTGCTCTTCCTTCTCCAGGTCCACTGGTGGAATCCTATCCATAGAATAATGGAATGTTAAGAATTGGGTCTCTGCTGTAATACTATAATTCTCATTATTTACGTCATCCGGCGGGTGTTCTTTGATATTTGTGTCTTTTTGTGTCAGGAGGTCGCTTCTTTGTGCTGGGGACTGACCTTGAACTTTTTGGTTTTGGTTTAGTGGTGAGTAATCGGGGTATGTTGTGATCTTTGTTTAGGTTTTGATCTGTGTGTTGACTAAGTTTGTATTATGTTCAGTCGGTACAATCGTAAAGGTGGGTTCGGTTTGGGGTTGTTAAAGGTTGCTTTGTACTTGGTTTGGGTTATGGTTTTCTTGGGTGGTTTCTTTCCCAATTGGATGGGTTAGTTTTGTTTTTGTTTTCTGTTTGATTGGAATTCCTCCCCTCCGCTGCTTAGGCCCATATGTGCTCAGTTGGCCTTTTTGTACTTTTGTTGGTTGGGCCTGTGCTATAAATTGTTGGGCTTCTTAGAATGTTTTGGTCAATTCCTCCATATCAATGGGGATCTGGAGGGAGTCCTCCCCATCTTGTTACAGTATATCAAATCTGGATCCTGATATGTTGTCCTCTCTTTGCATTAATTTTGGTGCTGGCGTGGCTTGTCCTTTTTTCTGAGTTTCCTGGCTTTGCTGTACTATCCCTGTAGTATTTCTGTCAGCCTTTCTATCTTTTCCCTGCATTCTACCATAAGTCCGGCGACCTGAATCTTGCCCACTTTCCGGTGAGCTTCCTGTTGGGACCCGTCTTCTCCGATTATTAATCGCCAGTAACCACGGCCCAAATGGCTTCTCTGGTGTGGGGGTTTGCACCTCCTTTCCCCTTTCTATGCTCTCCTATCTACCATCTGCTCTCCCAACTTTTCAGAGCACTCTTCCTCCTTGTGACCATATTTGCCATAGTTGAAGTAGATGGCATGCAAACCCTCATATTCCACCTTCTGCAATCGACTTTTAGGTCCTTTCAACTTAACTTGCGGTATCAGTTTCTTGGATAAGTCCAGCTCGACACATACTCTAGCATACCTACCACGTGTAGCCTTTAGTGTGTTGTCATCCACTTTGATAGAGCTCCTAACCATATTTCCCATTTCCTACAGTAGATCTTTGTTAAAAAAACTCAACAGGGAGATTAGATAGCCTAATCCAGGCCACGGTGTTGGAGATCTGGGTTTTAGCTTGCTCAAAGTACGGTTGCCATTTAGATATGGTTAAATAGTGGCCCATAACTATCCAAGGCCATTTTTCAAGCACCTGATAGTAATCTTCTCTCTTATAGAATCTCACCATGAAGTAATTTTCTTCAAGATCCGTTAGTTCAAATCTTTTTTTCAGCTGCCATAGATCTTGCAATCTGTCTAATAGCACCTTGTAGCTAATGGTTTTGCCTAGAAGCTTTATGATTAGAGCCTTCTTCCACGGTCTCCATAACCGCAGGCACATTTGGTTATCAATTTCTACTTCTGGCCATTCTGACCGTTGTTCTTCCACATCTAGTGTTTCCAGGTACATTTGTTCTAGCAGATCTGTTTCCCAGTAGTTAGGCGTGTTAACGAACCGAGCCGAACCGAATACTAAGTTTTCGAACTCGAATTCGTTTAGCTAAACGAATAGTTCGGCTCGGTTCGTTTAGCTAAACGAACTTTAAAATTGGTTCGAGTTCGGCTCGATAACCTTATAACTGTTTAAACGAGCCGAACTGTTCGCGAACAGTTTGGCTCGTTTAACTAAACGAACTCGAATACCTATTCGAATTCGGCTTGTTAACAAATAATTAACGAACGAATATGAACCGAACTCGAATAGTTCGCGAACAGCTCGGTTTGTTTAACACCCCTACCAGTAGTCATCCTCTTCCTCCCCACAGTATACTTGTCCTTTTATCGTCACATTGTTCAGCACACATATAAAACTCCTGGTTTTCCAAGGGTTCAGATTTTCTTCTCCCATCATCAGGTTCCCATTCTGGTCGCGTTTGTTCTTTTTGACACTTTGAAAGAGTTGGTCTCGCTCCTCCGTTGAGGGTTCCGGCCATGGAGGAGACATCTGGGTTCTTGAACTCTTAGGTCGGTTTTAGAGAGAAGTGAGTTTTTTCTTTTACTGCTTTTCCAGCATATGAATATGTTACGTTTTTCTCCAAAGTCCAAAATACTAGGTAACAAATATCAAAGACCAGTCAGTTTTGGCCTAAAAGATTGAGATATTACAAAATAAAGAGAATAATATATCATATCTGTCCTCCAATCACGCGTCGCCACATGTATAAAAGCATTTCTTTTATATAAAAAAATATAGTATTCCTTTCTTTAAAAAACTGCTTTTGTACACGTGACGACGCGTGATTATAAACCTCATAATTTATCTCATTTTAGTCTTCCTAGAGATAATTGATAAACCAATCTTTTCATGATTTTATCAATTAAATTAAACGACAAATGAATATGCCAAAATCGATAGAATAAATTACTACTCACAAAATAAAACTGAAGATGCTCGTTGATTCTCAAAGAGTAGCTAAAGGCCGAAAAAGTTCTATGATAACATATGTTTGAGTCGTGTCCTTTTTTCAAGCCCGAATCTGTACCTACTGTTGTCCAAACAAACCCACGGTCGACAATTGGCTTGTGAGTTGGCAATAGAAGTAGTTTCTAGGGTGTTTTATTGGGTTAATTGCACCTGGTATTCATTGTTTTCCACGAAGTTTTAAGTAGCATCTAATGTTTCATGAAACACACTTGGCATCCAGACTTATAGGGTTAATAGACACCTGGTATCCTGCAACCGGGAAAGCACCTGCTATAGGCGGTTTTTAGCATTTTTCCTTTTAATTTTAACCTTTTAAGTCATTGGCGGCAAATAGTTTTCAACCATGGTTAAAGCATCACTCCCTCCTTTATACCAACCGAACCTCCCTCCAAAATTGACATAAACTCAAATCATTCTTCCCCAATTCTTCAATCCTCCCTCCAAAATTGACATAATCCAAATCATTCTTCCCCAATTCTTCTACACATCTCCTGCCTGCAATTGAAGAAGAGTAGAATTGGGCATGTCTTCAGCGGGGTCAAGCTACAGGCGGCGGGTCGATAATGACCTGTGCTTTATATGTTCTCCTTTCTACTATTTTTTATAGGATGATTCCTCATAAGACGAAGCGTGGTGCTGCTGCCCTTGCTCGTCTGAAGGTCTACGAGGGAGTTCCACCCCCATTTGACAAGATAAAGAGGATGGTGATTCCTGATGCTCGAACGCCTATGCTGTTCCTTTTCTCCATCCTAAGATGATTGGACCCCTTTATCTTTTTCAGTAGACTAAAGAAAGATGGTTTTCTGTTTGGATTTTCTTCCTTTTTTATTTTTTAATGAACGTGTACAGAACATTCTTTACTTGACCTTGTAGTTGTCAGCTTGGGCTCTGTTGCCTATGTATGTCTTTTGATGTTTTGTTTAATGCAGGAGCTCGAAAAAAAGAGGAAAGAAAGAGCTCAGGTAACATACGAAAGAAAGAAGCAGCTGACAAAGCTCATAGTTAAGGCAGAGAAGGTAGCTGAAGAAAAGCTGGGTTCTCAGCTTGAAGTTATTGCTTCTATTAAGTATTGATGTTTATTTTTTCCTAGAATAAGAGTAATTGTTTTATGTTCTGTACTTGTGTACAGCAAAGTTTATCTGCATCTAGTTATTTTCATCTCCTTATTATGGTTGAGCCAATGCGTGTGCCTGCAGAGTTGATTTTCCTTGTTTTTCTTTTCCGCAGCAGTTGTTGTTCCTGCCCCCCCCCCCCCCAAAAAAAATATTTGGTTCTTTGGCTTAAAAAAGAGAAGTTGCTCAGATTTACAAAAGTTGTGTAGACAATAAATGAGAAACCTGAAATACATAGCTTTAACCATGGTTGAAAACTATTTGACGCCAATGACTTAAAAGGTTAAAATTAAAAGGAAAAATGATAAAAACCGCCTATAGCAGGTGCTTTCCCGGTTGCAGGATACCAGGTGTCTATTAACCCTATAAGTCTGGATGCCAAGTGTGTTTCATGAAACATTGGATGCTACTTAAAACTTCGTGGAAAACAATGGATACCAGGTGCAATTAACCCGTGTTTTATTGGAACAAAAGATCAAATCTTTGATTTCGGAAGTTTTAACTCTTCTAGTCCTATAGAACTTTGTAGATGATACAAATCAGAAGTTCATCAGCTTCCTATATTGGTAAAGTGTTAAAACCCACACAAGGAGCCAATTACAAACCAGATCTGTAATATTTCATCCAATTGGGGCGGAGGCCTTTGACCATTCAGGTCCAGATAGCAGTGTTGCTTTCACTCTGCGCGTGTTCTGTTTGAATATGTGACCTTTAAGACAATTTTCCAACTCAAGTATCAATTGAACTATGTCAGGGAGGCTTTTAGTGTATCTTCAATGTAGTAGATGATACATATAGAGCCGGAGGTCTCACTGGAAGCAGACTCTCTATCCATTGGGATGGAGGTATTGTTTGTCTGCCTTTCACTCTCTCCAGACCCTAGCGATAGCTTTTGCTGTCGCTGGGATATAATGAGTATGATTGTTAGTTGTTGTTCAATGTAGTAGATAACAGAGTACGTTATTTTTAAGTGTATTGTAAGATTTGGACACAGAAACTAAGAAATTTAGTTTCTAAATAATAAAATCTTCCACTTTAATATTATTAATTCTATAGTTAAAATAAATACTTTCTTCTCTCATAATATATAAGTTTACTTTGACTTTTTAATATAGTATAATTTATACTATGTTAAAATACTAAATTGGACTTATATTTTAAGACGGAGATATTACATAGCTAGTAAAGACCAAGAGAATATTAAGAAAACTAATATGTTTTAAAAGTATTGGTCTACTTTCTAATTTAGATTGTCTCAAAAATTTTATCAATTTACAAAAGTAGAAGTATATTAATAATTGAAGCTCCGATAATATCTTTGTCATCATCATTGCAATTATTGTATTAAAGAGATAATGTTTTAACAGGAAGGATAAAATAGTTATATAATAGTAAACTGCTTTGAGAATATTGTTTTAAATTATTTTTTCAATGCCAAATCAACTATTTATCACTTGAATTTTAGAAGTAAATGCTATTTTACTGAGAATGAGTTAAATTTTTGAGACCGCGTACCAAAGAATGAACAGAGTATACAGAGATGCTGTGTATATTTATCCCGTTAAAAGTTGCCAGCTGTGTCCGGCAAACTAATTTACAACGCACTTTCCCATATGGAGTTTCGCCCATGCCCATATGGAGTTTTCCACGGCTATTTTAATCCAAACATATCTATTTTTCGGGATGGGATCATCTCATCCGTTTATCCTCCATCTCTCTTTCCATCGTCCATCACGTGGAAATAAGTGGATTGATGAGACTAAATGAAGGATGTATGAAGGGAGTGATGAAGCCGGATCTTCACCAAGGGTCATCTTTGACCTCAAATAAACGTCGTCAGTTAACTTGAAGAGTAGTTAACCGATTTGAAGATTGTAGCTGGAATAGCTTCCTGAAAGTCCTGCACAAGGAAGCAAATATCAGAGGTTCCGGGGGGATGACCTCGGGTAAAACACTCCGACGCTCAAGTCAGTTTGGGCCATTTCTCTGAGAATATAGTTTAGTGTATGGAGTTAGAAAATTCTCACAGGTCTTAGCCGAAGAGAAAGTTCGGTGTATTAGCTCCATGAGATAGAAAAATGTTAGATGGGTCAGGATCCCCTTTCTGGTCTGCCTTGGCTTGCTTTTATTGGTTTTTCCCGCCCTTGGCCTTTGATAGCGGATAAGATGTTTGCTTGGGGCAGAAGACCTATGACGCAGTAGGTCTGCTGATGTTTTTCCCGCCCTTGGCCTCTGATAGCGAACAGAAAGACAGTTGGTACTATTTTGGTAGGAGGAATCCAAGTAGTGAAAACCTTCATGTCGTAAACCTTCCATCTTCTACCGAAAATTGGACGAGACGTTTCTTCTTCGTCAAAGCTATAGGATTACCCGAGAAATCCCTCTGGAAATCCGGCAGCGCAAATAATAGGAGGCCAAGCGAGAAATCTTGCGATGAAGCCTCCAAATTGTTACATTTACCCATGGCCATGGATTGGAAGAAAGTTGACAGGCCAGTTGCGAGGGTTGCTGACCTGGAACACTTGTGGCCAGAACATAACTTTCGACCTCTTATCCCAATTGCTTTGAGAATAGTTCCAGGTATGTAGCAATCTTTTGAACATCTTTGACTTGTTCTGATATTGCGTCTGTGTTTTGACTGTTTTGTTTATTGAATTCTGCAGGAGTCATGGTGTCTGATACCCTTGCAAGGCTGAAGAATTTGGTCCCCAAAAAGAGAAAGAGGACCGAAGGACAACCCTCCTCTTCGGGGCAGGCCTCTGCCAGAACTCCGTCCGAGGTGCAGATGACTGCCGAGACCGAAGTTCTAGGTAAGATTTTTGCCCTGAGTTGGTCTTGAACATATTTTGTCTCCATTTAATCACTTGACCTTTTTTCTCTTCAGCTAGAACTCTTGACAATCCCATCCAAGCTGAAGCTCAAGTCCTTGCCCCAGCTTCAGCTCAGCAGACGATGGAATTGGGGGAATTGATGCCCCCATCTTGATTTCTTCCTCTGCAGTTGCCGAAGAGGAAGTTATGCCTTTACCAAGGCGGGTTTCTGTTGAGGCTGGTCCCTCCTCTGAGTTTTTAGGAGAGACTTCCGGGGTAAATGCGCCAGAGGAGGAGTCTTCCCTACGAAACCGCCAAGGAACGAGGACATTGGAGTTCTCTTTCACTGACACTGCCGCAAATCCTAGTGTAGCTAGGAAAGTAACTGAGATGTCAGTGTTACCTCATGATTGGCAACTTTATGGCAGTATGGATTGGGATACTTCCATGAATTCATTTGCAATGAATATGGCCATGGTAAGATATTCCAATATTCTCCATCTTTTTTAACTTGGTCACTTATGTTTTCTCTAACCAACCTGATTCCTGCAGTTCTGGGTTCAAGAGTATAACATACTCAAACGGGCTGAAGAGCTGCAGGCCAAATTTGCCTAACTCTCTGAGATCAATGCCAACCTCAGAAATGCCTATGACGGGTTGGCAGAGGTGGCAAGGCCCAGCAATTTGAGGTTGAAGCAACTGGAAGCTCAAGTGAACAGCCTGAAGCCTGAGGTGGCCGTTCTTACTGAAGAAAATTCCAGACTTCAAGTAGGGAAACAAGATTCAGACATGAAGGTGGCCACTGCAAGTTCCCAAGTGATTGAGCTGAAGGAGATGGTGGCCAGTGCTGAATTGGTGTCATCCAGAACCCAGGCTGAGCTGGAGTTTTACCAGAGAGAACTCAGTATTTTCGAGCAAGAGCTATCTAATAGTAAAGTTGAACTGAACCAGCAATTGGAAGCAGAACAGAAAAGCAAAGCTGATCTCCTCCATCAATTTGAACTTCAGGCTGAGGAGATTAAGAAAACTGCCATTGCTGAGTTCAGGCAGTCTGAGTTCTTCACTAGTAACTTCTTGAAGATTCAAGGTTCAGCAATAGCTGTTGGACAAACTTGGGCAATCGACACTTGCTCTGAAGTCTGCCCAAACCTGGACAAAATTCATCCTCAAATTGCTGAACTCTACAACCCTGAGGCTGGAAGCTTACTTGAGAACCAGCTGGAGCTTTTTAAGAATGGAGTCGATCTCAGGGGCGATGAAGACAATGAAGAGTAGTATAGGATCTTCCGTTTTTGTAATCTTTGTAGTTGTAACAGAAACTTCTTAATGAAAATCCTATTTTTTCCAACTCGTACTCTTCAGCTTATTTCAATTTTCTTGACTTTGTCTTCTGCGTGTGAAGTTTTACTTGCTCTATTTCCATAGTTAATGCAAGTATTTGTCTTCGGCTTGAGAGACTTTACTTTAAGTTATCCTCCGCATCTCATTTTTGTCTTTGGCTATGCCAAAGAGCTTTTTGGTTGCTTTTACGTTGGATTTCTCCATAAGTATTGAACTTCAGCCTCAACCTTTGGCTTTGCCAAAAGTGTTATGCTGCTTGACTAAACTGTAGCTCCGCTGTGCTTTAATAAATTTTAGATAAGTAAACCTGTTACTTGATGAATGTGCCACATGTTGGCTCTGTCATGAACATTGTTGAATCGAGTGCTGCTCAGCTATCCCAGTTCTGCTGAGGTAGGATATAGGGAAACATGTCCCAATATGTTGAGTCCTGCTCAACTTTTTCAGTCCTGCTGAGGTAAAATATAGGGAAACCTGTCCCAAACGCTGAGTCCTGCTCAACTTTCTCGGACCTGCTGAGTTAAAATATAGGGAAACATGTTCCAAATGTTGAGTCCTGCTCAACTTGCTCAGTCATGCTGAGGTAAAATATAGGAAAACCTGTCACAAATGTTGAGTCCTGCTCAACTTTCTCAGTCCTGCTGAGGTAAAATATAGGAAAACCTATCCCAATATGTTGAGTCCTGCTCAACCTTCTCAGACATGCTGAGTTAAAATATAGAGAAACCTGTCCCAATATGTTGAGTCCTGCTCAACCTTCTCAGACCTGCTGAGTTAAAATATAGGGAAACCTGTCCCAAATGTTGAGTCCTGCTCAACTTTCTCAGTCCTGCTGAGGTAAAATAGAGAAACCTGTCTCAATATGTTGAGTCCTGCTCAACCTTCTCAGTCCTGCTGAGGTAAAATATAGGGAAACATGTCCCAAATGTTGAGTCCTGCTCAACCTTCTCGGACTTGCTGAGTTAAAATATAAGAAAATATGTCCCAAATGTTGAGTCCTGCTCAACTTTTTCAGTCCTGCTGAGGTAAAATATAGGGAAATCTGTCCCAAATGTTGAGTCATGCTCAACTTTCTCAGTCCTGCTGAGGTAAAATATAGGGAAACCTGTCCCAATATGTTGAATCCCGCTCAACCTTCTCAGACCTGCTGAGTTAAAATATAGGGAAACCTATCTCAATATGTTGAGTCCTGCTCAACCTTCTCAGACCTGCTGAGTTAAAATATAGGGAAACCTGTCCCAATATGTTGAGTCCTGCTCAACCTTCTCAGACCTGCTGAGTTAAAATATAGGGAAATCTGTCCCAAATGTTGAGTTCTGCTCAACCTTCTCATACCTGCTGAGTGAAAATATAGGGAAACCTGTCCCAATATGTTGAGTCCTGCTCAACTTTCTCAGACCTGCTGAGTTAAAATATAGGAAAACATGTCCCAAATGTTGAGTCCTGCTCAACATTCTCAGTCCTGCTGAGTTAAAAATATAGGAAAACCTGTTTCAAATGTTGAGTCCTGCTCAACCTTCTCAGACCTGCTGAATTAAAATATAGGGAAACATGTCCCAATATGTTGAGTCCTGCTTAACATTCTCAGACCTGCAGAGTTAAAATATAGGGAAACCTGTCCCAAATGTTGAGTCCTGCTCAACTTTCTCAGACATGCTGAGTTAAAATATAGGGAAACCTATCCCAAATGTTGAGTCCTGCTCAACCTTCTCAGACCTGCAGAGTTAAAATATAGGGAAACCTGTCCCAAATGTTGAGTCCTGCTCAACTTTCTCAGACGTGCTGAGTTAAAATATAGGGAAACCTATCCCAAATGTTGAGTCCTGCTCAACCTTCTCAGACCTGCTGAGTTAAAATATTGAGGGCCATGCGGAAGTCTAACAAAGGACTGATCCTTTAATAATGCCAAGGCGGAGCTGAAAAAATTTTGGATATACGCAAGAGGCAATAAATCCTGACTCATTTAAATCACAGACTCTTGCTGTCAAGTCAGCCTTGTTCGCCCAGGAACTCGTAGCCCCTTTTCATCAAAATCTGAGTCCTCATCTCTTGGCAACCCGTGGTGAGGCCCAGGTTTGCAATTCTCATCCGGAGGGGGCCTGCCAAAGTCCAGCCTGTTGTGCAACCTTGACCTTGGATTGTAAAACTGTTGTAGGTGACCAAGCTCGATCAAATGCCCAATTTCCTGTCCAAGCTGCCTACAGTCTTCTGTATCATGCCCAATATCATGATGATAAAGGCAGTACAGTCGGTGGTATCTTTTGTGGATCGGTCCAGCTAGGGGCTGAGGTTCCCTTGCTAGGGTCTTTTTCCTCATATAGGAAAGAATATGGGCTTTTGAAGCCAGTAGAGAGTTCCTTTCCTTCCCTCGGCCTCCTAACCAAATCTTGACAGAGCACCTTTCCTGCAACGGAGCTTTGCCCTTATTGTCAACTTCTCTGCCATGTTTGAATGGCAAAGATGCTTTTTGAATGCGTTTTAAGCTCTGGTGGCTAGACCCTAGTCCTGAACGCCCAACCTTAGCCATAAATTTGGCCTGACGCCTGGGGTGATAATCAGGCCGAGTTGGAGAGTACTCCAAGTGTTCCTGTGGGTGAGAGTTACTGGAGTGAGACCCACTGGACCTTGCTACGGAAGCTTTTCCCTTCATTTCCATCACTACAGCCTGGAACACACCTGGGTTTTGAGCCACATAGCGTATGGCTCGCATATGCTCTTCATATGTGAAGGCAATGATAGGAGTCGAGGATTCTCCCGGCTCCGTAGAACATTGTTCTGTTTGTGGTTGAGAAGATCTCTGACTCCTCTTAGATGTCATAAGTTGCTTGGACCCTTTTTCATCCTTTTTATCCATCTTTCTCTCAATAGCTGGGTTGGATCAAAATTAAGAAAGCCTAGAGCAACTGTTTTAAGGACCCGGTTGGCCCTCCTTCTAGCGCCAAATGATGAAGCCGGATCTTCATCAAGGGTCAAAGATGACCTCAAATAATCGTCGTCAGTTAACTTGAAGAGTAGTTAACCGATTTGAAGATTGTAGCTGGAATAGCTTCCTGAAAGTCCTCCACAAGGAAGTAAAGATCAGAGGTCCCGGGGGGATGACACCAGGTAAAACCCTCTGATGCTCAAGTCAGTTTGGGCCATTTCTCTCTGAGAATATAGTTTAGTGTATGGAGTTAGAAAATTCTCACAGGTCTTAGCCGAAGAGAAAGTTCGGTGTATTAGCTCCAAGAGATAGGAAAATGTTAGATGGGTCAGGATCCCCTTTCTGGTCTGCCTTGGCTTGCTTTTATTGGTTTTTCCCGCCCTTGGCCTCTGATAGCGGATAAGATGTTTGCTTGGGGCAGAAGACCTATGACGCAGTAGGTCTGCTGATGTGACCGATACGCCGGCTGATGTGACTAGTAGGTCGGCTGAAGTGACTTTGGCGTGTACAGGCTGAATAGCCAGATGTGCACTCTTTCTTTGAATTGCACTTCTGCCTGATGGTTCTACGATGTGATGCTGTGCCTGACTCCTTCGCCGAAGTGCAAAACCAGGCTTTGCCGAAGTGCAATGTTGAATCTGGCCGAAGTGATCTGGAGTGTAGCACTTAAGCTGAAGCTGGTGTTGAAGTTCGGTGCCGAGGTGCAGTCCTTGACCTATTCTTCGATAAATAAAAGGATGCCATGGGGCACAGCCGAAGTGCAGCCAGGCTGAACAGCAATGCTTGGGTGCTGAACTGCAGGAGTTGTACCGTTGACTGTTGTCGACTAACAGACGATTAATTTTGGTTTATCAGGGGGTGAGTACACGTAGCGGACATTGGGGAGGGGAGTGAGGGAGAAAGTTTCACCACTTGGTTAATATGTGCTTAAAAAAAACTTGGTTATTATGTTAATAACATTTGAAAAAGGCAAGGTCCCCACCCTCTTCCCCCTCTCCTGATTACGATGACTATGGTTGACGGGTCAAGTCGTTCAATTTTATTTTTTTTTAAGGAGAGTCAAGTCTTTAAGTTGGACTTGACTAACTGACCACGATTATTATTTAATGACTATGAATTTTTAGATGATAAGGTGTAAGCTTGTTTTATCTTATGATCAATTATACTAAGCTTGAAGCAACCTTGACAAATTGATAGTTACGAATTAACGATACCTGATAGCTTCATTACATCAAACGGTATATATTTGTAATAGAGAAGTTCGTCACATCTCGCTTGTATTTTTTTTTAAAGTTTTTGTCAGAAGATTCTACAATCAATACAATCAATCAATAAGATACGAATCATAATTGAGAAAGCAAGTCAAGATTAATAATATATTTAGTTGTGTTTCTCATCATTCAGTTTTCTAGTTTATAATTGATTTGATATGGTTTGGTTAGGATTATGATTACGTTTACTTATGTACTATATAAAAGTGATTGGTGTATTGAATAAAGTATTCTCCCGATGAGTTTTCTCTCATTGACAAACCTAACATGGTATCAGAGGAGGTTTATGGTTCGTTCCTAAATTCATCAAAATTCAGACAGCCGGGATTTTCTATCCTTTGGCAAGCTGAAGCAAACCCCAGCTTCTCTCCTCAATCTTCATGTCCTAATTCTCCAATTCATTTCTCATCACAAAAGTTTCAAAAAAAAAAAAAA